>JAJJMC010014687.1:6380836-6421548 GCA_023531435.1 Papaver californicum
ATATTTGCATTGAAATGTGGTCGGTGTATTGTCAATTCATGTCATTGTCTTGTCAAGACACATAAAATTAGTACGATATGTGAAAATATTTGTGTTCAACATTCTCCTTTTTTTATTATAAATAACCACACTTGCTTCTCCATGAATACAAATCGAGTATTATCATCATCTCTTCCTCCTTACAAATTCCAGCACATAACAAAATGTCTGGTTATGTAAATCATATAGACAACTATGGTTCCTCTTCTAGTTTTCCTCAGTATGTTTCTTATACTTCTTCTTCTTCTGGTTCATTAAACGATGATGATAACACAAGCTACTACTCATCAGATGAAAGTTCACTTGAAGCGAACAGTAATAACCTAGCAGTTACTGCTGGTTTAATGTTGTCAAATATGAACCCTCCACATACACGTACAAAAATACCAAGACAACGTGATGTAGGTGCTAAAGGTCTATGGAGAGACTATTTCTGCAACAACCCGACTTTTCCACCTAATGTTTTTCGCAAAAGATTCAGAATGCGGCGAGAGTTATTCAACCGTATATTGGGTGATGTTGTTGCGGTAAATAGTTATTTTGTTCAAAAAACGGATGCCTGTGGTATTTTAGGCTTAACACCCCACACAAAAATTACTGCAGCTATTAGAATGTTAGCGTACGGTTGCGCGGCAGATGCAATCGATGAGTATTTACGTATTGGGGAAACTACAGTTTTGGAAGCAACCCGCAGATTTTGCAGGGTCATAGTCCAACTCTACGAAAAAGAATATTTGAGGACACCAACTCAGTGTGATGTTGAACTCCTCCTTGATGAAAACCAAAAAAAGGGATTTCCAGGTATGCTTGGTAGTGTTGATTGCATGCATTGGAAATGGGACAAATGCCCTTCCGCTGAATCGGGGGCTTATACAGCTTACAAGGGTAGTGAAAGTATTATTTTGGAGGCAGTGGTGTCGCATGATCTTTGGTTTTGGCATGCATCTTTTGGTATGCCGGGTTCAAACAATGATATCAATGTGATGAACCGGTCGTATATTTTCAAAAAATGTATCAATGGTAAAGCACCGGCAGTTAACTTTGAGGTCAATGGAAATCAATATAATAT
Organism: Papaver californicum; assembly: GCA_023531435.1. NCBI lineage: Eukaryota > Viridiplantae > Streptophyta > Magnoliopsida > Ranunculales > Papaveraceae > Papaver > Papaver californicum. Next base: position 6,381,945 of record JAJJMC010014687.1, read on the forward strand.
GGGGTACTATCTTGAGGATGGAATATACCCAGAGACATCAACTATTGTCACTACCATAAAACATCCTGATTCACAAAAGAAACAGAAATTTTCAGCTTTGCAGGAAGGTTGTCGAAAGGATGTTGAACGGGGGTTCGGTGTATTACAAAGTCAATTTACAATTATCAAACAACCAGCTAGAATGTGGAATCCTGACGTGTTAGCCTATATCATGAAAACCGTCATTATTCTCCATAATATGATAGTGGAGGATGAACGTATTCCCGGCGACTGGCCCCATGACTATGAACAACGAAGCCATGGTGCTCCATGTGTCATTTCAAGGGACAACACTTCTCAACTTTCAAGAATGGTGAAGGACCAACGCAGGCGTGCAATATTCGATAAACAAACTGGGGTTCGTTTGAGAAATGACTTGATCGAACACATATGGTCATATGTTGGGGATGAATGATTATTTTTATGGGATTTTTGGCTGAATTTGTTGTAAGGACTACACTTATTAGTAGGTATATTTATCTTTCGAGCTCATCTAGTTTCTGAAGTAATTTTAAAAATTCAATCCAATAAATTATAACCCGTTACAAACATAAAAATCTGTTGGTATTAAACTAAACACAAATTTCTAAATAAATCCATAAAATTAATTAAACAATTTGACAGTAGTGTTGATTTATGGCCTCTATGATTGGGTTAATCTTTTCCTCAAAATTTCACATTTCCTCAATTCAATGTACTGTCTTGATACATCATCCATTTGTGACACATCCATCGTCATAATACGGAACTCCTCTTCTGCTTCTTGCCTTGCTTGTATTGCCAGAAACTTTGCATTTGAATCAGCTAATTTAGCTTCAAACTTTGCTTTATCATTAGCTAATTTTGCTGTAAACTCAGCATCTCTTTGTGCCATCTTCATATCTCTTTGTTCCGTACATTTGGTGTTGAAGCTTTGTTGCTCTCCATAAATATTTTCCATCAATTCTTGTTGTTCGGTAAATTTTGTTTTTCCTTTTGTCTTTTGTCGTTTCGCCTCTTTTTTCCCCATTGGACGGATTACTGTGTTTGGGATATCTCCTAGGTCGTCAAAGGCAATTGGACCATCCACACTTAACTATGGTGTGTCCTGTACGTCCTGAGATTCATTTTCGTAATCAGACTCTGCTTGTGATGAATCAAAAACAAATGTCGACCTTCTTGAATATTTAATATTTTCAAGCATAACTGTGTAGCAATCTTCATGCTTAAAACTTCGACCAGTGGCTTCCTTGAAAAGCCTACGGACTTCTGCGAACTGGTGTTTCAATTGAATTTGTTAAAGGATATACAATCATATGGACAACTGTAATAAGCATAATTAAACGAGAGTTACCTTATTTTCAGGACCCCAACCAGTATGATGTTCCCTTTCTACTTCAGCCTCCTTTTGCAGACAATAGCGCAACATCTTTACTTATAATTTGAAATCGTTTATGAAGTGAGGTCCAAGTACGTACTGGCATAGTAGGTATATCTTCTTTCATCCGGAATAAAATACGTGACCATAATTGATCTTCAGATTGATCGGTACCGATGCTAGAATCTTGAGAAATTAACAAATGAATTCTACACATCGTAACATCTTCAAAAGACGAAAAATTTGGACCTCGTGGTTTTGATGGTGGCATGTTACTTATCGATTAGAAATAAAAACAAACTTTAGATTTTTTACACAAAATATGAATGCATTCAGTAAAATTCCATTCGTCTGTTATCCCATATATAGGGTAAAAATATAGCCGTTAAACTACAACGGTAACATTTCAACGGAAGTATTAACATTTGAACATTTGAACTGAAGTATAAACGGTCACTTGAACGGAGGGCTATTACCTCGCTCTTCCACCAATGGTGACATGGCCGCTCGCCCAGCTCCAGGCGTGGCAACAACATAACGCCCAACCTTGAACCCAGGGCTAGCACCACGCCCGTGTTTCAATTGTTGGAGCGGTTTCAAGGTACCTCGCTTATGACGAGGACGAGATTCCAGAGTTTCGTGTTGACGAGCGGAATATAGGTATCCCGTTTACACTGGCGGAATGCCAACTCTACATCCTTGTTTTTAAACGGGATTTTGTAGAATCGCTCGGAAACAAACGACACCATAATGTAACGCGCGACTATAATTTATAGTCGTCGATCAGCGATCAGATTTAATCTGGAACAGTGATTTTCATCGATCAAATACTAAATGTAATCGACGATTGTGGCTCACTTTCGTCGACTATCGATTATTTTTCATCTTTGATCGTCGATTTAGTCGTCCATTGCAGATGCTCTAAACGCCCATAAACATACCGTATACTACAGAAATACCATAATGTACAATGGTTATACACGTTTGAAAAACGGTGCTCCACTAATTTATTTTAATAAATCAAAATTATTTAATTTGCATAACGGATTTCTTGGTGTGCAATGGATATAGAAATTTCAAAATGTGCAACGTCTATATCTGTTGCACACCTCCGAAAATGAAGCGTTGCTAAAACCAGGATATGGTGTATTACCATAGTTGGTTTTGAATTTTCCTCACCAGAATTAGAGTTTCCATTTCTCACATAGAAAATTAAAGAATGTTGGGCATCAAACACTACACTAGAATCTTGTTGTTGGTCCATTAGCCACTGTTCATGATTCATCAGCCTAGGCTTTATTTCTGCAAAAGTAAAAGGCACTTCTCTATATTGTGCTGATATGACAAAGTTGTCATATTCTCTTCCCAACCATTCAAGATATGCATAAACAAATCAGAGTCATTAACTTTTCACCTATTGCAGCTAAAGAATCAATTAATGTTTTGATATTATGTAGATAAACAAGACTAGATTGATTACCTTTCTTGATATTATGAAGTTGATTTCTCAACATACTTTTTCTAGCCATAAATTGATTTTTGAAACTAACTTCAAGAAAAGACCAAATCTCCTTTGTTGATGAAAGACCCAATATATCACCAGAAACAACAGGTGTAAAGTTGCCTTCATGCAACTCGTAACAAAACCAAATTAAATTTGATAAGTTAAATTTGAGAGTCAGTGTGAATCTATTGATTGAAATGAAACGGGAAATGATGGTAAAATGGGTTTGGTAATGAAATAAGTGATGAATTAGCTAACATGTTCAGTATTGGATATTTTGCTGTTATAAAACGTTAGGTGTTGTGATATAATCTTTCATGTGCAATGAATTTTGTTTTGCTAAATCGTTTTTTTCAAGGTTATAAAACTGACCAGGCTTGTTTTGGAAAAAAAAATGGTTCACAAACATCTAAAAAAACACCCCCAAAACCTATTTTGAGTTCTTCATCAAATGAATAAGATCCACCTCAACCAAAAATGACTCCTACCAGTCTCTAAGGAAACCGGATACCTCCAAACGTGAAAGAGATTTATTTTTTTTTATATGCGAAAACCGGATCCAGACCCCTCCCCGAACCCAACCAGACAGCCTGACCTCACTGCCAGATCCATCCCGTCAAACCCAACTATAAAACTAATTAATATGAATACAAATCTTTACGGTGATGGGAAACCACTGAGCTATATGCTTGGACCCTGTGAAAGAGATTTTTAAAATCGATTTTAAGGGAGTTTTTTTAGATGTTTCTATAGAATTGTTGAAAATAATTTGCCCATATCTCATGAAATCCTGACTTTGCCCCTTGTGCAGGATTATTGAATATTTAGATCATATTTTTAAAATACAAATTAAATATATCGTTGGCTATCGATAAGTAAACGTTAGAGATAAGGGAAACTGTCGTATCCATATTTTTCTGATTGTTTCTTAAAAAAATTTAAATAGACAGTCACATATTTTTTCTAGTTGATTACAAAACTATCACATCTGCAGCACCTCGTCCACTTCCTATATTGTTCACCTCTGACCCTGCAGATTCATACCGATCTTGTTTCATGTACACATATGATAATCTATATATACAAGATATTTGTGCATAATTCCCAGCAGTTTCTTGTCGAGCAGCCGTGGAGCAGGTAATAGGCTCACAAATTTACAATTGTTTTTCTCTTTACATTCTTCATTAGTCAAATCAAATTAAATAAATAGGATGGTTTCATGCCCTTTATTTATTTTGATAAAAAACAGTGGTAGGTAATTAAACCAACTGTAAAGGTATCATTGGGTTATAGAAGTGACGAAGAGGATGAAGAAATAAATTAAATATACTCTCTCCGTTCACGAGATACACATTATCTTTACGCTATCTTTTTATATTAAACATCCCAAAAAATAATTCATTCAGAATATGAATATTCAAACATCCCAAAAAATAATTCATTCAGAATATAAATATTCAAACAGCGGATCATCATACCAATCTGAATCATAAGTCTTCTTCCTGATCTTTCTTTTTAGTTATTTTAATCTATCTTATATCTTTTTATTTCTCAGTCATTAGTTCATTAATTTTTTAGTTGTTGTTATATTATAATGGCTTTCTAAGTTTTCTTGCAGGTTCTCTTGATTGATTATGGGTATCATCCAGTTTTGGATATTTGTTTGCAGCATTTGTATATTCCTAGTGACAGTTTTGTCAAATCCAGCAGTTTTGCAGAAGACAGTATTATCTCATGTTGCAGTATTGCAAAGCAACACCATGAAGTTAACAAACAGAAGTATATTACAGTATGATTATCACCGTAAGGTTTATGATCTGGTATCTGTGTCCATGAGTATATAGAAGATCCAAGCTTATCCTAAAAAAAATTCAAACTCAAAAATTCAATCTCCCCGCAATTACCTCTCGTACTTTTAGGGATCCTCATCATCTTTCGAAATACTTGCAGTTGAATAAGAATATTATCAAACTCTATCCTACTTTCTGTTATTGATGCAGATCGGAAGCATGTAAAGATGATAATAATCGCAGCGGAATAGAATTATTGAAAAGTAACCGGTGGAATGAGTAGAAATCGATAGAAATTAGTTGATCTTCAAAGAGATATACTAAAATCTACGGGGTTATAGAAATTAGTTGATCTTCAAAGAGATATCCTAAAATCTAAGGGTTATCTAGACTTCGTTAGTTCACTATGAATAACGACTATAAATATGAGATTAGTATTCAGACTTCGGGGTAAACCCAACTATGAATAAAAATCAATATCAATAAACTCAACAAGTTTAATGAAAATAAAATAATTTTAATTAATCAAAAACTCCCCTAATTTTTATTTTTCGAGCTCCTTATATAGATAACTTCTACTAAACAAACCCTAAACTTATCAAAAACCTGTAAACTTGTTTCCCAAGGTATCTACTACCTCTAGGAAACTTTCATAATTTATTAAAACTCTTAAAATAAACTTTAGACTCTTCAAAAATTACCCTAAATAATAAATCCAAAAATTAGTTATTTTTCTACTAAAACTAACATTAATAAAATAATAGTAATAAAAAAATAATAGATTTATTTTCTATAAATCTTCCTCCATCAGTTCTCAACTTTATTATAGGAAACAAAATATTTTAGAAGTAAAGCACTTTGAAAAGGTCTTATACTATAGATATGTACCTTCCTATCTTGTTTCTTATATCCTTCTCTCAAAATCTACCAGAAACTTTAACCACTGCAACACATGGAGCCCATTGAGAAAAATCATATAATTGAAATCACTGATCAACTGAAGAGTGTAACTATCAGGAAAAATGTTGTTAATCCGATACGAAGAGTTATTGGTTCTTCAAAAAATTTGAATGAAGCAGGTGAGGTGTGGTCGAATACATTGATAGGGAAACTTATGACAAGAGATGATATTAAAGATGATTTTGAGACATCTGATGTAAAAGAAGAATTGAACTTACTTTGGAAGAAGTACAAAACAAGGGAAGTTAGAGTAATGGGGAAAAACTAATTAATCTTTAAGTTTAACTCCAAAAAACATGTGAATGAAGTGATGAAAAAATCCCCTTGGATTTTTAAGAAGTATTTTCTTACTGAGATAACTATTAAATACTAGACGTTTAAAAAGCAAGAATGGGATGTCCAATTCAAGGGATTACTGCTGGAGCATCATCATGAAGCTGTGGTAAATGAAGCTATAGAAGACTTAGGGGGAAAAGTATCTACAGATCCAAAAAAATTATAGACCAAAGTACGGAAATATAATCACGGCTCGAATAGAGATAGATATCAATAAGCCACTGAAGAGGGGTGAATGGTGGAATACAAACTCTGGGGATGTTGTATAGATCAGGTATTATTGGTTAAGGCAAACACATAATATATGTGATAGATGTTATACAATTGATCATAATGAAGATATTTGTGAAGAAATTGTTGAACAGTTGGAACTTCGTGCCCTGACCAATGAAGAATAAGAAGAACATTGCAAAGCAAAAAATAGAGTTTTAAATGAAGATGATGATTATGTGGTGCTAAAATATGATGCTGAAAGAATTCTAGAAGTCAGTTCTTCAATTGACTCATTGGATGAAGTTGAAATTAAGAGTAACAAAAGAGTTAGAAACCAAGCTGCACTCACGGGAGGAACTGACCTATCAATCAAAGGCCTTATTTTGTCTACTCATGCAGAACCTGAATTACGATGGTAAGAATATTGTAAATAATTCTACTGACCTCATGGATGGTATCCAAATGGATGATGAAGAGGACTATACTGCTGCAACAAACAAGGATAACCAACAAAATCAAGAGAACACTGCTAATAGGATAATACATCACTCTCACTCTTTTAAAAAATTTAGTGTCCGTATTTCCAAAAATCTTTCTATTATTCTTGATTACATTCACTCACTTGGTTTTACCCCACGTAAGTGCATTTCTTACAACATGAGAATATTTGCATGGAATTGTCAAGGTTTTGCAGTAAGGTTACTAAAGACCATTTAAATGATTTGATTTTTAGGTATGACCCGGATATAATTTTTATTTCTGAAGCCAAGATTGGTCTTGATAAGATGAACAAATTTTTATTTCTGAACCCGGATTAAACCATTTAAGTTTCCCAATAATAGACTAATCCCTTCTAGAGGCTTGGCCGGTGGACTAATTTTTCTATGGAAATATGATTTTCATCTTGACATAGTGAATACAAAATCTTGGATACTTAATTGTTTTGTGCAGGATGACCTTTCTTAACCAGAATTCCTTCTCATATGTATTTATGGTTCCCTGTATACTGGTCAAAAGGAAAAACAATGGTCTTATCAAAGATCTGAGTCACAGTGTTAAGCAGCCATGGGTAGTCATTGGAGATTTGTACCTGGTTTTTAATAATGATAGCAGAACTTTTGTCCCTAATGTTTCCCACTTATCGTATATTACTTCTTCATCAAGAGATTCTTCTTGTGTGAATATGATTTATGAAGCTGGTTTGGAGGATATGGGTTATGTGGGCAGGTCTTTTACTTGGTCAACTAACAATCATGGTACAAGCACTAGAAAATCAAGATTGGATAGAGCACTCACAAATTAGGATTGGGTTATTCATTTTCCAGATACTAAATTATTTCATCTGCCGCAGTTAGGCTCAGATCATTATCCTATACTCTTGGATACAACTGTTCTGAAGGTGACAGAAAGAGGAATTGGAAATACTTCTAATGTTATGAGAAAGATGATTCTCTTAAAGAGGAAATTAGTGCTGCTTGGAGATATTATTTTGATGGTTCACATGCGTATCAATTACATAAAAAGTTGATAGTTACAAGACAATATGTGTCTAAATGGAATAAGGGAAAATTTGGGAACATACATAATAATATCTCTCTTCTGCACCAACAATTAGAATTTATTCAAAAGCAAGGTAATAGAAATAATAGGACTGCTGAAGTAATTCAAGTGGAGAAACAAATTGATCATTGGCACCAAATTCAAAGTGATTTTTGGGGTCAAAAATCAAGAGATCGGTATTACAAGAAAATGGACAAAAATACAAAATATTTTTATGCAAATGCTAATAGAAGGAGATCTAGGAATAACATTGCTACCTTAAAAGATAATAATGGGGTTTGGTGTTCTTCAAGACAAGAATTGGAGGACTTACTTATACTTTTTATTACAAGACCTTACATACTTCTTCTAGTCCAGCAAGAAATGAAAGTATATTATAATGCATTCCAAAGCTCATTACTTTTGAAGACAATAAAAAATTAATAAGGATACCAGATGCAGAGGAAATTTTTTAAGTCTTGAAAGACATGAAGCCATGGAAAGCCAGGACAAATAGTTTCCCTCCGGGATTCTTTCAATCTCATTTGAATATAATGGGTCATGATGTGGTGAAAATGGTAAGGAAATTCTTTTATTCAAGTTTTATTCTTAAGAGCCTTAATGCTACGAATATTTCCTTGATACCAAAAACATAGAACAAGTAGTATCCTTCAGATCTTAAGCCTATTGCTCTTTTCAATACTACTTAGAAAGTCATCTCAAAGATTCTATCTTCTAGAATGAAAACAGTAATAGAAAAAATCATCTTACCTCTTCAAGCAGCTTATGTACATGGGAGACAGATTTCAGATAATATTCAACTTTCTCAAGAGATAATTCATACAATGAAGAATAAGAAAGAAAGCAAAAATTATCTTGCTTTAAAGCTTGATATATCAAAGGTATTTGACAAGGTTGAGTGGTCTTTCTTGATGGATGATATGGATGTTATGGGTTTTTGCAAGGAATTTTGTAGTTTGATTATGCAGTGTATAGTACCACAAGGATTTCTATTATCTTAAATGATCAACCATGTGAATCTTATCAACCTATAAGAGGCATAAGGCAAGGTGATCCACTCTCACCATATCTTTTTATAATTATGATGGATGCTTTCTCAAGACAACTTCTTATTGCTGAACATAATAACAATATATAAGGCATAAATATTTCCCAAGGTGCACCTCTTATATCTCTTTTTTTTTGTAGACGATTGTTTGATATTCACTGTTGCTGATCTACATAATGTTAATAACCTGTTGGATGTTATAAATCACTTTGGTGCTGCTTTTGGCCAGTTGGTGAATTTCAATAAATCCAATGTGCACTTTATTTCTCTAGTGTCTCGAAGATTTTGCAAAATCTTGACTAGAAGACTTAAGGTGCCAAGAATGTCTTCAAATGAGAGGTATCTTGGGCTTCCTCTTATTATTTGTAAACAAAAGATACAGTATTTTACTAATCTGCTTGATAAAGTCAAAAACAAGTTATCAATTTGGAAGATTAAAACTCTAACTCAGTGTGGTAAGTCAATTTTAATCAAAAGTGTTACTAATACAATACCTACTTATACCATGTTTTGTCTCCAAATTCCAATGGATACTATTAACAAGATTAAATCTCTTCAAAGAGATTTTTGTTGGGGTTTTGATGAAAATAAAGGAACTTATTTAACTTCTTGGAAAGAAGTTGGCAAGCACAAAGATATTGGTGGTCAAGATTTTAGAAATCTGAAATTCCTAAATCAGATTCTTCTTGTTAGGGCTGCATGGAGAACATGTACTATGTCAGATGCATTATGGGTGAAGGAAATTCAAGCGAAAAACTTCCCTAATACTAGCATGTTTCATGCTAGCAAGAAATCAGATTGTTCTTGGGCCTGGAAAGGTATACAAAATATTATACGCTTTACAAAATAGAATAGTTGTTGGAGAATTAGAAAAGGCATCAAGTTAAGATCTGGCTCGACACATGGGTGATATGTATGAACAGTACTCCAGAACCAAGACAAGATGTTATGGACAGTGAGAATTATATTTGGGTAACTGAATTAATGCAGCAGAATGGAAGAACTTGGAATGTTAAGCTAGTTCATTATCTTTTCGACTGCGACACAACTTTTCTTATACTCAAAATGAGAATTGTTGTTTCTGCTGATGACAAGATGATATGGAAACTTACAAAACATTGAGGCTTTAGTCTAAAATCTTCCTATAATAAGCTTTATCAAAACAACTTGAGAGAGCTTCAAGTCTCAACTTATATTCAGGATTTAAATGTTAAGTGGAAGGAATTTTGGATGATTGATACTTGGCCGAGAGTGAAACACTTTTGGTGGAAGTGTTTATCTGATATTTTACCAACTAAAAAGAGGTTGACAAGAGTTTGTGGGCATCACAACCAACTATGCGCCTTGTGTAGTCAAAGTGATGAAGGCATTATGCATATCCTGTTTTTCTTTTAATTCTCAAGGGATGTGTGGATGGAGATTCCAGGTGGTAGCAGCATTCTTCATGGGAACCATAATACTATAGCTGAAATTTTCGAGAATTGGTTTGAAAGAAGTAAACAACAAGATTCTCAAGAAAACTGGTTGGTATTGGCTATGGTAGTTTGCTGGTGCATTTGGAAAGCGAGATGCGATTTTATTTTTCAGACATGCAATCCTGACCCAAAAAACATTACCAGGAGAGCAATTGTTTTTGTTGATTAGTAACAGAACAAAAGCAAGTGGTTCTGTCATTCAGAAATCTCAGGGTCCAGCACTCCACTAGAAACCACCTTCATATCCCTATTTTACTATTAATTGTGATACATCTTTTAATTTGAATACTGGGCTAGAAGGCGTTGCTTTAATATTGTGTGATTTTGCACCGAAGTGGTATGGCTGTATTGTAAAGTGCTATGAAGGAATAAAGGATGCAGAAGGGGCAGAATGCTTGGCGTTTCTTGATGTAGTCAGCTGAAGAAAGGAACTGGGAATTACACACATTATGTTTGATACAGATTTTAAAGGCATTGCTAGATATATAAACCAATTTTCTTCGATGATATCATGGGAAAATGAAGGCATCTTGCTTGACGCAATTACTAGTTTAAATATAACTCAAACTTGGAAATGCAATTTATTCCTAGATGATGTAATAAAGTAGCTGATGTTCTTGCTAAGTTTAGTAAATAATTTAGGGTATCAAAAGTCTGGATTAATAATCCTCCCAGTGTGATTGAAAGACAGCTGATGTTATACAATTTGATTTCATCAGATTAATAAAACTTTTCTTTCTTTGCAGTAAAAAAAACAACATTGGTAAGTAATTTTAGTCAACAAAAGTTCCATGTTACACGTGGTGACTCATTGGTCAAATGAGTTATTCATTTTTTCTTTCTTTTTTTCTATCCAATTGTGTGTTCTTTTTTCTATGATAAAATATTTAAAGATGGGTAACTAAAGATGGCAGATTCAACAAGGATTGTTGCAAACAGATACGTTCCATATTGATTACGCCTTTCAATTGAATAACATACATGATAAAGTTATTACAAAAAAAAAAAGAAAAAAACCAATAGGATAGTAAATAGTAAAACCACCCAAATCCCTAGAGTGGTTCGGTGTTGGGTATGCATATGTTGCCTCGTTAAAACCCTAATAAGAAAATTTCATAAGGATACAACCTTGACAAAGGAAAAAGAGTTCAACGCGATAAGCCTTAAAGAAGAGTCCAAAGATAAAAGTGCAAGGATATCCAAAATAATTATAATTCTTCAGTAACCTAGAAATTTTCCTTTTTCCATCGGTACCCAGTGAATTGTCTTCTATACTAGCAGTATGTATGTGTACATCCACAAGCAAGTTATGATATTTGAGCGTCTTTGGTCGTGATAGAACTATCAAAATGGATTCTTAATCCCTTCTAACAATAACAAGACTAATAGAAATTTCATAAGGGCCTATCTAAGAAAGGAAGTCCTGCTAATGATTGAGGATGACACTTGAGTCATTCCCACAATCGATGATTTTTTTGGATGAGGGTTGAGGTTACATATTTGAAAAAACTGTTTTTACGATCACCAAGCCTTGAGCTTAAATTACCTAAAGAAGAAACCAGAATAACATAGCCATTATAAATTTCAACATCATATTATTTTATAAGAGCCTTTATTTTCATATTTAAAGATAAAAAACATAAATATATTAAATTACACACCACCTTATATAGACATAGTGCAAAATGAACCCGTAAGTAAAACAGAAATGAAAAGAAAACCTTAATATCAATACTGACACTATAGTAATAACTAACTAAAAAGGCAGTAAGGCTACGTATAAATTGATTAAGAAAAATGCAACAAAAGAAGATCATCAAAGGTATACTACTAACAAAACTTGGTATAAAAAACCAAGGTGAACAAACTTACCATGCAAAAAACCCTCCCATATAATCTTTTTATAAAGGAAAACCATTTTCATTAAAAATGAGACAAAAACCCCATTTCACATAATACTAATTAAATTAGATTTTAATTATTTTCTATATATCCGAATTGCCCTTCCTATATAATCTATAACTTTTAAATGGAAACAAAATCTTAAAACATAATCTTCGTATGAGAGAAAAATTCTCCTCCAAATATGATTTTCTGAAGAACCGAAGCACATCTTCTCCAAATTCGGCTAGGGTTTCAACCAAACATTTCTTCTCCAAATCTGATTCATGAAATTTAATTGAAGATTTGTGTTCGTTTTTGTTCCTGGTTAATTGAAGATTTGAGTTCATGTTTCAAATTTTGTTGTGTAAGTGAAGATTTGAGTTCGTTGTTGGTTCTACTTAATGGAAGAACATAAATTCTAGCTTCAAAACGAACATAAATTCTATCTTCTCCGATTCATCTCAAACAGTTTCAAATCCATTGTTGATTTGAAGAACCGAGTTCGTATTTGTTTAAGTGATTCTCGAACATCACTCTCTTCTCCGTCTTCTAACTTCAGTTGTATTTCATCAGTAAGTTTTAATTTTCGATTTTTTGATTTTGGTTGTTATTTGATTATCAAACTTTTGATTAACCGAACTCAAAATTGTGTTCCTTTCTGTTCAAGTGAAGAACAAGAACTGTAACTATTTTTTTTTTTGTGTTTTCATGATTATTACTGTATTTTCATTTTTGATGATTCTTACTGTATTTTTCAGTTGTTATTTGATCATATTCTCACTTTGTTCAAGCTTTTGTATTAGTTCAATCATTCCTCTGAAACTGAAATCCAACTTTCAAATGTTGTTGTTGGTGTTGTTGTTTATATTCACATAAAGTGAAACCGTTTTTGGTTTCATACTTTTATCTGTAGGTTATGAAATCACATTTTTGTTATGTTGTTGATGTTAATTTTCAATTTTTGTTGGTGTTGTTTGTTTATATACACATACAGTGAAACTTATTTTGGTTTCATACTTTTTCCTATAGGTTATGGAATCATATTTTTGCTATTTTTTTGATGTTAATATTCAAATTTTGTTGTTTGTTGTTGTTTATATTCACATACAGTGAAACTTATTTCGGTTTCATATTTTTTTCTGTAGGTTATGGAATCTGTTCTCGCTGTTATATTTCACAAAGATGATACATTATCTTTTCGTAATGGTCTACAAGCATCTGTTTGTGGTTTGAAGGGTAGTATATGTTCAAGTTGGTGTCAATTCTCTTCTCTTTCTAAAATTTTCCACATAGTTTGTGATTAGCAAAAGGTTATCAATTCTGATTTTGATCTCCAATCAGTTGCTTTATTTACTTTGTTTAATAAGCTTCCATCTCTTGAGTTACATGTAAGGCATAGAGATGATACCTCTGGTTGTAGTTCAGAAATTTCAGCAATCATACCATATGAGCAGCCCGAAATTTAGGAATTATATCTTTTGAGCATTCAACACTTACAAATTTAGTTGATTATGATGTCCGTAATAAAGTTAAAGAACCGTTGAAGTTTGCACATTGGTTTGGCCTTTTTCAGGGTGTCAATCAGGTGTTTAATGGAGTTATTCAACAAATTCGTTCTGATTTATTGAAATATCATGCAGTATCTGGGTATTCATTTAAGATGACAAGGAATGAGAAGTTGAGGATTGGTGCATGTTGTTCTAAGAAGGAAGAAGATAAATGTGAATGGCATATATATGCTGTTTCTATTGATGGTGTTGAAGGTAGTCCTTTTATTATCAAGGAGTTAAATAAGAAGCATACTTGTTGTGGTGGAGTTGTAAACAGACCACATTTGTCGAAGAAACTTATTAGTAGCTTGATTCTTGAAGAGATTAAACAGAATCCAAAGAAGAAGACAAAGGATATTATGAATCAGTTTACAAGAGAGTACGGCTTTGACATTAGTCGTTATTATGCATATACAGGGAAGAGGCATGCATTGAATATTACATGGGGAGAGAACGAGAAATCATTTATGTACTTGAAATGGTATACCAACAAATTGACTGAAACCAATCCTGGATCTCGTGTTGTTTTGGAAGTTGAAAATGGGACTCAAAAATTTCAGAGATTGTTTATCTGTTTCGGAGCATGCATTCGTGGATTCAATTACTGTCGTCCATTGTTATTCCTTGATGCAGGCCATTTGAAGAGCAAATACCTTGGTCATATCATAGCAGCAACAGGTCTAACCGGGAATGACGGTAATTTTCTTAAACATTCTATTTTGTTTCTTAGTTGATAAACAAGTTTGTTATTTAATCATATACAAATGAAACCTAACATCATGCTATAAACCGATGAAACCAAGTTGAAAATCAGCGAAACCTATTTTTTTTACAGAAAAATATAATTGATATGTATGAAACCTTATTCGGTTTCATTGTTTTTTATATGCTGAGACATTTTTTCTACAGAAAAAATGTAGTTTAAACAGATGAAACCTTTTTCGGTTTCATTGTTTTTTTATATGCTGAGACATTTTTTTTTTGTTCTGTTTTTCAAAAACCTATCCTTTTGCTTATGATGTTGTTTCTTTGGAGAATGACGCCAACTGGAAATGGTTTTTGGAGAATTTGAAGCAAGTACTTTCTCCTATGCACAAAATGCTTACTTTTGTTAGTGATCGAGTTACTGGTTTGGTGAATCAAATCCCTGATGTATTCCCTGATGTATTCCCTGATGCATTCCCTGATGCTTCTCATGGTTGGTGTTATTGGAATATGAAGAACAATATCAATACATACTTGCCGAAGTCCAGTAAGGTTTATAACAATTATGTGCTTGGGTTGTTTGAAAAATGTGTGTATGCTTATACACATATAAAATTTTCAGATAACTGGGAGAATTTGTTGCAGGTCAAAAATCAGAAGTTACAAGATTATTTGAGTAGAGCTCCAATTGATAAATGGTCAAGTGTTTATTTCCCGGGTCGTCGTTATGGTAGGCTGTGTTCGAATATTGCTGAGAGTTTCAATAGTTGGATCGTTGAAGAGCGAGAGAATCCCATACCCATTATGGTTGATGAGATCAGAGTGAAGCTTATGAATCAAATGTGTGTACGTCGTGAGGAATGTGCAACATTATTGAAGTGGCAAGAAACTTTGTATCCAGAGTTTGAAACTGAGTTGTACAACAACAAGATGTACGGCCGTGAATACACTGTCACCAAGTCGTCGCAATATGTGTTTGAAGTTCATTCTACATTAACACAAAAGGTCGATTTGGAAAGAAGAACATGTTCTTGCAACCGCTGGCGCATCAACAGTTTTCCTTGTGCCCACGCTATCCGTTGTATCATGCTAAATGAAGAAGACCCGTATAAGTATATTGAATTCTATTTTACAGTAAAGTTCTACCGTGAATCCTATGCAAGACCAATCAATCATATTCCCACAGTTGAAAGCCTACGGTTGTGTCTCCAAAATCTCTTGTTCTTGGTCCTGATGCTCTACCACAACCTGGTCGTCCAAGGAAGAAGAAGAGAATTCCTAATACAGGTTCAGTTCCTAACAAGAAGATGAGAACTTGTGGTAGCTGCCATGTTTTGAGTACCCATAACCGAAGGACATGCCCTGCGCGGCAGATGTGAATTTATTTTCACAACAATTCATTGACTTTTTCATTTTCATTTTTTGTTTAGACTACTATATGTTTCAATCTTCATATTTTTATTATTATTTTTTCTATATTGTTTACAGTTAAAATTTCATTTTTCTCCAGGTCTTTCATGTTTTTTTTATTTTTAGATTAAGTTTTTCAGACTTACAGGATTTTTATAATTTGTTGGAACCAAAATAGGTTTCCTAGTTTTGTCACATGAAAGACCTGTAGCGTATGTTTTTTTATCTCTAAAATGATGAAACCTTTTTTGGTTTCATCGTGTTTTTTCATCTGGAATAAGATGAAACACCTCTAAGTTGATGGAACCCTTTTTGGTTTCATCGTTTTTTTTCATCTGGAATAAGATGAAATAAAACAAACGATGGAACCTTTTTTGGTTTCATAGTTTGTTTTCTTCTGGAATAAGATGAAACAAAAATAAATAATGAAACCTTTTTTGGTTTCATAGTTTTTTTTCATCTTTAGTAAGATGAAATAAAAACAAATGATGAAACCCTTTTTGGTTTCATAGTTTTTTTTCATCTGTAATAAGATGAAACAGAAAATATTGATTAACATTTCTCAAAAATCATACTGTAATAATATGAAACAAAGCATGCAAAAAGATTTTCATCCTTGATTAAGAGAAAAATATCATAACAAATTTTATAACTTAAGAGTAGTGATTGATCAAAAGACTGATTAACATTGAATAAGATGTTTTTACGGACAACCATTTGTACTTTTATTAGAAACTAATTGATTAACATTGTTCTTAGTTTCAACCTCTCTTCCATGAACAGACAACCACCATGAGGTTTGACCATCAGTCTTTTTTTCTCTTCCACTTTAAGTTGCAGCTTTGTCAAGAAGTATTAGTCTTCAACTTTGTCAAGGAGTATCTTGCATGCCAACTTTGGCCTCATATTTTGCACTTTTTGTTTTATGTGCTCTTCGGATGAAAAATTTCCTTTCAAAAGGCTCTTCATGTAATATCAAACATGAAGTCCGCAATCATTCCTGAAATTAACAAAACAATATCTTTAAATTGAAAAATAAATGATTAAAATGAAGATATCACAATTTCTTTTAAAAGTACTTACACATCTTGTTGACAGCAGAAAGGGGTGTTCAAAATAAATTCTTTTGTTTGACTTGATGGGTCCAGGCAGAGCTTTGATACATGTTTTCTGAATTCTGACAACATTCTTTTCTTCATGCTTTCAGCACTTTTTTTGCATTCATCTTCAGTGGAGGCCATTGAGTTGTAATGAGAGAATTCTCCAGTCTCATTATCAAAGACTAACAATGTCCAGTGATATGTCTTTTCACTAAGTTTTGTTATGATTGGAACGAAGACATATTCTGGAGTGTAGTCCATTTTATCAATGAAAGCTTCAATCGCAGTGTGGCAACTTTTACCGATTGAGTGCATTGTCTGAAATTCAATAAAAAATCAAAATGAGTGCATTGTTGAAAATCAGTGAAACCTTTTTTTACAGAAAAATGTAATTGAAACAGATGAAACCTTATTTTGATGAAACCAAAATTGGTTTCATTATTTTTCAGAAAGACACTTGTATAAGATAAGTTAGATGAAACTTACATAAACATATGTGCTTAGGAAAACAACCCTTTTGTACTTAGGAGTGCCATCTGATTTCTTGATGTTCTTTGTTATGTTTTTTTTGCAATTTGAGCATGTAGAACTCAATCATATCTCCTTCTATGTCACCTTTTCTTATCAAGGCGTTCATATTTTTTCTTGTAATGTACATGCCCATATCGTCCTTCTCCCAAGCCATGTCACTGTTGTTATATTGTTGATAAACAAATTTAATATTTAAGAAGAATAAAAGAAACTAAAACACTTAAATTATTTAACCAAAAAACTTAATGGTATGAATGCCACTTACCTTTCATTGTGCATTTTAAAATATTTGCACACAATCTGTTTTTCATTTGAATCCAGCGGTTGCATATTTTTAAGTTGTCCACTTCTTTCAACTTGTCTTCCCTTTTCTCTTTTTGTTTTTTCTCCAACTTTTTCTTTTGATTTCTGCTCACACACCGAGTCTTTTTTCTTTTCTTATTCTTAGCATCTCCAGGTGTATAATCCTGCATCTTGACAGGTGGTTGCATTCTCCTTTTGTTTTCTCTCATCCTTGAGATTATGTTACTCAATTTTTTGTCGGGACTGATGTCTTCACCATCTTCTTTCTCAATGTCAGTTTCCGTCAATCCCAACTTGAAATGAGGCACATCATCTTCTAAAGCAATTACATCATTTGCCATGTTTACAACAAAGTGGTAGCACATGCCTTTACTACTTGGCTTTGATGTAGAAGTCTTGGTTGCACACTCGTCTTCCATTTGCTGAAGAATAGTTTCATCAATTGAACCTTGGCTTTGATTTGACACTTCAATCTGTGTCTCTGGCTTTGATGAAGAACTTTTCTTCCCTTCCAGTTCTACTCTCTCAGCGACTCTGATATCTTCTATAGAAAAGTCTGGAGTCAATTTCAGAAATTTCTTCTATTGCACTCCTCAAGTTACTCTTTGTCAAAGAAGATTCAATTTGTTCAACCACTTTTATATCTTCAATTGTGTTCGGAGTTAACTTCGAAACTTCTTCCAGTATACTGTCCTTGGCTTGCTTAGCTTTGATTTCAGATTCTACCTTCTCAGCCACCTCAAAATCTTCAATTGTGTTCGGAGTTAACTCTGAAATCTCTTCAGTATGATCTTCATGAGCTGAAACCTTTTCAGGTTCCACTGCATCATGTTGGATCTGAGCTTCTTCATTAGCTGAAACCTTTTCAGGTTCCACTGCATCATTTTGCTCCTGGACTTCTTCATGAGATGAAACCTCTCTTCGTTGAACAGACAACCACTGCATCTACAAACCTTTTTAGGTTCCACTCCATCATGTTGGATTTGAGCTTATTCATATAGATGAAACCTTTTCAGGTTTCACTGCATCATTCTGCTCCTGGATTTTTCATGAGCTAAAACCTCTTCAGGTTCCACTGCGTCATGTTGATCCTGAACTTCTTCATGAGCTGAAACCTTTTCAGGTTCCACTGCATCATGTTGTTCTGTTTCTTCAAATATATTCATTACCTGCAATATTTATTGATTTCAGAAAACAAAGTATAGTAAATCAAATCAAATCAAATCAAATCAAATCAAAACAAAACAAAGTATAGTAAATTATCACCTCATCATTGTGAGACTTTTTTTATCTATCTTCTTCAACCTCAACATTCACATCATCTTGTTCTACCATTGCATACACAATTTTTATAGTATTGGTTATCAATTCCTCCATATCTTGTTCAGTGTATGAAACTATTTCTGCTTCATCTCGCTTACGTTTCTTTCTCACGTAAGTCTTCCTCACTGGTTCTAGTTCTAACTTATCTTCAGCATCATATTTTACGAGAATTGATTGATCTTCTTCCGAAAGCCCATTGTTACCAACGCTTGTAAGCTTGTCAATCAAAATTCTTGCCCACTTATATTTTTCCTTGTATGTGGTATCTTCATTTCCAGTTTCAACACTCACTTCATTTCTATCACCAATAGTCTCTTCATTTGTTTCACAACCAATATCTTTGTTTCTTTCACCAACCATCTCTTCATTTCTTTCAGAACCAATATCTTCATTTCTTTCACCAACCATCTCATTATCCTCTTCATTTGTTTCACCACCAACATCTGCATTTTCCTCTTTATTTCCTTCACCATCTATGTACTCTTCAAACTGAATTTCCTCTTCCTCTATACGTTGGACCAAGCGTATTTCTTGTTAATTATATTCTAACATGAAGGATCCCTGACGGTAACCCACATTCATCTGTGGAATACAAGAAAAGTTATGATTAATAAGTTGCTATTAAATAAACTATGAAACCTTTTTTGGTTCCATAGTTTTGCTTTTTCATCTTGAATAAGGTGCAGACATTAAAAATTATAAACAAATAAGAATTGTTGTTGCTTTTACCTTGGAGAAAATTTTTATTTGTTGGAGAGATCATCAAAATTATTCACCAATAGCTTGCTTATTTCATCAAGGTTCCATCTAGCGAACCTTGCGTACATTTCACTCCCATCTTCTCTCAAAGTGATGTTTGTCATCTCAGCAAACCAATACTGTAAAAAAAAAAACACAATTCAACATTTAAATTAGTAATCAAACTCGGGAAAAATAAAAAACAAACATTTTATAATCAAAAGAAACAAAAATTAACTTACCAGTGGGTAAATGACGCAACCTGATACATCATCAACTTCTTCAGCTTTAATTATAGAGTCAATTAGATTTTCATGCAAAACATCAGACCAACACACTTTATTCATCTCAAATACTTGGTATTTTGATGTCAGATTCTTCCCACCTTTGTTTGGGAAAAATATCAAAACCAAGAGATAAAGTATGAATAGCTTGACGAAGTCTTCAGCTTTGGTTTCATCTGCTGCTGTTTCCATCTTAGCTCTGACAATATCAGTTTTCATCATCTTCTTAGATCCTTTAAAATACTCAACTTGAAACATGTTCACCTTTTTCTTCAGCTCAACATGTTGGTGTATATCTACATTCTTCATCATTTGTAGACCAAAGATGACAGCGAAATGTTCAGGTGTTGTCCGTAGTATCATATTCCTTGCTCTCATCAATTTGAAACAATCTAGTTTATCACCCTTGACACTTCTATAAAATGACCCTAAGATCATCTGAACTGCTCTTGTCGTTTTCTTTAATTTTTCTGCTTGAAGGGTACCATCGAAGAACAGTTTGAAGAAACGCCAGAATGGACATGCAACAAGTGCATTCATGTGTTTTTCTTTAGTTTGTATCAATGCTTTTATTCTTGGTGCCTCTGTACACAAATGTTGTAATGAGCACCTGTATGGATCTGGAATTTTTTTTTTTCCTGTTACAGAATAAAGTAAACCATTAGCACAAACATAACAGAATAGGATGAAACCTTTTTGGGTTCCATCAAAACATGCATTAAGTAA
Organism: Papaver californicum; assembly: GCA_023531435.1. Lineage (NCBI taxonomy): Eukaryota > Viridiplantae > Streptophyta > Magnoliopsida > Ranunculales > Papaveraceae > Papaver > Papaver californicum. Next base: position 6,402,781 of record JAJJMC010014687.1, read on the forward strand.
AAAAACACCAACATCTTTTAGTCACAACCACACACAGAATAGGATGAAACCTTTTTGGGTTCCATCAAAACATGCATCAAGTAAAAAAACACCAACATTGTTGGTCACATACATACACAGATTAGGATGAAACCTTTGTGGGTTCCATCAAAACATGCATTTTCTAAAAAACACCAACATTGTTGGTCACAAACATACACAGATTAGGATGAAACCTTTTTGGGTTCCATCAAAACATGCATTTATAAGAAACCACCAACATTATTGGTCACAAACATACACAGAATAGGATGAAACCTTTTTGGGTTCCATCAAAACATGCATTTATAAAAAACCACCAACATTATTGGTCACAAACATACACAGAATATGATGAAACCTTTTTGGGTTCCATCATAATACCAATTAAGTAAAAAGCCACCAACATTGTTGGTCACAACCACACACAGAATAGGATGAAACCTGTTTGGGTTCCAACACAATAATTTAGGTTAAAACAGATGAAACCTAAACGTTGAAACATATGAAAATCAATGAAACCTAGTTTCAGAAAAATATAACTGAAACCTAACTATGAAACCTGTAATTTCGTAAGAAATGAAACCTTATTAACCAAATACATCGATGAAACCAAAATCACGAAACTAAAAATCATAAACATACAGAATATGATGAAACCTTATTAACCACATGCATTTTGATTTTCAACCATAAACAATTACAGAATATGATGAAACTATAAACTTCGATTTACCTTTCGTAGATTCTTGTTTGTTAACTGGTGTATTGAGTTTTTTCTTCATCTTCTAAAGTAGAAGACTCAATTCTACTGTTGATGATCAACAATCGTTTTAGAATCAGAAATTTAGGTTGATTACGACTCAAATTCTACTGTTGATTATGATTTAAGTGATGACTTTTCTTTCAGGGAGATTAATGTGATGATTTTTGATATGATTGATGATGACGATGATGTTGGTTCAGGTGTTTTTCTCTGATGATTTTGAAACGATGAACGGTATGATTTTGGAGATAGTAGATGATAGAAGTTAAGAGGGAAATAATGGCGTTAATCAAGGGAAGGTGGGCGTGCGTGGTTAAGTGGGCGTGATGGGGGTGTGCAGTTAATGAAGTTGGGCTGAATTATAAGCAAGGGTAATATGGACAGTTGGTTTATAATGGGCTTTTTATGTCAAATTTGTTTTGTTGGGTTTTATGTAGTTGGATAGTGACACTTTTGGGCTTATAACCCATGGCCTGTACTAATAAACCACTATACAAGAAGACAAGAAATGAAGTTACTTAACTAAAAATCTCTAGTTTCTTAAGTAAGATCAAAGATCCCTATGCTAAACGCCAATTAAAGAGATAATAATAGATAGTTACAGGAACATAGCCTATTAAACGAAACCGCCAATAAACCCAATATCAACCGGTAAAGGATACTAACCACAACATAAAAAATAAAAAAATAATCTTAAAGCAACATCCAAAAATCAGCACATCTCAAAGGCAACATCTACTATACTATATATCAATATATAACATAAATGGGTCGTAATCCTAAAGTTGAAAGTAAATCCATGCTAGTGAACTTGAAATTTAGCCGTAAAGCCAAATGAAAATTTGAAGAGAAAAGACCGAAATCTAAGCTCCCTGATAGGATAAAAAACTAACTAGCTATAGTTTCTATGTCAAGAGAAGACTTAAAACCTTGACCAGGGACAAGGACAAGGACATATAGCACCACTGATAGTAACTAACTGCAATAGCTTAAGCAAAAAGAACATTACTGTTCAACAACTCTATCAAGTCCGTAAAGTTGGAACAACTATCCAAAACAGTTCACCGGCATATAGCCAAAAAAGGAAAGAAAAGAAAAACACCATTTTCTATCTCCTCTCTCCGGCGATTTGAGCTCCGCCCCTAAAACCACCTCCATATAGCCAGTAAACACCATTTTCTAGGCAGTAACCACTGCGGCCGACGATGATGATCAACGAGAATCCCCAATAATTAATCCTTCTATCTCCAATTCAAAACCCATTTCATATCGATTAACCTCATTTACAAAATCACAGATTTAAGTTAATTCAGAGACCTAACATCAAATTTCAAAAGTTCGTAAGACACTGAGACTCAAAGACACTTAAACTCAAAGACACATATAGACACTGAGACACTGAGAAACAAAATCACAGAGACACTGAGAAACAAAGACTCAAAGAAACCAGTTCAAAAGTTCATAAGATTTTTTTAATTTGGGAAATATTCTCGAATCTAATTCGGCTTCACTTAGCCTCTAATTCTTTGGCACTGTCGGAAGAAAAAATCGGATCTTTTAATTTACTCTCTATTTCTTCCTCTGCTTTATTATCTTTAAATAACTACAAATAATTGATGCGACTAATTTTTTTTTTTAAATCTTCTCTAGAATTTTCTGTTTCCGGGTTTTGCTTTGGTCCTTATTTTGTGTTACTTTTACAGACCTATGAAGTTCTAAAAATTCTGCAAAGGTCATTTAAACTCTTTCGCAAAGCTAATAAGTTATAGTTTGATCGCAGGTACTGTTTGCTACAACTTGAAAAATGGAAACTACTTCAAAAATCAGGGAATACACGAACCATTCTTCTGACCCATTTCAAGACAAATCTTTCAAGTATAGAGGAAATAGATTCAGACCCTATAGACCCTAATTCAAGAAATTATGGTGGTAAATTGAATCATTTACAATCCATTATTGGAGTGTCATGCTATAATGAGGTAACCCTAACCCCTAATTTGTTGCCTAATATTTCAAGAAATGTTAACAGTCAATCCTGCAAGTATGTTGTTCACTTTTACATATGCTTAGAAAACTGGGTTTTAATCCTTTTCCATGGTAATAACAGTGGACATCTCAATTACTTTCTTAATTTCGCCAATTATCATGCCAACAGACATATACATGCTTTAAGATTGCAAAATAGGATTTGTCTTTATATTGTGCTAACAACATTTTCGTATCCTGAGATTTCTTATTTATAGCAGTTTATCAATATGATAGCCTGGAACTGCCAAAGCTTAGGAAAACTAGACACTAGGAATAATCTCCTAGGTACTCTCAAAAGGGAAAATCCTGATATCTTATTTTTATCTGAAACTAAGAAATAGAATAAAGAAATACATATCATCCTAAAACAAGTAAATATATTTAACTATCATCTTATACCTCCAAGAGGGAGTACATGAGGTCTCTGTCTTATTTGAAAAAACAATGTCGGCATTCAAATAATGGATTATGCCTATAACCACATAAATGCCACAGTAACAAATCATCTTAATGATTAGTTCTTACTTGTTTTCATGGGAGTTCATATAGACACTTAAAACTGAATTCTTGGAACATCAAAAAAGAAATGGCAAGCAGTATGAATAAACCATGGATCATAATAGGGGACTCAAATGTAGTTTTGCATGAAGAAGAAAACAATAACATATTTCCCTTTAAGAAACATAAGGTTAGGAAATTCAATAATCTGATAAACAAATGTAACTTGATAGATCTAGGATTCACATGATACACTTTTACTTGGAATAATCATAGAAATGATACTGAAAACATAGAACATCGATTAGATAGAGCTCTGGTCAATGTTAAATGAAATAAAAAATTCCCTAATTATAATATAAAACATTTAGGACCCTTACTTCAAACCATGTTCCAATTAGACATAATACTTATAACCACTGGAATGACGGAGCTACTCCATTTAAATACTTTGGTGAATGGATAAAGCATGAGGAATGTAAACTACTCATACAAGAAAATTGGAAAATTCATGTTCAAGGATCTCCTGCTCATAAAATGAATAAAAAACTAGCAAATGTCAAACATAAACTGATAATATTGAATAGAAATAGTTTTGGAAACATGCAAACTAACATGGATAATATTAAGAAAGATCTTGAAAAGATAAATGGAATGACAAGTTATCCTAATAAGGCTATTGATTTAGTAAAACTAATAAAAGACCTAGCAAATTGGTATGCTATAAAGGAATTTTTTTGGAAAGATAAAAGTAGAGATCATAATTTAGCTCTAGGAGATAGAAATACGAGGTATTTCTATAATAAGGCTAAGCATAGATTTAGGAGAAATATAATAGAAATCATCAAGAATGAAAAAAATGAATGGTTAAACAAATAGAACTGAAATCTCGGAATGCATAACGGATCATTTACAAAAAAAATTGCTTCCACTGTCAACCCTGAAATTGATCAAAAACATGATTGACCTAATCCCCACTTGCTTAACTCAAATTGAAAATGATATGCTTTGTTGTATCCCATCTGAGGATGAAATTAAGAAAACTTTGTTCTCTATGGAACCAAACAAAAGTCCAGGCCCCGATTAATTTTCGCCAATTTTTTCCAACAAAATTGGGAAACTGTGGGGACTGACCTGATACACATGATACAAACTTTCTTTACAACTGAAAATATCTCCAAGGACTTTAATCCCAAAAACTCTAAATCCCATTACTCCAGCAGAGTTCAGACCTATAGCTCTTGCCAATACCTCGTATAAAATAATCTCAAAACTTATGGCTGGTAGAATGAAAGGATTGTTAAGAAGAATAATCTCGTCGTACCAATCTGCTTCCATACCAGGAAGGCAGATATCTGAAAATATAACTTTGGCCCATGAAATTATACATAAGATGAAGAATTCTAAATCAAAAAAGGGTTTTCTGGGTTTGAAAGTGGACATGTCCAAAGCATTAGACAAAGTTGAATGAAATTTTTTAATTCAAATAATGACTAAACTTGGTTCTAACAAAAAATGGTGTGATTTGGTTTATCAGTGCACTTCAACGACTTCGCTTTCTGTTTTTCTCAATGGGTCTCCAACTAAATTATTCAAACATACTAGAGGATTGAGACAGGGAGACCCTATATCTCCTTACTTCTTCTTGTTTTGTATGGAAACGCTTTCTCGAATAATTTCTCATGTTGAAAAAACAGGATTCATCACAGGTATTAAACTTGTTCACCATGCTCTATCTCTTAGTCATTTATTATTCGCAGACGACTGCCTCTTGTTCTGCAAGGTAAATGAAAAAACCTGTCACAATCTAGTAAAACTATTTAGAGAATTCGGTGAAGCCTCAGGTCAACTTGTCAACCTAAGTAAATCCGGGGTATTTTTCAGCTCAAAGACAAAAAGTAACATTAGACATAGAGTTAAGGAGATACTAGGAGTCACAACAATACCCTTAAACGACAAATATTAGGCTCACCCTTCTTCACCAATAGATCAAAAGTCAACTATTTTGAACCTTTGTTAGAAAAACTGGAAAATAGGATGCTTAGTTGGAAAGGAGCTCAACTGAATACAGCAGGAAAAATTGTCATGATAAAGAATATCACAACTTCTTTATATGTTTATCAAATGAACTGTTTTAGGATACAAGTAAAAATATTTATAATAATATAACAAAAATTCAAAGGAATTATTGGTGGGGGGGAAACGAAAAAGGACTTAATGGAATAGGAAAAAAGGGTGTTTGTCTTAAAAACTGGGATTTTATTTGTAAATCTCTTGAAGAAGGAGGTTTAGGAATCAAAAACGTTAAAAACTTTAATGCAGCAATGATAACTAAAATGGGTTGGAGATTAAAAGAGAAACCTGATTCTCTTTGCTACCATACTCAAAGCCAAATACCACCAAGACAATGATAGTCTCAACATAAATAGTATCCCAAAAAGAAATGACAGTTGGATTTGGAAAGATTTATTGACAGGAATCAACCAAATAAAGAAATATTGTTTCTGGGATATAAGAAATGGAACCAATGTAGATATTTGGGATGATTTTTGGATCCCAAATAAAATGCCTCCAATTCATAAACCACAAACTGGAACTGATGGTCTAACCAAAGTGAGTAACCTGATAACTGCAAACAAAATATGAGACTTAGATAAACTAGTTAAATGCTTTGACACTCAAACAATTGAGAAGATAAAGAAAATAACTATTCCTAATGCATACAAGGAAGACAATGCTTGGTGGGTTCTAAATAATAAAGGTACATTCTCTATGAACTCCCTCTATAACAAAACAAACTCAACAGGAACCGTAAATCAAAACTGTAACAAGATATGGAGCATTGATACAACTCCATCTGTCAAAAAATTTATTATGGAAAGCAGCCCAAGTTATTCTTCCAAATAGCATGAGAATAGCAACAATTATTTCAGGTATAGACATCACTTGTAAGCTCTTCAATGAGGGGAATGAGACTCTAACTCATCTTTTCTTGGATTGTAACTATGCTACACAGGTTTGGATGCATTTTAATTTTCATAAACAATTTATTATAAATGGACCTAACACTTTTCATGGTTGGCTGAATGATTGCTTTGAAAATCCAGATAAAAGGGGCTAAGATATAGACTGGCAAGTTCTCTATAGTATTATTATTTGGCACATTTGGAAATCTAGGTACAACATAGTTTTTAAGAAAGAGAGTCAAAACAGTGCCATAACAACAAGCAACATCATCAAGTACATTAATGGCTACAAGACAGTGAATAAACAAAGCTATAACTTAATGCAGAGTCTGTATTATAATAATAACAATGACAATGCACTTCAGATTAAAACCAGTCACAGACAGGGACAACCTAGAAAGAGGGATCTTATAATAGATATTGCTCTAACAATGATGTATTCAACTGTAAAATCTGGAATTGCTCTAACTTTATGTGATTATGCAGGAATCATTAGAGAAGCTAGAAGGTTGCATATTGACCGTACGACCAGAGAAGGACTAGAGAAAGTTGGAGCAAACGCAACTTTCAAATGGGTAATAGAATGGAGTGTCCATTTGATAACTTTCAGAAGTCACTCTCAGCCTACTCTCTTGTTGCTGATGGGTATGTAAGCAGAAGCAAAACATCAGAGATACAAGAAGATTTTGGAAACAAAACCAAATTTGAAATAAACCTCTTAGTTCAAGACTTTATATTAGTAATGAGAAAAATGTTATTTGGGCAGTAAACTTAGCCAAAATTTGTAACAAATATGCAATTACGCATATCTGGAAAGATAGACACCTTTGGGCTAAACATTTAAAATTGGAATGATGATGTAATGGTGTACCGGAACTCTCCTTATGAAGGATATGGTTCTTTTCTATCAATATCATGAGGGAAACCTCTTTTTTCTAAAAATAAAAATAAAAATAAAATATAAAGACAATTTTTTTACATATATTATGGTTCACATGAAGCAAGATTTAAAACCTTAAAGTATCTACATCCCATTTTATAATCATTAATCTAGCTAATATCATAAAAGAGAGAAAAAAGTAAAAAAAAACTAATAACCCTGGATATATATATATTGGAATGACAAAGCATAAAAAAATTTAATATAAAGACTCGAAAGAAAATGGAAGAATAGGCACCTGTTTGGCCCAAATATAATTCTGTCCGACACTTTTTTGCTTGAAGTCAAGGAAAAAGAAGATTGAGTTTTGAAATTCAACAATGATTGCAAAAAAGGATAAAAGCTTTAAGAGTATCTCCAATATAAAGGATGAAATCCTAAGTGAAGGTCTCTTTAACATTTTTTTATCGGTTATTGTTAAATGACAAAACAAAATAAAGGTAATTTTTTTTATCTAAAGTTTATCTCTAATCCCCAAGGTCTTATTTATAATTTTAATTTTAAATTTAAAAACAAAATGGTGATGTGGACTTAAGGCCCAAGGTTATGAAGAAGGTCTAATTTAGACTTCCTCCTTTACCACCACTTGGTCCCCACTTGACCATATCATCTTTTCTCATTACCTTGATTCTAGCATTGAAGATCAATTTTTAATTAAAAAAATTAAATCCTAAGTGGCATATAGTTTTAAAACCTTGACCCCTAATATCGAAGATGCTCTAAGATAAAAAAATAAAGGTTGAAAATCACTAGTTTTTAGATTTTATTAGATCAACAGAGCCGAGGTGTAAATCTGAAATTTACTAGGCATCAATGTGTTGACAAAGAGCCAAAAATAAAACTCAAAGGGCAAACCTAAAGACAAAACTCATTTTCAACACTGTCCCCACAACTCAAGTGTTAGCTGCTGAAGGAACTAAAAGAAGATCAAAGTAACAAAGAAAAAATATCAATGGTTAATTTTGTTTGAAATGAATTTACAATACACTAATGGAACAAGAAAATTGGAAGACAATACACTAATGGAACAAGAAAATTGGAAGACCCATCTAATCTGGAAACAACGATAAAGAAACTAAGATTAAATGTTAAAATCTCAAGGAAGCTTAAACAAGTGCACATACACTTGTTTCTTTAAAAACAAACAAACAGAGATAGACCGAGATTTAAATGTACAAGTAAGAGTGCAGATAACTTGAACAGAGATAATCAACCATGAAATTATTTAAGATTTCATTCCACTTCTGGATCCCGATTAAATATTTAAAACCAGAAATAACTAGTGTTCAATAACACATTAAGAAGTTTTTTAAAACAAAAAGGATTAACTTGATATTGATTGGCTTTTTGAAACAAATGATTAACTTGATTTGGTTTATAAACACAAATGATTAACTTGATTTGGTTTTATGAACAAAAAAAATAAAAAAAATATAAATACCCTAATTCAAGGCAGCCAAATAAAGAAGGTAGAAGGAAATATTCAGAAGTGGATGTAGGAGAACCCAATCAAACTTTAGGGATCTGGACTATCACCAAACAAACTAAGGAAGAACAAAAAAAAAAACAGATAGAAAAAACCAAACCCAATCGATAATTGGAATGCAATAGACAAGTTAAATGAACTGATAAACACACCAAATCGACATTGGGATAAAACAAATACAATTAAGTTAATAAGAATGTTTATCACGAATCAAAATCCTAAGATCAAACATTATTAGACAGTAAACACGAGATTAAGTAGATCAGACAAACAGAACCAACCTCATAGAGATATAATTAAAGAGATTTCAAAACAAAACCCAAAATAGATTTTGAATCTTTTTTATTGAATGTCCGAAAATTCTATGAAAAGAAGATAAACATGAAAACTCAAGGAAAGACGGTAGTAGTTTAAATAAATTAACAGCCACGATAAGAGAAGAGAATGGGAGAAAAAATAAGAGAAAAAAGGGTCTCATGTTGTTGTTGTACCAAATACAATAATACCAAACAAATAACCAAAATTAGATTTTTTGAGTTTTACGTAAAACCTACCTAACCGAATCTCATCTATGCATATCTAAATCGTAATCTTAAACTCAAATCCGTTTCTCGTAACTCATGACCCATATATTACTAAAAGCTAGGTGAGAGATTACCCATCCATCGAGGAATAATAAAGAGGAATGAAAAAAAATACTCCCTTCGTTTCAGGAAAAGAGTTACTTTCTCTTTAAATTTTTGTTCCAGCAAAAGAATTACTTTCATTTTGAATAAGACAAACTTCCAAAACTACCATTTTTTATAAAGTTTCTTTCATTTTACACGTATTCCCATCTTCTTCATTTTACACATACTAAAATATTTTAGGAAAGAGAAACAAAACCAACTTCTTCATCATTCGAGAGAGAGATATTGAATATAAACTTCTTTCATTTTTGTCTCTGTGATTCTTACTTTTCTACTAAGTAAATTCGAGAGAAAGAGTATTAGTTGTAAATCAAATACTCAGATCCAGATCCATCCAGATCCAGTTGAAGATAAACAAGTTTTACTAGATTTTCTAAGTAAAACCCCTCATCATCTTCATCTTCTCCGTTCGTTAGGTTTTTTGCTTCATCATCTTCATCTTTTCCATTTGGTAAAAAAATTAGCATATTCTTTGTATGTTTTTTAAAAAAATAAATCTTCAAAACTTTGATGTTGAATCTGACATAAAGCTTAGATCAAATTTTGCATTCTTATGATGGGTTTTTTTTGGATTTTTGGGCACCATATGACCTCTTATGATGGGGTTAATCTTTACTCATTCAATTTTTTATTTTTCCTTTATGCAGAAGTAGAGTGGTGGTGGGGGTGGAGAAACAACAACAAGGTCAGCAACAAAAAAGTGGATTAGGAAAAGAAGAAGAAAAGATTTTGTAGAGAGGAAGGGGAAAAAAATCAATTGGGGGTTGTGTATCAACATAAGAAGGATGTATAAGAGTTAAAAGAAGATCAACAAAATGGACTAGGAAAAGAAGAAGGGTTTCATCTGAACAACAACAACAACATAATAAAGCTATTGATGTTCCTGATCATCACTCTATTAGTAACCCTACTTTTCAAGGTATTTAAAGATTCAATTTTTATGGTTAATTATTAGTAGTTTATTTTGTATGATTGATTGATCATTTTGTGGAGAAATTTCATTACTTTTACAGATACTGATTGTTAATTAGTGAAGGGAAAGGAGGTTATTTTAATGTTGGATATTTTAGACTGGAAGAAATTTTTTGGGCCAATAGAGAGCTATTATTCATATCATTGCATCTGTTTTTAACTCTTGCTGTTGTACTCTCTTCTCCAGTTATAGACAGGAATATAACTGGAGACACATGGTAAATAAGTTCCCTTGCATGAACAACTGTGTGTTTGATATGTTTCTTCCCTGCTTGGTTGGTTTTATGAACTTGGAGGTGCTTGTATGGCTTGGCTCATCAATGGAAGATCTTGTGATGACAGATTTGTTCTGAGGTGTATTACTCAGATTTATTGCTTTGTAAAAAATGGTACTGGAGAAGAGAGTACAGCAGCAAAGCCTGCTGCGCCAACTGCATCGACTCAGGTCCTTTTAGATTCTCTTCTTTTTATTTCATTCCTTCACTCCTGAGTTTATGTCATGCTTCTTATGATATGCAGGAAACACCACCAACGGCCACATATCCTGATTGGACTACTCAAATGCAAGTTAGTAACTAGGTTTTACTTAAGTAGACTTTTTATTTGTTATCTTTTTTTTTTGTATCCCACTGCTTGCTTATCACTTTTCAATAGGCATACTACAGGGCAGCCCCTCCGTTCCCTTTTTCATTTCAAATGTTGCTTTCCCAACTCCTCACCCATATGTTTGGGACGGCCAGGTATTATCTCTAATAGCTATGCCTATGCAGTCATGAGTCATGAAATGCTCGTGAGTAGATATATTTCTTCACAGCGTCTCAGTAAGTTTATACTTGCTCTTCATTGTTGTTCTTTTCAGCATTTAATGCCTCCGTACGGAACTCCTATTCCATACCCCGGTTTATATCCGCATGGAGGACTTTATCCTCATCCAGGTGTACCTCCTCCGGTAATCATCTCCACCTGTTTGTGTTGTTATATGTTGCTCTTTCATCTGGTCTTCTCGAACCGATGACATTTGTACTTTCTATTTTTTTCTAAAATCAAAGAATAATGTTGTAACAAATATGTCGTGAAACATGTGGACCTTTCAGGACCACTACCTGAGCTAAAACTATGAATTATTGAACCTAACCACATGGAAGTGTTCGCTACTTCTATATGTGATCCTTCAAATTTTTCCTTTGTGCAACGCCGAAAGGAGAAAACCGCCAGATAGATTCAAGTTTAATCACAAGTGACCCACACTTTTCTATTTGTTCTATAGGCTCCGTATGTAACTAAAGAAATAGAAGGGAAGGGCCCCGACCGAAAAGAAAGGGTTTCAACAAAGAAATCCAAAGGAAATTCATGAAATGCAGGTCTCGTAGTTGGAAAATCTGGAGAAAGCGCCAAGGTGACTTCAGGGTCAGGAAATGACGGTGCCTCACAAAGGTGATTTGGCTCAGCGTTATTTCGTAATCAATTTCTTCTTGAATTTTTTTCTCATTATTAAGTTATGGTTAAATGGCACTTTTTAGGTTCTCTTTTGGACTTCCAATTTCAGTTTTAGTATCCTATTGGTTGTATAATTGTTAATTTGTTTCAATTGGTGCTGACAGTGGGAGTCAGGGCGCGTCAGATTCAAGTGATGAGAACACTAATCAAAGAGTATGTACTTCTCTTGCATCATTCTATAGCCTTGTGATTAGAAATTTAGTGAGAGGCCAAGGAAAAATTTACAAGTTTGGCTGGGTTAATTCATTTTGGACAGACGTCATTTTTGGGTCTTACTTTTGTTCTGGCCTGCAGAACCAATAGAGTTCATGGACAGACGTCATTTTTTAGTCTTAATTTTGTTCTGTCAAGTACCTCTGAAATTAAATTTTGTTTCATACTGGAGTTGATCGAGGTTCAAATGTGAATCATGTGATCTACTCAGGAAAAACTTTAATTGATTAAGAAACAGTTCACTGTGATGAAATGTTAAGCTGATTCGTTACTATTCTTAAAAAAAATCCAGGATGTTTCTCGGACAAAGAAAAAAAGCTTTAACCAGATGCTCGAGGAAGGTAGTGTTAGTCAACAAAAAGTGGTAAATTGTCAAGCGATGTTCGTCGGTGAGATTCTTTTTGTTTCTAGTGGAGAAACTTGTTCCGACGTCCATGAATGAAGGCACTGCAATATAAAAACGTGTTTAGGTTAGTTGCATGTAGGTTAGTTTTTTTATCTGAGAAACTTCGGATTGTAAGCATTTCGATTATATATGCACCCTATTCACTACTTTATAATTTCATTGACGAGATAAGAAATGCATCACTCATGTAAAATCATTGTCCACTACTTTATAGTTTCATTGAAGAGATAAGAATTCAGTCGCACGGGTAAAATCATTGTCCACCCAATCTTACTTTATCTGATTTTCATATAAACTTATTTATTCGCCATGCTCTAGTAAGCATATCATGCTTACATTGTATGTGATATTCTTTCATGTTGCAGGGTTGGCTTTTGAAAATGAATCTTTTTTTTTTCCTCTGTTCATGGGACCTAAACTGTACCTATCAATCAAATGGCAGAAGATGAAGTGAAATTTTAGAAGCACGGGCATGTACATCCTCTCACTTGACAACATATAGTGGATAGGTAACGTTCTAGTTGGTAAAATATAGAGATAAAGATCATGGTACTGTTGTTAAGCCTGCTTGAATTTATCTTTACACTTAGTGAACTCACCGATGCATGTCTGCCATGACTGCGTCAACATCTGAAACATGAGACAACAATCTGCTCATGGAGGTAGTGGAATTAGGGGTCCATATTAAGCTAAATGTTCCATATGGAGAGCTACTTCTGAAATGAAGGATTTGGTGAGATGAATATGGCCATATGGGTATGTAGTAGATTATCTGAATTTAAAGTTCTTGTGTACATTGTCCTTCCGCCTTTTGTTTACTTGCTTCCCCTCTTTGTGAATTTAGCTCATAGTTTTACCTATACTTGTCACTTTTTTCTGTTTTGTCTAAATGGTTATAATGTGCACTGCCATTTCAAAACTTTAGTACAGATTATGCTTTCTATGAGGTTCATGTTTTTCTAATCTCTTAACTGCTTAAACACAAATTCATGCTGGAAAATACAACTGCACGAAAGCGATCACACAAGAATCTTGTCAAGCTAAGATAAATTAGATTTTTGCATATATCCTTTATACTTTATTCAAGCACAGTAGATATACATCCATGATTGAAAGGATAGTAACCAGAATATGTAAACAGAGACTTATGCATTTGAGTTGAGTTATTGAAACACTTTTAGACACATATGGTACTCATGACTCTGAACCTCTGGTAGACATTAGTAACAAGACAACCTAAAAGATTTTGTGATCGCCTTTTGGTGTTCAAACCACGTTTGTAGGATGAGGGAAAGAATTGTTTGTTTGTCGTTCATGAATCCTATGTTGCAGGGATCTATACTTCGTATCCCTCTCCGATTTGACATGTTTAGCTATTGATTCATGTTCTAACGCATTATAAATGATTTTTATATGTCATTCAACAAAGTCTATAAAAATCAAATTATCCAATTAGGAGGCCTGGATCATTTGATTTTGATGGAGCTTGGTAATTATGATTCAATCAATGAAGTTCATCTATTTATTTACTTTTTGGCTAATTTTGGATTATTGTCTATTTATTATTTAGGTTATTCAATTATGGCATTGGAATTCATCTATTGCAGTCAGAGAACCCAGAAAATATGTCAAAGAAAATGAGCATAAATCCGAAAGACCAGCACATACCTTTCCTGGTAAATTTCTAATTGTTGTTTCTATTTTTTTGGCAGATCACCTGTGATTTACCAGCAAATTCTGTGATTCTTAGGTTGAAGATAACCTGTGATTAACCAGCAACATCAGAAATTAAGGAGTAAAGAGGGAAAAGTTTTGAATATGTTTACTGGATGGAAAAGTTTTGAATTTGTTTGTTTATTGGAGGGAAAAGTTTTGTTTTTACGTCAGATTCAATATTTAAAGTTTTGAATCTGTTACTGGAGGGAAAATTGAAAGTTTGAATCTGTTTAAGTTTTGAAAGTTTGAATCTGTTTGTTATTTCACGTGAAATGAAAGTTTTTAAAGGTTTGGAAGAAGATATATATGGTATTAAACTTTGTATTGAGGGTAAATTTGGAAATAAATTAAAAAAACTACTCTCTCTCATCCTTGTCTTAATAATTGTGCAAATAGGAAAAATAACTCTTTTTCTGAAACGGAGGGAGTATTATTTTTTTTGTTTTTATTGTTGAAAGAGGAAAGAAAATTTGTTGGGATTTTGAAAATACTCTTACAAAATTCTTTTCAGGTCTCCCGAGTTGGTAATATAAGAATTGCAGTGTAAATTGCAGAATACAAGAATACATAAGGAATAAGTATCAAGTAATTCAAAAATTTATTCTTTGTTTAAAAAATAAAATAATAAAACAACCTAAATCGTCATGTCACTTGCCACTCTTTTTAAAATTTTATCATACCATTTGAACGGTTATAGTGAGTGGTAAGCATTTCATCATTTACACTCTGCCATGCTAAGTGAAAAGTTATTTAGTAACTAAAAAATAAGAGTATTTCCCGTAGAAACTTGGTTTGCTTCCAACATGGTAACATGGTTGTAGTAGGAAAATATTTTTAATACCAAAATCCTTGAATCTAGAAGGAAATCAAATTATACTAAATTTAGAATATACTTGGACAAATTTGATTAGATGTGATATTTATTTTTCCAAATATATTAATTCATAGTCCAGTTAAATTTATTTTTTATAGTATTACACGACCTTTTTGAAATAACGAGGATACCAAGTGTACAACAATCTTTTTGGTACCAACCTATGCAGACTCCACACTGTATAATCTTATCAAAACAATAACGACCAAAATATTATTTCAACAAGACGAATCTTGATAATAGTCAAAGTCCAACCGTCCTAATTATGTGATCGTTACCAAGAGATCAATAACGTACTAGTATGATTAATTAATTATAATAATAATGCGGAAAGTAAAACAATCACATACCACACAAGATTTTGTTAACGAGGAAAACTAATTGGCAGAAAACCCCCGGGACCTAGTCCAATTTTGAATGCTCTCGTAATTAAGCTGATATACAAATTGACTACCGCAACTTCGTATAGTTGAAACCAACTAAACTACCCTAAGTTACCCAGTATTCTTCGTATCCCTGAACCTATAACCAATATGGCCAAAGCACGTGAATCCCAAGATAGAGTCCATTATCTCGAGTCGCTTCACCACTGTGAAGATTTCTGCACCTGACTCGTTTGGATTGTAACCCAAAACACTAAATGACTAACCTGCTTCAATGACCAGTACACTTACCAATATCCCATAATCAGTCTTTAGGTCATAGATAAATTAGAGTCAAAGGATCTTTCGTTTATCGATACAATTCCTTTGTTCAAAATATCAAAGCAAAACAATAATTATCGAAATAATCAATCTTGATGACAAAATCTATCTAAATAATTTAATGCAACTAGACAGTTTATTCGATCTTCTACATGTCTAATGTTCATGAATAAACTGCTCGTGTAATCCCAAAGAATCAAGTTCGCATAAAGTCACACACAAAGATAAGAACCAAAAATAAAAGTCTCAAACTCTTCAATCTTTAATTATAATCTTCAAAATAACCGTTGTAAAAAAACTTGATTCCACTGTTGATTAACCCACATAACTGGATCTGTTAACATTGAATGATCAACAACTCTACTATAGATCCAGAATCACTTAAACTTATATTAGCCGAATCTGCAAAAAATCTTGGATGGCCTTATAACAGAAGAAAATTATGTTGGAATAAACAAGTTTGATCAATCGAAGATGACTACATTGTTAGTTCAAACACAAGTAATCAACCGAAAACTGAATAAAAATCCATGTTTCTACCCAGGATAAAAGTAGAGGCTTCTTGATCCCAAAAAAGACTTTAACAAAAGGCAATGCAAGATGTTTAACTTAATTAGATTACTCATATCTCTTTAACAATTTGACTTTTCCACACCCATATAAGGTGTACTTTGGGATAAGTTTGTAAGAATACAAGACTCCTATTTATAGTGTTATGACCAAGGCATTGATTGTAAATACTTTATTTACCAATTTTGAAAATTCTCAAGATAGGCAACAATAATATGTTTCTGAAATTTGTAAACACAAAGTAATATATCAACTCATAATCGATTTCACTCTTAGTCTTAAAACTAAGATTAGCTAACACATAACATGTACTTTACTAATATGGTTTGCTAAGAATATAAAACATATACTTTTATACCAAATACGATATTGAAAAATCGACATCCAGGGATCTTGCTTGAGTATCAAAGGTGTATTCTTGAACATTAAGAGATCAGAGTTTAGCCTATATATATTCAAATCATTATGTCGAAATTCTAATGAACTTTCTAATCTAACTTATTCACTTCCCGAACCCTATTTTGACTCTGAAACAAAGTTTCGTCAGCATATTTCCTTGTATTATGTTTCTGAAACTGCTTTCAAAAATATTTACTAAGGGTTAGATTCACCCTCAAGTTCAACATACTAAATAGTAACAAGTTACCATTTAGTGCAATGTCATAACCAACAAAGTTTATAGATAAACTATTCTTCGTAAATCTATTTACTTTAAGTTTTTGAATCTACTATGTATATCATACATTTTGATACTTTGATCAAATGTATAAAGAACAAGTCACCAATACTAAAGTCATTGTAACAAATGTAACTTCGTATGTTATATTTCAAATGAATAAAGACTTGCATGAACAATAGATAGAAATGGAATAACTCAAGTCTTGTAGTTAATACCTTTAACTAAAGGATGATGTCTTCGTTTTTTCTTTAATATATCTTCAGGTCTTCATGAGTAACTAGAGCAAGTCTCACATTCTATGTTCCTAGAATAACCTAACGAAGTTTACTTTAGTAATACCCTCAAGAAACTTTGAATTTTGGAACTAACTTGACAACCAAAATTGACATACCATGGGTTCAACCGAGCAGTGCTCTAATAATATCCCCCTTTGTCAATTTTAGTGACAAAACTCTAAACATATGGAGAATTCAAGAATTAATTGAAAAATTACACAACATAACAATCTCATAATTCTATCTTCATATGATTGATACGAGTTTCAACAATATCTTTTTGATCTGCAAATATTCAAAATAAATGTTGTTGTTGAAGCATTTGAATAACAACAACTCTACTCCCCCTAAGCTAGGCATATATTCAATCCGAACATAATTTTTATTTAATCCATAATATGTAACTACTACACGAAATGATATGTTTCTACCCCTTAATCAAGACTTTACTCTTGTCCGTTAAATATATATTTTTTATAACACATATGTTCTTTGTCAAGTGACAGAAATCACTTTATACTGAAAGACAAAGACTGAAAGACAACAAGTATTTAGAAAGAACTTCACAAATTCATAAAAACTCGATACAACCTATAAGAATCTAAACTAATTGAAGATCATATTCGAAAAGTTAGCTAAGGTCATAATTAACTTAGCTTCTTATTAGCAAAAACAGTACCCGATAAGTTTTTCTTAACTTTGGTAAGAAAAACTAAGATCAGAATTAACTTAGTTACTTATCAGAAAAGCTATTAACTAGAGTTATACTTCCCCATGTTCGAAAAGTGAAACTAAAAATCGAAAACGATTTAGTTACTTATTAGGAAAACAATTATCCGGGATAATATTTCCCTTGAATTCCACAACCACAATCCCCACAAATATATATCATTAAGCACAAGTTCAATAATATAACTCTTCCCCTGTATGTGTCATTGCTTGCTACAACAAGAGAACAACATAAATACAACCTTTACCGGAGAAAGGTTAGGACATGATCTTAGTCATCACCTGCCACAAGATAAACTAAAATTGATCACAAACTCATATGAATACCGAATAATCCAATTATAGAGCATAATAGATTATTAGTAATGTAACTCATATATGAGAAAAATCGCCACAAATTTCTTATGATTTTGATATAGCAATCCATAAGGTCAAATTCAAAAACCAAGATATCAACCAAAAGTAACAATCAAAAGAAAGTAAGTCATATATGAGACCGAAACTTAGATTATGAAAATCTAAAAGTTTATCTCATAACTTAAAGCAACAAAAATATATTTTCAAATAAGTATAAGAGTTGATACAATAGTAAATAATATTAAATTGGAAATGAAAGTCTCTTTCTATCTCACACCCATTTTCTATCATATTGTTGAACCAAAAAGACCGAATGCCTTGATATGGAAATATTTGGTATATGAAACCACGATCTGATGTAGATTGTAGATTTATAATAGAAATA
>JAJJMC010014687.1:6441148-6481117 GCA_023531435.1 Papaver californicum
CATCTTTGATAAAATCATCTCTAGTTTTGCTTTGTTTTATTTAATTAGATTAAGTCTATTATTTTCTAAAATCATTATCTTCACAAGTCTAGTAACGAACTCTTTTTACCACTATTCTAAAACACATCATATGATGAGCATATTTCCTGACATGGTAGAACGGTTTTTAGAGGTTTTTATGGATGATTTTTCAGTATTTGGGTCATCTTTCGATGAATGCTTGCATCATTTGACATTAGTGTTGACTAGGTGTAAGGAAAAGAATTTAGTGCTTAATTGGAAAAAATGTCATCTCATGGTTCGATCATGAATTGTTTTAGGGCATATTATATCTTTTAAGGGTATAGAGGTAGACAACGCCAAAGTTGACCTTATTAAGAATTTACAGGTTCCCAAAACCGTAAAAGATATTAGGTCATTCTTAGGGAATGCAGATTTTTATCGTTGATTCATTAAGGATTTTAGCTTGATTTCTTGATCTATTTGCAATATGCTTGCAAAAGATGTTAATTTTTTCTTTGATGATGCTTTTTTAAAGGCTTTCGAGAAGCTTAAGAATTTGCTCACTACCGCCCCTATTGTCCAGGCACCTAACTGGAATTTACCCTTTGAAATCATGTGTGATGCTTCAGATTATGCCATTGGTGTTGTTTTAGGTCAGTGTGAAAACAAATTATTGCATGTGATTTACTATGCTAGCAAAACTTTAAATGATGCCCAACTGAACTATACTACCACAGAGAAGGAATTGTTATCCATTGTGTTTGCCTTGGACAAGTTTAGATCCTATCTCTAAGGTTCTAAGGTTATAGTCTTTACTGATCATGCTATTTTGAAGTATCTTCTGTCTAAGAAGGATACTAAACCTAGATTGATTAGATGGATCCTTTTATTACAAGAATTTTCTTTAGAAATTAGAGAAAAAAGGGTTCATAAAATTTAGTAGTAGACCACTTGTCTAGGCTTGTTGTTGATTCGCCTGATGATTCCTCTCCTGTGAGAGATAGTTTTCCCAGTGAATAACTTTTTGTTGTTTCCCAATTACCTTGGTTTGCGAATATAGTGAATTATCTTGTTACTGGTTGAATACCTCAACATCGGGGTAAACAAGATCGTTCTAGGTTTTTAGCCGACGTAAAGCATTTCTTTTGGGACGATCCTTATTTGCTTAAGTATTGTCCAGACCAGTTTATTAGGGAATGCAGATTTTTATCGTCGATTCATTAAGGATTTTAGCCTAATTTCTTGACCTCTTTGCAATCTGATTGTAAAAGATGTTAAGTTTGTCTTTGATGATGCTTGTTTAGAGGCTTTTGAGAATCTTAAGACCTTACTCACTAGTGCCCCCATAGTTCAGGCACCTAACTGGAACCTACCCTTTGAGATAATGTGTGATGCTTCAGATTATGTTATTGGTGTTGTGTTAGGTCAGCGAGGAAACAAATTACTTCATGTGTTTACTATGCTAGCAAAACTCTGAATGATGCCCAATTGAACTACACCACCACAGAGAAGGAACTGTTAGCCATTGTTTTTTCCTTAGACAAGTCTAGATCATATCTCTTAGGTTCTAAGGTTATAGTATTTACTGATCATGTTTTTCTGAAGTACCTTCTGTCTAAAAAGGATACTAAACCTAGATTGATTAGATGGATCCTTTTTTTACAAGAATTCTCTCAAGAAATTAGAGACAAAAAAGGTGCAGAAACTGTAGTAGCAGACCACTTGTCTAGACTTGTTGTGAAGTCCCCTGATGATTCCCCTCATGTGAGAGATAGTTTTCCTGATGAACAACTATTCTTTGTTTCCCAATTACATTGGTTTGTGAATATAGTGAACTATCTTTTTACTGGTCGAATGCCTCAACACTTGGGTAAACAAGATCGTTCTAGGTTTTTAGCCGAGGTAAATTATTTCTTTTGGGACAATCCTTATTTGTTTAACATAGAAGGTTATTATGAGATGTATACCCGAGAGTGACCAGTCCAGTGTTATTTCCTTTTGTCATGATCATGATTGTGGGGGTCACTTTAGTGCTAAGAAGACTGCTGCTAAGATATTGCAGTGTGGATTCTACTGGCCTTCGATGTTTAAAGACTCCCACAGTTACTGTGTTGCTTGTGAGCGTTGTCATAAGTTAGGAACCATTTCACGTAGAAATATGATGCCTTTGAACCCATTTTAGTTATTAAGGTCTTTGATGTATGGGGCATTGATTTTATGGGTCCTTTTCCTAATTCCTTTGGTTATTTTTGGTACACCGTGAGCTATAATTAGTGATGGGGGGTCACACTTTCGTAACCGACCTTTTAGTATCTTGATGAAGAAATATGGTATTAATCACAAAGTAGCTACCCCATATCACCCCCAGACTAGTGGTCAAGTAAAGGTTTCCAACAGGGAGATTAAACATATTTTAGAGAAAATAGTTAATCCTAATAGGAAAGACTGGTCATTGAGCCTTACTGATGCCTTATGGGCTTACCGTACTGCATTTAAGACCCCCATTGGAATGTCACCTTATCGTCTAGTTTTTGGCAAGACATGTCACCTTCCCATCGAGTTAGAACACAAAGCATATTAGCAGTTTAATTTTTCACTTGACAAGGCAGAAGCTCATAGGAAGCTCCAACTCAATGAGTTAGAAGAGATTTGGAAAGATACATATGATAGTGCTAGGGAGTATAAGAACAAAATAAAACTTGTGCATGATTGAATTATTTTAAGAAAGTCATTTTCTCCAGGTCAAAAAATTCTTATGTATGATACTCGTTTGAATCTATTCCCGGGAAGTTATGCTCTCGGTGGACCAGTCCTTTTTTTGTTCATACTGTTTTTCCTCATGTTGCTATTGATATTGAGACTCAAAATGGTAGAAGTCTTTTCAAGGTTAACTGTCAGAGATTGAAACTATTTTTAGAGCCTTTTCCTACAGGTGATGTTGAGGAGGTCCCTCTGGAAGACCCTGTTTACCTTGATTGACCATCAAGGTTGTTTATGTACATTAGTAGATTTTTGTAGGTTTTTGTTATTCGTTTTTAGGTTTATATTTTTTGTCTTATTCTCCGTAAAAGGATTGTTACGCTTCACCCAGGTACTATCTTTCTGACTTACCTCTTTATTCCTCTTTTTACCTATCTTTTGGTACCGCTCTTTAATTTGAAATATTGAGGACAATGTTAGATTTAGGTTTGTGGGTAAGGGAGAAACTTTTAGTGCAATAAGGAAACTCCAAAATTTAGAAACTTGTGAAACAATTCAGGATGACACTAACCGTTCTAGGTAGATGGAATCTTATATCTTTTTATATAGGAATTGGTGTGCCCAGCTAAATGGTCTATTCATAAATGCACAAAGCTCAGGTGTTAGAAATAACATGATAGTCGTCACCATATCACCTTTTATTTTTATTTTTGCAATTTTTGTGTTTCTCTAAGTGATTTGGTGGGGCACCAATATCGAATTGTTATCGCCGCCAGGATGGAGTAGAGTGTTTGATATCAAGCCCCATTATTGTAATTTATTTAGACCATTATTAAAAAAATTAAAAAGAAAAGAAAAAAAAGTAAATAATTGTTTTATTTTCAATAAATCGACCGTTGGGGCCCTTGTATATACCAGCTGAGTCGATATTAGTATAAGCACTAAGATTAGTGGGAGCGTATTTCAATCCATTAGGATTCATCCTGGCAATGACCTTCAGATAGATATGGGAACACCGTTCACCTTAGTCAACATGGGAAAACTTCATCATCTCCATATCCATCTTCTAATTTTATTCATGTGATTGTGGTTTGTTAGATTCCGAGTATCGTGGTCCATTGTACGACTATCCGAGTAGAGATTTGTTTTCTTTTATATGAATTTCAGTATGCTTGAGTGCAAACTCGTGTACAACAATTGGACTCATATAGGGTAATGATTCTCATAGCCGAAGAATTTACTATCCAACTAAATAACATGTTTAGTGTCTACCCTCAATCGTTCACAAGTAGATAAAATTTGGAGTAAAAGGTTTTGTGGGTATACCTCTTGTAAATCCTCACGAGATAAAACTCGTCTTCTAGGATCACCGAGGAGTTTAACGGCTAGCTGCACGTGCTAAGTGTAGTCGGGATTCCTACGAAAGTGAGTTAGATTTTTATTTTCTAGATTAGATTTGCTCGAGGAATAGAAAATAATAAGTTTGGGGGTATTTGATAGACACATTTTTGTGTCTGAGTTTGTCTCAATTCTCTTTATTATTAATGCTCAATTTGTACTTATTATGGTATTTTATGTGTTTGTAGGTATTTTTGGGAAATAAAATTTTGTGAAAAAATTGGCTCGAAAAACGGTAAAGGCACCCCCAACTTTAGATAAGGACACCCTAAATTGATAAAGGCACCCAACACTTATGGGCACCCATTCTCTTGAGTTCAAATTCAGAAAATGGAGGGAAGTTGGTTTACGCGTGAGAAGTTTCCCTGAATTATCTGAGTTGGTTTGAAACGAGATTTAGTTGGATTTTCTCAACTATTTGGATTAGGATTGACCAAACAAGGTTGGTAAATACTTGTGGATCGAAGAGAAAGGGATATTTCCGTCGATTGAAGAAAACAAAGTGGAGAAGATATTCTCGGGATTTTTTTGGGTTTTATGTTTGTAACTTACGTGCAATAGGAAAGGAAATCTTCTATAATTGGATTCTCTCTTGTTTGGGAAGTTTCCAACAACTCAGAGACGCGTGAAGAGATAAAAAAGGAAGTTTGCTACCGGAAAATATTTTTCTTTGCCGATTTGGTTTATCACGAATCTGAGTTGGTTTGGGATTGTTTTCTTTAGTCCTTATCGATTAGGATTGATTGTTAGGGTTAGATAAGCCTATATAAACCAAAGAGAATGAGAAAAACACATCGAGAATCAAGAGAAAAGAAATCCCATGAAGAAGAAGGAGAAGAAAAACAGACCACAGCTGAGAAGAGTCGCACATTCTGTCACCTTTTCTTTCATCTTTTACTGCAACACAGATCAGTTGTTTACGTCTATTGTGTTTTCTTTATCTTTTCAGCAACACAAAACACGCTGATAGCAACACTTATATTTGTATCAAGTATTCTGTATAAATTTTTTTACACTTCTTGTGTTCTTGTAAACACTTGTGAGCTATGAATAATTATTTTAAGAGTGTGTTTGACATGGAAAAACAAATCCTAATTGGAAGGGAATCCTAAACAAACACAAGTAAGGATGATTCAACCAAATCAATCTTATTGAATCTAGCAAACAAAAAACATGATAGCTCTACTTAGATTGTTTCTAGACTAGCTTTTATTCTTCCAAAAGGCAACTAATTACAATTTTAGCAAATCTCTTAGAACGATTCGGATTAGATTAAGTCGAATATAAACAGGATAAACTCTAAGGGATCATTCTAAGTGATTTGCTAAAATTGTAATTAGTTGCCTTTTGGAAGAACAAAAGTTGTTCTAGAAACAATCTAAGTGGAGGCATCATGCTTTTTGTTTGTTATATTCAATAAGATTGATTTGGTTGAGTTAGCCTTGTTTGTGTGTTTTTTAGGATTCCCTTCCAATTATGATTTATTTTTTTTACTTTTTTTCATGTCAACCACTCTCCCAAAATAATTATTCATAGCTCACAGTTGTTTACAAGAACAAAAGAAAAGTAAAAAACTTAACACAGAACACTTGATACCGATATAAGTGTTGCTATCAGCGTGTTATGTGTTGCTAAAAAGATAAAAAAAAAAGACAACAGACGTAAACAACTGATCTGTGTTGCAGTAAAAGATGAAAGAAAAGGTGACAAAATGTGCGACTCTTCTCAGTTGTGGTCTGTTCTTCTTCACAAGAATTTTTTTCTCTTTTCTAGATTTTTTTCTCTTGATTCTCGATGCGTTTTTCTCCTTTCTCTTTGGTTTATATGGGCTCATCTAACCCTAAAAATCAATCTTAATCGATAAGGACTAAAGAAAACAATCCCAAACCAACTCAAATTTGTGATAAACCAAATCAGTGAAGTTGGTTTACGCGTCTCTGAGTTGTTGGAAATATTCCAAACAAAAAAAAATCCAATTATAGAAGATCTCCTCTCCTATTGCATGTAAGTGCCAAAAATAAAACCCAAAAAAATCCCGAGAATATCTTCTCCACTCTGTTTTCTTCAATCGACGGAAATATCCCTTTCTCTTCGATCCAAAAGTATTTACCAACCTTGTTTGGTCAATCCTAATCCAAACAGTTGAGAAAATCCAACTAAATCTCGTCTCAAACCAACTCAGATAATTCAGGGAAGTTTCTCACGCGTAAACCAATTTCCCGCCATTTTCTTAAGTTGAGCTCAAGAGAGTGGGTGCCCCTATCCAAGCGATGGGTACATTTATCAATTTGGGGTGCCTATCTCTAAAGTTGGGGTGCCTTTACCACTTTTGAGACAATTTTTCATAAAAGTTTATTTCCCAAAAATACCTGCAGACACATAAAATACCATAATAAGTACAAATTAAGCATTAATAATAAAGAGAATTGAGACAAATTCAGACACAAAAATGTGTCTACCACTAACATTTGTCCTCATGATGCTAGAGCTATGGCTAGGTTTCTTGATGTCAAGCTTACTACTAATCCAGGTAAGTATCTGGATACTCCTGGTCTTTGGACTAAAACTAATATCCAAACTTGTAAAGATGTTATTGATAGAATTGCTCAGAAATTTTTTGGTTGGAAGAAGAGATCCTTTAATCTTGCAGGTAGAAATACTCTAGTTAAGTCCTCTACTGATCCTATAGCTAACCATATTATTTCTACTCTTAAACTTCATGTTGGGGTCACTAGAGCCATTGATAAGATGCATAGAGATTTCTTGTGGGATGATACCATTGGCCATCATAGACTTCATCAGGTTGCCTGAGACACTCTCTGTCATCCCACCTCTTTGAGTGGACTAGGAATTCGTAATCTTTCCTCAAACAATTTAGTTTTTCTCTCAAAAATGGCTTGGCATATCTATACTCACTTAGACTCTCCTTTAGGTCATTTGTTGTCGGCTACATATTATAAGTCTACATTCTTTTGGTACTGTTCTCACAAAGGTAACAACTCTTACTTTTGGAACATCATTTTAAAAGGCAAGGATATTCTGCATGAAGGTATTAGATGGCATATAGGAAATGGGGTCACTGTTACTTTTTGGCATGATGTGTGGATTGAGAATCTTCCGTCAGCTTCTTTTTTGGATCCTTCTACTGTTTTTGATTCAAATTGAAAGTTTCTCATTTAATAAATCATAATACTGGTCAATGGAACCTTTCTTGCATTGCAGGTATTCTTCCCTCTTATACTTTGAATCTTATTCAATCTATTCCTGTTTTACTCAAGTCTGATGTTCTCGATACTATGGTTTGGCCTTCTTTTAAATCTGGTCTGCTTTCTGTTAAATGTGTTTACCATCATTTTTTTTCTCATGTTTCTGCAGATGAGTTAAACTGGAAAAAAACTTTGGCATTTTAAATGTTCCCAAAAACTTAAGCTTTTCTTATGACTTCTGCTTATAAAAAACTTATGGTCAGGCCACACTTATCAAAAATTGGTTTAGTAATAAACCCTTAATATCCTCTTTGTGGCTTGCATGATGAGACTTTGGATCATTTGTTTGTTTATTGTCCTATCACAGCACAGGTTTGGATGAAGATACAAGACTCTTGGAATGTTCATCTTCCTTTACTATCGATTTCACTTCATGGAATATTACAGTTTTCTGCTCTTAATCAGTTTCATGATGATATCCCTTGGTCTGATTTTTTCTCTTATGTTTTGTGGAATATTTGGTTGGCTAGAAATGCTTGGATTTTTCGTAAAGTTCCTTTTGATGCTTTTCAAGTTCATAAACTTGCATTTTCTCAAGCTCGTGAGTTCTGGATGGTGGTTGAAAATCCAAAACTTACTACTGTTGTTTCACGTTACCCAATTTATCTTAATTGGTGTCCCCCTCCTTTAAATTACCACAAGTTGAAGCTTTGTGATGGTGCTTTTTCTGAGTTTTCTTTTTGCAGGTGCAGGTGGTGTGATTAGAGATCACACAGGAGTTTTTGTAGCTGCATTTTCTCATCATCTCTTCTCCAACTCCTCTACTGTTGCTGAGTTATGGGCTATCCGTGACGGCCTTCTCCATGCAAAGCAACTTCACCTTACTTGTATAATGGTGTACAGTGACTGCTCGTCTACTATTTCCTTTTGTACAACAAAGGCTTCTCCTACTTGGTACTTAAGAGGCCTTCTTTTCGATATACATAATTTAGTTTCCTCCTTTAAACATGTTGTTTTTGTAAATAACTACCGTGAAACAAATGTGGTACTGATGCTCTTCCAAAAAGAGCCTTGAAACCACAGTTTTTTTAGGACTGGATCTCTACTCCTCCTCCTTGTATTATACCTCAGTTGTATAACGATCTCCTGGGGATGGCTTTACCCCGTTTTGTCAAAGCTACTTAGTTTGCTATATTAAGTCCATCTTTTACCAAAAAAAAATATATATAAATTTAAGTATTACCATTTTGCCCTCAAATAATATTTTCATTTTCGATTCTATTTTGTAAAGATGAGGGTAAAATCGGAAATAATTTTTACAGCTACAACTAAGGGGAGTTTCCTTTATATATATAATAGAATAGATGATACTATCAATTGTATATAAATTCAAAATTTATATATGTTATTATTCATCTAATAAAAAAGAATTTGGCACATTTGTTGGGTAAAAAACAGTATTGCGCTGCCATATATAGGGCTGCACATCGGGTCGGGTGGGTTGGGTTTGGCCTCATCCGTACCCGACCCGTCAGTTGGCGGGTGACTAAAGTATTCATCCGCATCCAACCCGCTGTAGGACGGGTAAGGTTGGGTCTGACCCGTTATTTCGACGGTTCGGGTGCGGGTCATCCGGTCAGATTCAATACAAAAAAATTTCATTCTGCAACTTGATGCTTTTCTTTATAAGATCCATTCTCACCACAAAAGACAAGACTGAAAATGAAAAGACTAACAAGTTTGGATTTGAACTCTCCCTATATCTGGATAAACAATAAAGAGCACAAGGATATCTAAAGAAAGTACAGAGGACGGGTACATTCCTTTTCAACTGACTACCTAAAGGTTCTTAAACTACTGCTGTCAAAAAAGCTCTTCCAGGTTTGCGATTCGACAAACATCCATGGCAACCAAGAAGCTGAAAATTAAGAATAAGAGTTAGTTTTTATTTTCAAATTTGCAGAAGCTCAGAAGTAACTTAACTTCAGCACTTCAACATGACCAATCAACATACACTATCAAACAAGCACATACACAGAGTACAAAACGAGGAACAGAGCTGGAAAGAGTGTTGATACTCACCTTTGCGTTGACACCATCAGCCATAATTCTATTCTCTTCCTTCCATTGAACATAATCAGTGCGGCTGAACTTAGTGAAACCCCTGAAAAATCATCAATGAAGATTAATATCTGCAATTGTATGGCACAAACTTGAACACTGGGAAATTACATGATCTAACTACAAAGTTAAGGATACAGCAGAGACAGAAAGTAATAAAAGTCTATGCATATCACTTCCTGTTGACAATGATCTTTTGGCGACCAGGGAACTTGAACTTGACACGACGAAGGGCCTCTTGTGCACTTTTACCATGGGCATCCTTGCAGCGAACAGACAAGAGGACCTGACCAATGCTCACACATGCACAAATACCAAGAGGCTTGTCAAAAGCACCCCTCATACCAGTCTGGAGTCGATCAGCACCAGCACAAGAAAGCATCTTGTTAATTCGGAGAACATGGAAAGGGTGAACCCTAACTCTTAAATGGAAGGCATCTTTTCCAGGATGCTTGGTCATGTACTTGTTGCATGCAATACGTGCAGCCTCAAGAGCCTCACTTGAGACATTTTCCTTCTCCCAACTCATGGACACAGAAGGGGAACTCATCTACTCCCTTCTTCTTCATACCAACATCATAGATCCTAATCTTAGTATCAGGAACACCACGACAATATCGTGATTTTGGGTATGGCTTGTTCTTAATCTGACGATAACATCTCGTAGGTCCTAGGAATGTAAAAATATGGGTGAGTACTAAAACAACATAATACAATCTCATCTAATTGATATTCAATCAACAACAAACTCAATATCATCACTAGCTTTCAAACCCTAAAATCATTCAAGATTAACAAAAAAACATAATTGATTCATGAGGAGAGATTAAAAAGACAACTTCAATCGACGAATCAAAGGCACACATAGACCTAATCATACTATATCCATAAGTGAATCTAAGAAAAATAAAACTATATTAATCTACAACACGTTTAAATATATCAATGGAATCATATAAAAAGTCAAGAACTTACTTCGCCCCATTTGATAGCTTGAGAAGGTTTCAATGAAGAAAATAGGGTTCTGAAGGAGATGAGATTCTTCTGTAACAATATCATCTCAAACATATACACTCTGAATCAAAAAGTAAAAGAAACCCATATTAACAAATGAAAATTATCACTGAATCAGCAAAAAAAACATATTAAAAGCATGATTTTTAACAGCAATCATGAAAACCAAACCTAGAATTGATTGATACGAAGAAGAAGAATACCTCTTTTTGAGATGATATTGTTACAGAAGAATCTTATAAGAAAGAAAAACCAGAAGAAGGAAGAGATGGAGGCAGAGAAATGTAGAGGAGTTAGGTCGACAGAATACGCAGAGAAATGGATAAGAGAGCTTTGTTTTCATCTCCAATCGACGGCTCAGATTAAACAAAGCTATCTAGTCCAAGGGCTAGGAAATAATGATTTTTTTTACGGGTTGAGCGGATGGGTCGGGTGAAAGAAGATGTCACCCACACCCGACCCGTTCATCGGCGGATCGGGTACGGGCCGAATCAAAATTGACGAGTACAAATTGGGTGACGGGTCTTGGTCGGGTTTGTGCAGCCCTAGCCATTTGTATCGTGCACATGATGGCCCAAAGATAAATGTTACATTAATATGTACGAAGATGAATACTTCACAAAAAAAAAACGAACATGATTTAGTGAGCCCTCGTTTAGTAATCTGAACGATTAAATATGACTATGAAAAGAAAGATATAATTATGAACAAAAGTAAAATAATAACATAAACAAAAAAAATAAACTATCAACTGTTAAGTGGTTTGTTCTTGCTCGATCATCACGTAGTTTTACTATATTACAAACTGATTCCACGTATGCAGATATATCAATTAAAAATATTTTCTCGTTCTAAGTTATATTTACGAAAAATAAATTTATATTACACTAAAAAAAATATAAAAAAAAATATAAAAAAAATCTCTAATTTATCCTGTTATTTTCACTAAAAATTAAAAATATTAAATTTATTTTAATATAATATTAGTATAATCAATAAGGATATATATAAAAATATTATCTAAAAATTAAAACTATATCTTTTAAAATTGACAATCAAAAATAAAAAGTCCATATTTAGCTCGGAGGTAGTATAAAGTAAAAGGTTAGTGGCACCTCACCTGCACCGGCCATCGAACGTGTAACATTATTACCTTGTATAATTCGTAAGTTGTTGACCTGGGACACAGGATACACGGAATCGATTTTGGCTGCCCACGTGGTAATCCATATACTAGAAACACCTCTACATTTCACCCAACAGTCTCTTGTTGTCGTTGTCCAGCAAGACCCAAATATCCGGATATTTAACATTTTCCATGTATTTATCCTTTCCTTTTATTCATTGAGAATAACAATAATATTTGAATATGCTATTATAGCAAATAATTTGTCCAATGAGTTTCTTAATCTGCTTTCTTTCTTTTAGTCAAATTAGATTAATTAATTCCTTTTGATCACAAAAAAAAAAAAAGGTTTTCGTGTTAAAAAAAGATATGAGCTATTCTTTTTTCCTTGTTAAAAACAGAGCTTTTTATTTCATCTTCCACCACCAATCCGTGTATACTCTCCTCTTTCTCTCTCTCATAATTGAAGAAGAAGAAAACAGATCTTCTCGTATATTAATTAGTCACACAGTCTCAATTAGATCTAAATTCTGATGCGAGAGAGTTTGAAAGTTTTCCAGTTGGTGATCAGGAGAAGAAGATTCTTCACTTTCTTTATCTAAATTCTATAGTTGGTGATCAAAAGAAGAATTTTCATTCCATCAGGTAACTATAATTCTGAGTTTGTTTTTGAATTTCTTAAAAATGACACTATTTGATTCTGGGTTTGTTTTGGAACTCTGTTTTTGTTTTCTTTTGAAGAAGCTCCTAAAAATGGAGAAGTGGATATGAAATTAATGAATGTCACAAACGGTAAAATTTTGAAAAAAAGAAGGTTAATAATGTTTGTTTAAATAAAGAAAGTCTATGTTCATTATGGAAAGTTCACAACCTTTTTTCCTCACAATCAAATCTGTTTAATAGTATTCCTTAAAAAAGCTTTTGCAGTTATTTTTGTTTGGATTTTGCCTTCCTATTTAACAAAATATACTTGTATTCATGGATGATTTTAATTACCAGAGAATTTGTCTCTCTATAGGTGAATTGAACTTGTACCATAAAACTTAAAAAGTAATATTAATTGATAGTACAAGGAATATCATTCATTTTGTCATTATCAATCTAGAAGAGTTTTCTCATGTCTTTTTATGTTCAA
This sequence comes from Papaver californicum, assembly GCA_023531435.1. Lineage (NCBI taxonomy): Eukaryota > Viridiplantae > Streptophyta > Magnoliopsida > Ranunculales > Papaveraceae > Papaver > Papaver californicum. Next base: position 6,453,852 of record JAJJMC010014687.1, read on the forward strand.
GTTTTAAGGTGAAGAAGTTGATCACATGCAATGCCAGAGAAGAATAGCAGTAAAATCATAGGTCTCTATCTCTATCTCTTTCAATCATTTTTAAATATATATATTTTTTTTTTATCAACCATTTTTTTTAAAGAAAATTATGTAGCTTGAAAGATTGAATCATGTAAAGAGATGAATCAGATAGTAGTGTTTTTTTTTCTCTTCTTTTCTGTCTTTTTGTATGGTTAATCAGAAATTTGGGTTCTTTTTTCAATTGACTGAGATGGGTGATTCTATTTATACTTCATTTAAGAATCATTTTTGCTAACTTAATTGATGGGTCTCCTCTAAATCTTGTTTTGATGATAGTATCATGAGTAAATTGACTTGAAAATCATGAATTTTTTTTGCATATACCTTGGATTTGTGAAATTCCCTGTGCAGATATTTAGCTTCCATCTCCACTTGGGGTACAATAGGAGTAAACCCAAGGATTAAAGAATCTAGAACGAAAAAGTTGATAGATTTTCCTTTTCAATATTTTATGAGTATCAAAAAGTATTTGGGTAGCTAAATTTATTTTCGATGTTTTGCTACCATTTGCAAAGAGAAACTAACTTTTTTTTTTTTTTCGTATTCATGTTGTGTACAGGTAGTGATAAGTGATGTCATGGGATGGACAAGAACATGAAGCAGAAGTAAACAATTGAGAGATTTTGTTTCAGAGATTGGAGTAGAGAATACAGGTGAATTTCACCTATAGTTGAAGAAATTAAGTTGCGAAGGTAAAATACAAGTTTTGTTAAATGGATCGATCAGATAATAATGGGATTGACATAGAAAATGAGGGATTGTCAATGGATGGAAAAGAGATTGTGAGAAATGGTTCAGACTTATTCGACAAAGACATGATTAGAGAGCCACTTCTTAGGAAAAGGACTAACACCACTTCTCAGATTGCTCTGATTGGTGCAAATGTTTGTCCTATTGAAAGCCTTGACTACGAGTAAGTGTTGTTCTTTTTTACTTTTTGTCTCAACTGCCATTGGTTTATGGGTTTTTTCTTGTTTGAGTTGTGCAATCTGGATCTCATGGTATTAGGAGATAGCTGAGAAACAAAAAATTCAACATATTAGTAATCGCAGTCATGCAGAAGACACAGAGGTTGTATTGAAAACCTCTGGATATTATAGAATTGTATAAAACAGTGATTTAGTTGTGAGGCAATATAGAACTATTTACACTTACCTTGACTTATATAAGAAATTTAAAAATATGTCCAAGTAACTTTTGCTGGTCCCTTATTTATTGTGCATTTTCTTTTTTAGGATTGTTGAAAATGATCTATTCAAGCAGGATTGGAGATCAAGGAAGAAGCTTCAGATATTTCAGTACATTCTCCTTAAGTGGACACTTGCACTTCTTATAGGATTAGCTACAGGACTTGTTGGTTTTTTTAATAATCTCGCGGTGGAGAACATAGCGGGTTTCAAACTGGTGCTTACTAGTGATCTCATGCTCAAGCAAAAGTAAGCCTCACTACTATTATGTCTGAGAGTTATTTACTGTTGTGAAGATGAAGCATACATGATTTTGAAAGAGATTTGGTACAAAATGTTCCTTGTCAAATGTAATGAGTACTAAGTAGTTGCATAGTTGGTAGCTTAAATATATAGCTAGTCAAGCACTATTTCCGTAAATACATATTGAAACAGAAGGTTTCATATGAAAACTTCTTTTAATGTCCAAATAAGCATGGTACAAGTAACCTGACTGATTTTCAGCCAACTTCTCTAACTAAATTGAGGAACTCTGATGCAATTGTTGTTCCACTACAGGTTCTACCAGGCATTTGTAGCATATGCTGGTTGCAATGTGGTTTTGGCGATTGCTGCTGCAGTTCTTTGTGCTTACGTTGCCCCTGCTGCAGCAGGCTCTGGTATACCAGAAGTGAAAGCTTATCTTAATGGTGTGGATGCTCATTCTATATTGGCTCCAAGTACTCTCTTTGTAAAGGTATGCTCCAATTTAAATCATATTTATTTATCCCACTAACACAGGCTACATAACAAGTTCCTTAGCAATTATACGTGGTCCAGTGTGGAAAACCATTCTGCTCTCTCTTGGCATATAACGTTAAATTTAATTGTGAGAGCAAGGGCTTTACTTAGTTTCCAATCAAATTTTCAGATATTTGGTTCCATTTTTGGAGTTGCTGGTGGATTTGTTTTGGGCAAGGAAGGACCTATGGTACACACAGGAGCTTGCATAGCCAATTTACTTGGCCAAGGTGGGTCCCGGAAGTATCATTTGACGTGGACATGGCTCAGATATTTCAAAAATGATCGAGATCGACGGGACTTGATCACTTGTGGTGCTGCTGCTGGAGTTGCAGCTGCCTTTCGTGCTCCAGTTGGTGGTGTTTTATTTGCTCTAGAAGAAGCAGCTTCATGGTAAGCTCTTTTTTCTATATATTTGTCTAGTTATTGTCGGATACCTCTCAATTAAGCACTCTGAACTGTTTTTTCTTTTGTGTAATTATGTCAGGTGGAGAGGTGCTCTTCTCTGGAGAACATTTTTCACAACAGCAGTTGTTGCTGTGGTTCTTCGAGGTTTCATATTATTTTGCAGGAATGGAAATTGTGGGCTGTTTGGAGAAGGAGGGCTGATAATGTTTGATGTTAGTTCGTCTATAACATCATATAGTACCGCCGATCTGCTAGTGGTGTTACTCCTTGGAGTGATTGGAGGTCTTTTTGGGAGTTTATACAACTATCTTGTAGACAAAGTCCTTCGCACTTACAGCATAATCAATGAGTATGTAATCTAAACCCCTTTAATTATAATTTTGCTGGCAGGATAGTGTTATATTAACTTTTAGAACTTTGATTAAATTTATCACTGCATCAATTTTACAAGATACTCCTATTTATATATGTGTTTGATAAATTTGTAGGAAGGGTCCTCATTACAAAGTCCTTCTTGTCATCATTATATCCCTTTTGACTTCATGTTGTTCTTATGGCCTTCCATGGTTCGGAAGTTGCACCCCTTGCCCCGATGGCCTTAAAGAGCAATGCCCAACTATAGGTCGTTCGGGTAACTACAAGAATTTCCAATGCCCACCAGGCCACTACAACGATCTTGCCTCACTTTTCCTCAATACTAATGACGATGCCATCCGTAATCTATTCAGTTCAGGAACCGAGAACGAATTTTATCTTTCTAGCTTATTCATGTTCTTTTTTGCCATATATGGTCTTGGCATCATAACTTACGGCATAGCCATCCCGTCTGGGCTCTTTATCCCTGTTATTCTTGCTGGATCCTCTTATGGTCGCCTTATTGGAACCCTACTTGGCTCCATTTGTGACCTTGATCCAGGTCTTTTTGCCCTCCTTGGAGCTGCTTCTTTCCTTGGTGGGACTATGAGAATGACGGTCTCTATCTGTGTGATTCTTTTGGAGCTCACAAATGATCTCTTGATGCTTCCTTTAGTTATGCTGGTTCTTCTTATTTCCAAAACAGTTGCTGACAGCTTCAACAAGGGTGTTTATGACCAAATACTAGTTTTGAAGGGTTTGCCCTTCATGGAATCTCACTTAGAGCCTTATATGAAGCACTTGGTTGCAAGAGACGTTGTGTCTGGTCCACTGATGACGTTCTCTAGCGTGGAGAAGGTTGGGAACATAATGCATGTTTTAAGAATGACAAGGCATAATGGGTTCCCCGTCATTGATGAACCACCTTTTGTTGAGGCACCAGAACTGTGTGGGCTTGTATTGAGGTCTCATTTGGTCGTGTTGCTTAATGGGAAAAAGTTTACAAAAGAGAAAATCTTGTGTAAGGAGGGGTTATTACGGAAGTTTGATGCATTTGATTTCGCAAAAGCAGGGTCAGGTAAAGGGTTGAAGGTGGAGGACTTGGATATTATCCCCGAGGAGATGGATATGTATGTGGATCTCCACCCAATCACTAATTCATCCCCATATACTGTCGTGGAGACAATGTCATTGGCCAAAGCAGCAGTTCTATTTCGACAACTTGGCCTCAGACACTTGTGCGTTGTGCCAAAGACTCCAGGGGTAAGAAAATCTCTTTTTTCACTTTGTCTTTAGCACGCAGAACTCATCAAAAACCTTTTATGCTTAAACAACTCCTTTCTCTCATAGTTTTGACTGTATATTCCTTAGCATTTTGTTTCATAAAATGCACATACAATCGAAACTGGCTACTGCAACATCAAGAATCAAAGTGAAGTTGTGTTCTTTCCACATTCGCTAATCTCAAATTCTGGTGCATCGCATCTTTACTTTAGTTTTTGCCAAATTTCTGCTATGTTAGTATTTATCTCGGACCCCTTAAAAATCAAGATCACCTGATATTTCACCAATCTGGTAGATTTTTTTTTAGTGTCTTCGGTCTTGCTATATGTATTCAAACATCATATACATTTTGCTAGCACGAAACTAATTTGATTCTATCTTAATTCATTGCAGAGGCCTCCAATTAGCGGACTCTTGACGAGGCATGACTTCATGCCAGAGCACATAATGGATCTTTACCCTCATTTCAACCCCCGCAAAAAGTCGTCTAATCGAAGTTAGGCAAGAGGTGTGATGATGAATTCTTTTCTTCTTTATAGAAATACATGGTATTATTTACTGGTACCATTCTTATTGTATTTGCTACTTATAGTGTCTGCCATTGAGCGCGGCTAAAAAAGAAAAACAAGAATAATACAAAAAATTACAAAACAGAACTCTATTAGATCTGTTGATGTGTGAATAGATTAAAATGAGAACTTTAGCTCCTTTTTATTCTTGATTATTGTTATTTTACTTATTGGTCGTTGAACAAGTTGGAATTATTACTCTATACTTGTGGTAATTTATCTCGGAGCGAATTGGCACAAGTGAAAAATCATATACCATACAGCATAGTAGGGAATGACTTTTGTGTACATGTATCTTTCTTCTGTCTGCACTCTGTGCACACAGCAGGAGAAGTGTAAAAAGGTTTAGACAAACGCCATTCAATTTACAGAAAAATTCTGGTTTATCGGTTTTTACTCTAAATGGAGTTTATCATAGCATTTCCAACTTTTATGGTGGAGATATTATAGAAAGGAGACAAAGGAAGGCACGCTTGGTGGTGACAATATTGCAGTGGAAAGATACCATATGTTCCCTCTCTTAAATACACTCAATGATGTCTTTATTGTTTTACCAAGGCATTGGTTATTGTCACATACCTTCTCTTCCAAAATACTCCATCGATCAAAGATAAATATTGCTTGTTTCCCACGGGTTTGGGGAGAAATATAGTAGTATTGTTGCTTTCATCAGCTTTTATCTGTTTTCAGAGATCTAGAGTCTACTCTACTATTTTAGCTGGTTTGACAACTGGCATTCATTTCTTCATAGTAAGTACTAGTATAATAATATGTGCAAAATCATACCCTTTTTTTAGAAGCCTGATATAGGGGCTCCAAACCTAATTGAGGGGTTCCCAGTTGAGCCGAGGTGACCCAATTTGACGATAAGGGATGTCCTAGGGGGTTTTGTTAAATGACGATTTTACCCTTATATCAATTAAAACATAAACTTTTTTAACAAAATTCATAACTTTTAAAAACTAAAACCAAAGAAAACCTCTCAAAACCCAACCGTAATCGCCCTCAATTCATCGTTGATTCGCACATCGACGATTAAACTCAACTCAACAATTCGAGATGAAGAAGCATACTAAAGGCGTTAAAGGTAGTAGTGATGGCAATCAACCCTGCTCCTTTCAACCTAATCAAGAGATTCAACAAGAAATCGATAGTGACAAGCAAAATCAAGCACCGAAAAGTCCAACAATGGTGTATCTAAGGTATTGTAGAAAACCCATGTATTCTTAGAACTTGTAATTGATTTATTCGCATGTTTGATCATGATTTTGGGGGGAAAATGTTGCACACAGTTGATATTACGGTTGGGTCCGTGTCAAAACCCGACCGTAATATTTCATGTTCTTGAGTATTACGGTTGGGTTATTTTCAATACCCAACCGTAAATCAAAGGGAAGAAGATGAATAGTTCAGGATATTACGGTTGGGTTTTAAAAGATAACCCAACCGTAAATAATTTGCGCCAATTTTTAAAAACAACTTACGGTTGGGTTTTAAGAAAAACCCAACCGTAAAAATAATGTGCACATCAGGCTACATGTGTATTACGGTTGGGTGTTTTCTTAAAACCTAACCGTAACATATGAACAACATTTTGTACTAAAAGTTTACGTTTGGGTTTTGAGGAAAACCCAACCGTAAGAATGATGTGCAAATCAGCTACATGTGAGTTACGGTTGGGTTTGTGTTAAAACCTAACCGTAAATTATGGGACAAAATTTACGGTTGGGTTTTGAGAAAAACCCAACCGTAAATAATCCTGTGTAGTGAATTTTTTTTTAGTTGAAGTTGAATTGCTTGGAAATTATCTAACTTGTATTGCTTGTGTGTTGTAGGAAGAATAAGAGGGGTAATAATTTAACACCAAATTCTCACACTCCAACCCCTCGCCACGGAAAGCATTTAGGGGTTGAGAAGAGAGGCGTGAGTAAGACCCATAATCCCTCTTTTGAGGTAGGGGGTGGTAGTGTTCCTCAAATTGCAGAAGAGGAATATAATGTGTTTCAAGGCTTGGGTGATCTACCAACACCCAGAGGTTCTCTTGTGATTAGAGAACCACCACAAGAGCAACAACACGAAGAAGAAGAGCGGGACAGAGAACAACATGTCCCTCAAGGCAAAGGTAAAGAAATTCGAAAAGAAAAGGCAAAGAAAAGGGTTGCCAAAGAAATTCCGAAAGAAAAGGCCGAACCTCAACTGTGGCCTAAGAGGAGGAATGGAGGACTATGGGGTGAGGTCCCAGACAAATCTGCAATATTATTTGGTTATCCCCATTCATGGGCTTCCAAAGTTGCAGCGACCAAGGTATTATTCTAATCACTTCTCTTATTCTGTTAAATTTTGGTTTGTTAACTTTTGTAAGTAAAACAAATTTGTTTTTATTCTTTGTAGGATCATACACAGGCGATCAAGAAATTGGTTCGTCAAAGGGCTCAACATTGGCCCTTAACTGATGAATGTACGGCCGTACAAATTCTTGTAAATGGTACCGGGTTAGCTCCCGGAATTACCAATTCAATGTGGGAGTATAACAGTGTTGTATCCGCAGCCTTCAGGGAACGTTATTGGCCTGAAACCGATACGTTTCATCTCCCATTCGGCGAGATGACTATAACGCCGGATGATGTCCAATCAATTCTTGGGCTGGAGGTGGAAGGTAAATCTGTGTTTGAGGGTTTTGACAACAACATGTCATGGAGTGATATTTATGCACTTGTCAAAGATACACTTGGATGGGATAAGACCGAAGCTGAATCTGAATTTAAATTGGTCAGTGGAGATAAACCGGGGATGCCAACGAAGAAAGGTCAAGCTATGAGCAAGAAAATATTGCTGCGGTCACTAAGGGAGAAGTTTGGAGGGACCGCAAAGTTGGAAATGGCTGGGGTCGTCATAGATGACACCAGAGCTATTCGAACAGCTAGAGCTTATCTGCTATATATGCTCGGCACCATCTTCTTTGGTGACAACTCGGGCAACAGGGTCAACGTCCAGTATCTACAATGGTTTCAGGGTGATCTCGGGATGACCCATCAGTACTCGTGGGGAACTTCCACCCTGGCCTACCTACTTGCTAACCTTCGAAAAGCTTCGAGGGTTAGGGGAACTGAGATTGCCGGTAATACCGGTCTGCTTCAGGTAATTTATTGTTTGAATTTCAATGTTTAACTTTAATTTATTTTTTTCTCATTTTCTTATATTAATTTATTATCTTTATAGGCATGGGTATACGATCACTTTCCCAGACCGGCTCCTCAAACAAGCGTTGATGTTAATGGACCTACGGGAAAGAAATTCGTCTTCACCGGGACGCAGGCAAAATATAAAGAAGTGCTCATAGCAAAGATGAGAACAGAAATTGATGCTTTCACGGTTGATGATGTTGTTTTCGACCCTTATGTGAAGATTAGCATAGAGGGTGATGGACACCTTGAGGATTTACGTGAATTGTCGGACGTGGCAGGCTACAACGGCCATTTGTATCATCTGTTTGGGTACGTGATGTCCAACCCCCGTCGAACTCTCCGGCAATATGGATACGTCCAAACAACGGTCACACGTGAAATGTTTAAATTGTGTGTGAATGGGTCGATGATCGAAGGGCCAAACATCGTGCTAAACTATGAGCCTACGCCTTCAGTCGCGGTTTGGAATAACCGCACTGATCCGAAATACCAAGTCCAAAGGAATGAGTTATCTCCCTCTCCGGGGACAAAAGAGGCTGCAGAAGATTACTTGGATTGGTATCGCCATTTTGGTCATCCAACTATCATCAACAATGATCCTGAGACTCTGGCAATCAACACAGAAGATGGTTTCTGGAAGAAGGCATATTTTAATTTGGTACCTACATTATTTTTGTTATTAATGTTTTTAAGATTTATTACTAAACACTCATCCTACTTTTATTTTCATATGTGAATAGAAAAAGAAAGCCGTTGCATTGGCGGACTCTATTAATCCATGCCTAAGCACAATTGATGTGAGGACGCCTGACCAACTCCAAGCTTTGATTAGGGAGCTTCATCATGAAGTTGAGGATGTGCAGCGAACGTTAAAGAGGAGTAGACCCGGTAAAAGAGGCGCGACTACAGATGCGAGTACTACTAGAAGAGAGCCCCAAGCATCGGATGAAGAGACACATGATGAAGCCGGGGATGCGCAACGTGGTGCTCGTACTCGAGGCGTTCGTGCTGGAGCTCGTACTCGTGGCGGTGCTGCTCATCGTAATGTTATGAGCAAAAAAAGAGCTCGTCAAAGTCATCGACCTACCCCTCCTCCTTCTCCCTAACTCTATGTCTATGGTTTTCTTTTGTATGTGTGAATTACTTGTACCTTTAATGTGAACTTAGATTTGAAGTTTGAATTTAACTTGCACGTGAAATGAAAAATTAAACTTAAAATTATTTTCCAGTTATTTGAAGTTGGAAACCATGCATTGGGAAATCCCGGTAAAAATACCCAGTCACATTAGTGTTACGGTTGGGTTTCCAGGCAAAACCCAACCGTAAAACTGGCAAAATGAAAAATGTGACAGGTTTACGGTTGGGTTTTGATATGTCACATTTTTATACTACAGTTTTACGGTAAATCTGAAAGAATAATTTTACGGTTGGGTTTTGGGTGAAAACCCAACCGTAAATAAAGGACCTCAACATATAATTTTCCAAAGATATTACGGTTGGGTTTTCAGCCAAAACCCAACCGTAAATTCTACTGGATAACTTTAAATTTGATTCTCTAATTTGTTTGTCTTTCGTTTTTTCTTTGTTTGAATGACCCAATTTACCTTTAATCTAGTTAAAATGATTGAATAAGTTCAAATTTTTGATTTTGAAACCCAAATTTGACCTGAAAACTCAAAGCTACAAAGGTTGGTTACGGTTGGGTTGTGGCTGAAAACCCAACCGTAAATATGTGACCTTTACACATAATTTTCCAAGTATATTACGGTTGGGTTTTCAGCCAAAACCCAACCGTAAATTCTATTTTGAGGAAAGTTTTGGGTCGTTTTTGTTTTTTTTTTGGGTTTTCAAATAGAGCCGTTCAAACCTTGTACGACCCAGTACCCTTCTTTGCATACTCAGTACCCTTCTTTGCATGTCTTGTGTATTGTCCACTACACTCACAAACCATTTGAAATCGGTTGTGTTTTTGTTGGTTGTTACAAACAATCACACACATGATGAGTTTCCCATATTCTGTAGCCCACTTTTTTGCATCATCTTTTTTATCCCATGTCTACATGGTCCAAGAACAGAAAGTTAGGAGAAAAAAATGGCATTATGACAATTGTCGAAAGGGATTAACAACTTATCTATAACCTACCAGGTCGTTCAAATAGTGATCCGCAGTATCTATAGTTTCAATATCATTTGGAGGAGGCTGATCATTCATTGGTTGAGGTACAACCGCGAGCTGAATAAAAGAGATCAAGGGTCAAGCGTCAGACAAAACACTAAAACCAATAAGTTTACGGTTGGGTTAGAAGCGTCAGACCCAACCGTATAATCGACGGACCCAACAGTAATACAACAAAAAAAAGCCAAACCAATGTTACGGTTAGGTTAAAGAGTAAAACCCAACCGTAACAAGTGCAGTAAATACCCATGCACGTAATAAGTTATGGTTGGGTTTGTGGTAACCACCCAACCGTAAAACTGTGAAACTCTACTTTTCAGAAACACAAATGTATAGTTACGGTTGGGTTTTCTCAAGAAAACCCAACTGTAACCATGATGGTGTAACAAAAAAAAAACCACTATTATGCACCTCATTTCCTTAAATATCAGCAAAAAATGAAAAAGAGTTTAAGTTAAAATGATACCTGACTATTCTCAGCAGTTGAATCTTCACTTTGACGACTACTTTCTCCATTTGGTTTAGTTTCAGCATCACAACTTGCACTTAAAACCTCTCTACCATCCAAATAATCATACATAGTTGGGTCTCCCTCAATGGGTATGTAGAATTTAGTTTGGCAATCATACAAGGATTCATCCTCCACAAATTTGCCACTAGAATCACTCATTTTAGGTTAAAACTCTCTTATCTCTCTTCCACTTTTCCCACCAACATAAAACAAATACAAGACTGATTTAAGCATAAAAAATGAAGAATATAGGAAATGAAGATGATCATTTACGGTTGGGTTTCAATAAATCACCCAACCGTAACTACATTTCCACTAAAAAACTTATGTTTACGGTTGGGTCCGATAATTAAACCCAACCGTAATATAATTTGTAATAAAATAACATATTTGTTACGGTTAGGTTGCATTACAAAACCCAACCGTAAATGATCATCCCATTTAAACTAACATTAAAATTTACGGTTGCTTTCTAAGCCAAAACCCAACCGTAATATAACTTTACAAAAACCACAAATTTGTTACGGTTGGGTTTCATTACAAAACCCAACCGTAAATTATCCCTGAATAGTGACAAAAAAATACAATTCCAACGGGTTTTTTTTTTGAAAATCTAGCCATTGGGAATTTTTTCCCTATAAAAGGAAACCTTTCCTTTTCACTTTCTCATTATTCTCTATCCCTTTCATTCTCATTATAATTCTAGACTTTCCAACTCATTCTCACCATACCCTTTCAACCATTAAAAATGGTTCGATACACGAATTATGAAGATGTTGCAATTGTTCGAGGGTGGGTTACAATGATAGACCACGCTTACGAGAGAGCCTTCTATAACAACAATAGAAACGTTGTTATAGCTGAAAATTGGATGGACTGTCAGGAGGACGATTCTTGGTGGGAGCGTGTGTTTGAAATGTTTGTGGCATTACTTGGGAATAGATATCGGAGGACGTGCAGTACAATCAAGGGACGCTTTGAGGCGTTGTATGAAGAAATGGAAAACCTAAAACTGGAAATGAAAATGAGAGTTGAAGCATTTCCCGACGAAACCAATGTGGAAAGAGTAAGTGTGTCAATTAATAAATCGTTCTTTAAAAAAATATTTAAAATAATGAAATTTATAATTGATTTATTTTTTTCAGCATGCCATGGCTAGGGCGCAGTATAAAATCAAATATGGGAAGGAGTTCAAGCATACAGATTGCTATCGTATCTTGGAACAAAGTTTCTATCTTGAGTTTCGCCGTTATGATTAAGTGTTTAAGTGTTTAAGTGTAATCATCTAATGATCTACTGTATTTCGTTTCCTTTAGTTCTTCCTTTAATGTTAAAAATAAGGTTTTTAACAACTCTGGTATTTGATAAGAAAATGAACTAAACCCAAGCATAACTAATTTTGTCTTAAAAACTGCTTTTACGGTTGGCTTCAATGACTCAACCCAACCGTAACTACAATTCATACTACAAACATTCATATTTACGGTTGGGTTCGATTACTAAACCCAACCGTAACAAAAATTGTACAAACAACGCAACTAGATTACGGTTGGGTTTTAAGGCAAAACCCAACCGTAACAATATGGTAAAATATACACTAATACTAACACTAGAAGTTACGGTTGGGTTAGGTGACTCAACCCAACCGTAACTACATTTCACTCTAGAAATCATTTTACGGTTGGGTTCGATTACTAAACCCAACCGTAAATAAATTGTAGAAACACCACAACTAGATTACGGTTGGGTTTCACCTCAAAACCCAACCGTAAATTATGCGGGATTCTCAAAATGTCTGAATTTCCGTCTCCTTAAAGTACACAATTCCAACGGATTTTTTGTTTCAAAAATCTAGCCGTTGGTTCCTTTTTCCCTATAAAAGGAAACCTTTACTTGTCACTTTCTCATTATTCTCTATCCCTTTCATTCTCATTATAATTCTAGACTTTCTCATTATTCTCACCATACCCTTTCAACCACTAAAAATGGTAAACACATACACGAATGATGAAGATGTTGCAATTGTTCGAGCGTCGCATACGATGCTAGAGCATGCTTACGATAGAGCCTTCTATAACAACAATAACAACGTTGTTTCACAACAAAATTGGTATGAGGGTCAAGATACCGAAGAATGGTGGAAGCGGGTATTTCAAATGTTTGCGGCATTAGAGGAGAATGTAAATCATAGGCCGTGGAGAGCCATCAAGAGACGGTTAGAGACGTTGTATCGACAAATGAACAACTTAAAACTGGAAAAGCAAATGAGATTCGAAGCAAATCCCTACGAAAACGGTGTGGAAAGAGTAAGTTTGTCGATTAATAAATCGTTAATTAAAAAGAGATTTCAAAAACTCAAACTAATAATTGATTTGTTTTTTTCAGCATGTGTTGTCTATGGAGCAGTATAGAATCAAATATGGTGAGGAGTTCAAGCATACAGATGGCTACCGTATTATGGAAACAAGTCGGGTGTTTGATTATCGCCATTATCTTTAAGTGTTTAAGTGTAATCATCCAATGGTCTATTGTATTTCGTTTTCTTTGTTTTATTCCTTTAATGTACTACTTTAAATCTATTACAATAGAAGGAATAAGTTACAAAGTTGTGTTTTAAACCCAATTTGGAGTATATTGAAAATCAAAAAACAGTTAACAGGACCATTTACGGTTGGGTCCGATTACTAAACCCAACCGTAATACATTTTGTACAAACACCACAACTTGTCTACGGTTGGGTTTTAAGGCAAAACCCAACCGTAATTCTGTGTTGAAATTGAAACAAAAATTAACAGAATATGTTATGGTTGGGTTATAAGCCAAACCCAACCGTAAATTCTACTGGCTACGGTTGGGTTTTAAGGCAAAACCCAACCGTAATTATGTGTTGAAATTGGAACAAATATTAACAGAATTATTACGGTTGGGTTATAAGCCAAAACCCAACCGTAAATTCTACTGGATAACACAAATTTGGATTATCTAATTTGTGTGTTTTTTCGTTTTTTCTTTGTTTCAAACACCCAATTTACCTTCAATCTAGTAAAAATGATTGAATTATTTCAAAAATTTGATTTTTAAAACTCATATTTAACAAAAAAAAAATCAATTCTCAAAAGGATGAGTTACGGTTGGTTTTTCCTTTAAAACCCAACCGTAACTATGGGAAAAATGGTGTTCATCATTTTCTTCTACTTACGGTTGGGTATGGTTTAAAACCCAACCGTAACTTTGCACAAAACATGGCGTTCATCATTGTTCTTTGATTTACGGTTGGGTTTTCAACAAAACCCAACCGTAAATCTGGCCAAAAATGGTGTTCTTCGGTTTTCTTACGGTTACGGTTGGGTTCGACATGAAACCCAACCGTAAATTTCTCTGAACAACAAAATTTGAATCTTTCAAATCGTGATTTCATCAAGTTTTTCTTCCCACCAAACACAAATTCAAAAATAAATAAAAATCAAATCATTTGATTAGGTAAAAGATTATGTTTAATTAATCATGATTAGTTTAAATTAATCTTAACTAATTAATGTAATTAAGATTACTAATGAGGGGTGGTTTGGGTATTGTGAAAACATTATGGATAAGGAGTTTTTGAGTTTTACTTCATAATGTCCCTATTTCGTCTTATTAAAGGAGCCCATTAATCAAATTTGGAGCCCCGCTTCTTTTTTTAATCGAGAAAAATGGAAAATCATGCTGTGTATCATTTGTCCTAAAAGAATTGCTCAGTCTTGTATTAAGGTTTGTGCAGTGCCATAGCAGTAGTAGTGTAGTAGCACTCGTGTTTAGCCACATCGTCCTTGGATAAAACCAGCCTTCATTTGTTGCGTTTGTCTGTGGATGAGCAGATGAATTTTGACGGTATGCATTGAATACCCGAAAATCCCTATTTTTGTATCCTTGGGGTAACTGTAGTAACTTTTTTTTTTCTTTTTTCTGTGAATAAGTTTTCAGTTTTCACTTTAAAAGAAAGTAATGGAAAATGTGTCTGTTTGTATCATAACACTATGGGAAAAAATTTGGTAAAATGATTCGTAAAGAGACTCAAGACGTCAAGCGGCGGTCAGATAGTATCCTTTTATTGGATTAATGGTGGAGCGATTTGTCTGGTTAAGATAAGAAGAAAAAAAAAAGGCGTACCAAAGAGACGCATGTTTAAACATTAAATGAGTCTGGTTTTTCAGATGTGGTCCTAGGGATCCCTCTTCTCAATATCTCACTCTATCACTAGAAACAATGCGTCATTAAGGTGTTTGTTGTAGACTAGATTCAATTTTAGATACCATCTATTGTTGATGTGTTTGTGTTGTATTGTTGTTTTGTGGGTCTTTTGCAGCTAATGCTACCTCCTTGTTGGTGTTGCTGTTTCTTATTAATACATTTTGACAGTTGCATAATTCAATTATGTTTGTATTATTTTGAAGCAAGTTTATAATCCATCATATGCACTGCAATCTGCAATAGTAGCAATTAAATTTTATGACAGCAGAAGAGTATGTGTTGGAGTGACATCGAGTCTATCAAAGTGAGTGACCACAAAAATTTACCCAAAAAATTCAGCAAGGGTGAAAAGCGGTATGGATAAAAAAGAAGAAGAAGAAGAAGAAGAAGTGGTGGGAGTGTCTAAAAGGGATGTATAGGATTGATTTGGTTTTTGTCCTTTAATCAGGGAAAGGTCAGAAACAGAGAAAAGCAAATATAAAAAATATATGTAAGTTCTCCCACCTAAAGATTCCCGACAGCACAATCTAATGGATTCGTCCCTCCTTTTCAATTTAATGGTTTCAACTCATGCCCCCATCTACCACCTTCCATATCTCTCTCTTCTCAACTTTCTAATTTCTGTTGCATTTTGGCTAAACCATGGCCGACTTTCCTTCTACACCTCCATCCCCATCCCCTTCTTCTTCTTCTACCACCTCTTGTTGTTTAAATGGCCATGTGATTCATGTATTAGCTGTTGACGATTGCTTGGTTGACCGTAAAATCGTTGAGAAGTTACTCAAAACTGCCAAATTTAAGGGTGAGATTTATAAATTTCTTTACTTATATATATGTCAGATCTCTCTAAGTTTGCATTCTTAAGAATTTGTAGCCGAAGAGAGTATGAAATTGCATTTTAACTCTTCTTAGATGTCTTCCTATTTTAGCAGTTTTTTTTCCAAAATGGGGATCCTATGAAATGCACTTCTTTTTGTGATTTTATGGATTTTGGATCCCTGTAGCTAAGGTTAATTTAAGCTGATAACACATAAGTTCTTGTCTTTTTTTTTCTTTTTTTGGCGAAGACGATAATTTAGCCATGTTTTGCAATTTCTGATTTAGGAAACACTATCATTTTGCATCCCTTAGAGAAAAAATTGGTTACAAAATGGGTTGTCATATGCTAGGCAACTAGGGCATGATTTAGGTTTAGTTTTTGGCTCCTTCGCATTGTGAATCTCAACAGACATTGTTTAGCTGTTCCTTGATGAGTTGCTAGGTGTCTTTGTCTACAATTTTATCATGTAATCAGGATGGTTCTCCACAACATAATTCGTCAAATGGCCAAAATTCAAATAA
This sequence comes from Papaver californicum, assembly GCA_023531435.1. NCBI lineage: Eukaryota > Viridiplantae > Streptophyta > Magnoliopsida > Ranunculales > Papaveraceae > Papaver > Papaver californicum. Next base: position 6,469,949 of record JAJJMC010014687.1, read on the forward strand.
TACTCATTGTTGTGTGTCTAGTTTCACAAATTGTAGTGTTTTAAGTCTGAGCAGCATTATGATTTTTAAGTTATGACTATTATTTGCTCACTCTTGATATGTGGTCTCATCTCATTATGTTTTACCTAGTTATCAGTGCAGATTGTGTTTCACCTTCTGCAAGTAATTAGGTGCTGCACTATTTCTTGTGGAAAATAGAAACATAATTTGCCATCGACATCCGGCAACTGCATCCCGGTGTTGAACGACCTCATTCACTATGTTATAAATGTTTCATATACCCTTAAAAGATCTCCCCTATCTCACTGCGTCTCCTCCTTGGAAATCATAATTTGAGAAGATGCATCTTGCACTCTTTCCCTGGGTCAACTAAAGTTGTATTCCTGTGCATATCTGTACAATCTTTTTATGTCGTTTAATTTGCATGTCATTCTGTTTCATCACCAAAAGTTAGTCACCTGGGTTACATTTATTCGATAGTAACATGTAATCATTAGTATTACAGGGAAAAAGAAAATACTATTTAGATCTGTCTATGTCTTTGAATCTCTTCTCATTGGTGATTTATTAATTGATAAAATCCTGTAGTTTTAGGCTTAGCTGATAAAATCCTGTAGTTTTATTAATTTAATGTTTCTCCATTGCCTAGCTGATAAAATCCTGTAGTTTTATTAATTTAATGTCACTGCAGTTACTACTGTTGCAAGCGGAAAAAAAGCATTGGAAGTTCTAGGCTTGAACGAAGCTAAAGTTGAAACTCCTCTTAATGTATGTGCAGCTTTGATGTTGTTATCTAATTTATTTATTTTTCAATGAGCATCGGTTGACCCAAACATTGTACAAATTTACATTTTGTCTGAGCTTCAGATATAGGCCGGATAACTAAGTCCAATCATTTTCTACATGGTGCCTTATTTCTGTCTATCAGTGATCTGCCCATACTTGATTATGCAATTGCAACATTTATCTTTTTATATTCCCTTATTTTGCTTCCTTATATTAGTAATATAACTGACAAAAGTTTCATTCAGGAACACAATATTGATATAATCTTTACAGATTATTGTATGCCTGAGATGAATGGTTATGACCTTCTCAAGGTTGTCAAGGTAACTATGGTTCTAAGTACAGTTTTTTTTGTTTTTTTTTCCATTGACTTTTCTTCACTAGTTGCTGCAACTTAGCTTAATTTTTTTGAAAGCTGGTTTCTCTGTTTTGCTAGTGTTATTTCTAACTTAATGTATGCGATATCTCAGGAGCACAGCCATCTAAAATCTATCCCCGTGGTGATAATGTCATCCGAACATGATCCCGAAAGAATCAGCAGGTATCTTTCTTTCATTTGAAATTTGAATACATTCTTCTTTTGGCTTGTAATACCTCAATGTTGCAAGGGATAGTGTGTTGGCAAGCATTTTTAAAGCATTAATGCATGGGATGTCCCAATTGGGTTGGACTTACTGTGAATAACTTGATCTGTTTGTTTAACTTCTGTTTTTCGTAGGGTAGAGAAAAGAAATGTGACTAACCACTAGATCCAAACTTGAACCTCTCTCTCCTCTAATTTAGAGGATGGAGAAGCCATAGCGCTATGACTTCGGCTAGCGTGTAACTATTCGTAGCAAGTTTTTTTTCAAATTCTCAGTTTGTAATGATTTAGGGGGAAATTTTGGTTAAAACCTGCCAAGAATCGCTCGTTAAGACACTGATCTGGCTGTGTAGGTCGGTCATACTGCCATGTTATTATGACAAAAGGCTTTACTGTGGACGCTGTAAACAAAGTATATCTACATAATCTTTATGATACCCTTGGCATCTTTCAATTTAAGGTGTTGCGACAAAACGAGAATTTGTGTTACTCCTAATGACTTTAACTTGAGAATGAGAGTATAATAACCTCTTGTCTATATCTACTTTTGATTGCTCATATATTATAGGATTGGTCAAATTTTCTTTAGAAACCCTCAAATGAGTTTTGATAGTCACTACTCTTCTAAAGGCACAGAAAACCTCCGTTTAATTGGGCAACTACAGCCACATGCCATCCCATTCTTTTACTCGTTATTCATAGTGCTTATTGTATATACTTGTAACCGAATGTCACCGCCACTTACCCATAGTGTATTCCCTGATTTACCTGGATTAACATGAATAACTGATTTTGAGCGGGGGCATTTTGGTAACTCTTTCATCGGTACCAAAATATAACTACGGTCGAAATTAAACCTTTTTCATTATAGCAGATATATTATAAAGAAATGTGATTGTAATTACACAACAGAGCAAGGGTCGTTTTTTAGCCTTTCGATGAGTTTTCACTATTCTACAATAGATAAAGATAGAGGCAGAAGCACACAAGTCACTGTGAAGCTATTACACTCCCCAAACCAAAGAAATTTAAACAAACCACTAGTGTACTCCTCTTAACTTAACTTTGGTTAGTAAACTCACACCAATGATAACTCAAAATTAAGGTTGTTGGTAATATTTTTAAGATTGCATTGCATTTCTTTACTTTTCAGTTACCAGCAATTTTTGCTAGTGTACGCAATTGGTGCCCAAGTAACAAGGGATTATCACTTATGACAGAGATGAGATGCATGTTCATACTGGTATGTTATTACTAAATTAGGCTAGGAATTGTTGATGGTGTTTGGCCAAGAATACAAAGTAGTATGTTACCTCGGAAGCCACTTATGATATCTGCCATGTTGGTTTCAAGTAACTGACGCATAAATTGGCCATGTCTGATTGTGCTATCATTTAATATACCCGGTAAGCTAGAGTGTAGTGTTGGCCTAAAAGTAGTATCGCACTAGTAGTTGTTTGGGTTAGTCAAAATTGTTTCAAACCGTCCCTGGTCACGGGTTTTCAGGGTAAGTGATAATTTGGTCTATACTAAATGCTCTTGAAAGGGAAATAACTGTACCTATTAAGTACAGAACTCCTGATTTTCTTGGTTCTAGTTCCACTTATTAGTATATGAACCAAAACTGGTAATAATTTTGATTATTGACTTCTACTTTTCCTTGAAGGACATAAAATAGAAGCACCTAAGGACTGGTTAAAACCAACAATAACCGGAAATGTTTAATTAGTGGATTTCTTGCTCCTGATATTTCACTACAATGACAACCTGCTGATGCGCACTTATTCGTTTGGTCGATCTCACTGAAACTCTAAATTTCTACTCTGCAGATGTCTTGCAATAGGAGCTGAGGAATTCATGAGCAAACCTTTGCAGCTAAGAGATATACAAAGACTGGGAAGCTATGTAACGCCGGTACAACAAATAACCAAAACAGGCACAAAAAGAAAACTTCCCCTCGACCTGATACCAGAGAACAATGGATCTGAAAGGCGACCTTGTATTGCAGGAGTTGCTGTTGCATGATAACCCAAATTACATTCCGACTTCTTTTTCTTAAATATAAATAAGTTACCTCTATGTCCCTTGTCTGTTATCCTTTTTTTCCTTTCTTCTGTGTATTGAAGTTGAGCATTGTATACGCCGCTGTAGAGGATCAAGATATGTGTAATTTACTTTCCAGTGTTGTCTTTAGTTTTTGTTATTCTTTTCAAGTGGCCGGTTTTTTGTTTTAATGGTGTCATTATGGAATGTAATTTGCGTGTTGTTTACTAGTGTTGTATCGTGCCCCATGTGCATTATATTTTGTTAATATTTTTGCATACTAAATTAGGTAAAATAACTCTAAAAACTAAATAAAGAGACTAGGGCTTGTTATGATGCCATTGCAGGAAGGTCCGTTGAGTGCAGTTATGCATAATTTCTGTGGCGAAGACACATTCCAAATAAAGTTAGCTTTATGCTTTGGGATAGCTTTAATAACTCTCTTCCTACTAAAGTAATGTTAAGGCATAGAGGCTTAAATCTGGATTGTGATCTTTGTGCCTTGTGCAACTCCGAAAGTGAATCTTATAGAGCATCTCTTACTGCACTGTAGCTATTCTTTTGTTGTATGGGATTACTTTAAAGCATTTCATATATCTTAGCCCATCCCTTCTACAATCTTGCATTTTTTCGAATTATGGAGTTAGAATATAATGGAAGGGAGACGAAAGGAAATCTATGTTATAACTTGGATTATATCATTTTTATGGAAGAAACGCAATAGCAAGATGTTTGGCGCGCGAGGCAATCTGTTGAGGAACTGATTGTTTTGGTTAAGCAAACTATTGTCCTTTAGACTTGCGACAAGAAAACTTTTAAGCTTATTAGTGGTAATCAAGTTTTGTAACGTATGTAATTTAGTCTTTGAGACTTTTGTAACTGGCTATGCCTATTTTTCCTTTAACACAATCTTCTCTTTTCAAAAGAAGCCTGATATAGGGGCTCCCACATCAATAGAGGGGCTCCTAGTTGAGCCAAGGTGACCCAATTTTACGATAAGGGATGTCATAGGGGGGTAAAGTTAAATGTCCATTTTACCCTTATACTAATTAAAACCTAAACTCTTTTAATTTCTCCCATAATTTTTCAAAACTTTTTAAAACTAAATTAAAGAAAAACCCAACCGTAATCCATCACAATTCATCGCCGATTCGCAAATTCATCGTCGATTAAAATCAACACAACAATTCTAGATGAAAAAGCATACTAAAGGCATTCAAGGTAGTAGTGATGGCAATGAACACTTTTCCTTTCAACCTAATCAAGAGATTCAACAAGAAATCGATAGTGAAAAGCAAAATCAAGCACAGAAAAATCCAACAATGGTGTATCTAAGGTATTGAACAAAACCCATGTTATTCTTAGAACTTGTAATTGATTTATTTGCATGTTTGATCATGTTTTTGGGAGAAAAATGTTGGACACAGTTTGATATTACGGTTGGGTCCGTGTCAAAACTCAACCGTAACATTTCGTGTTCTTGAGTATTACGGTTGGGTTATTTTCAATACCCAACCGTAAATCCAAGGGAAGAAGATGAATAGTTCAGGATGTTACGGTTGGGTTTCAATAGATAACCCAACCGTAACTAATGTATTGCGCCCTTTTTTAAAAAACATTCTACGGTTGGGTTTTGAGAAAATCCCAACCGTAACACTAGCGTTCATAAAAATGTGTTAGAGTATTACGGTTGGGTTTTTTCTTAAAACCTAACCGTAACATATGGACTACATTTTGTACTGATATGTTACGGTTGGGTTATTCTCAATAACTCAACCGTGACATATCAGCACATTAAATTTATTGTTTCTGTATTACGGTTGGGTTTTAAGCAAAACCCAACCGTAAAAATGATGTGAAAATCAGCTACATGTGTGTTACGGTTGGGTTTGTGTCAAAACCTAACCGTAAAATATGGGATAAAAGTTACGGTTAGGTTTTGAGAAAAACCCAACCGTAAATCTTCCTGTGTAGTGAATATTTATTTTGTTGAAGTTGATTTGCTTGGAAATTATCTAACTTGTATTGGTTGTGTGTTGTAGGAAGAATAAGAGGGGTAAAACACATAATCCATCTTTTGATGATCAGTATCAAAGTGTCAGAGTGCGAGGACATCCTCATGGTTTGAGTCGACTCGTCAGGATTCAACCTAAAGCTGGTGGAGTTGTTGATCCACCAAGGGTAATTGATTTGGTGCCAAAGTTAGTTCAGCCACCTATTATTATTGATTTGGAGAATGATGAAGTTGAACCACCTATTATTATTGATTTGGAGAATGATGAAGTTGAACCACCAGTGACGAAGAACTGAAGAACCTGCAATAACTCTATGTTTATTATAACAGTTGCGTCAAACTAAGATTTATTTTCTTTTGTGGGGAATTCCAACTTTAATGTGAATGTATGAAAAAGATTTTCTATTTAAATTTGTCAAGATCATGTTTTGTTTACAAATATTTGATGTTGGAAACCAAGCAAAGTAAAAAGCAAGTTATTACTGCAATATGAAAAACTCGCCAATACGACAATCATGTCCAACAAAACTAGTATTCTAACATAGTGGAACATTGGTGAATCTGGGATAAATTTTGTGTTCTAAACCCAATTTAGAGTGAATTGAAATTCCAAAAAAAGATTTACAAAAATATTTACGTTTGGAATATCTATTTTACCCTTATACCTATTTAAACATAAACATTCTTAACATTTTTCATAACTTTCAAAAACCAAACCAAAGAAAAAGCCAACCGTAACCCATCTAAATTCATCGCCGATTCGTAAAATTCATCGTCGATTAAAATCAACAAAACAATTCGAGATGAAGAACCATAATAAAAGCATTCAAGGTAGTAGTGATGGCAATGAACCCTTCTCCTTTCAACCTAATCAAGAGATTCAACAAGAAATCGATAACCGTTCGTAAAATCAAGCAGAGAAAAATCCAACAATGGTGTATCTAAGGTATTGTATAAAACCCATGTATTCTTAGAACTTGTAATTGATTTATTCGCATTTTTGATCATGGTTTTAAGGAAAAAATGATGGACACATTCAATATTACGGTTGGGTCCGTGTCAAAACCCAACCGTAATATTTCATGTTCTTGAGTATTACGGTTGGGTTATTTTCAAAACCCAACCGTAAATGAAAAGGAGGAAGATGAATAGTTTAGGATTTTACGGTTGGGTTTCAATAGATAACCCAACCGTAAGTAATTTGCGCCATTTTTTGAAAACCATTCTACGGTTGGGTTTTGAGAAAATCCCAACCGTAACACTAGCTTGCATAAAATTTTTGTTAGAGTATTACGGTTGGGTTTTTCTTAAAACCTAACCGTAACATATGGACAATTTTTTTTTTATAGTTTACGGTTGGTTTTTGAGAATAAACCAACCGTAATATTTGCGCACATTAAAATTTATGTTTTTGTATTACGGTTGGGTTTTAAGAAAAACCCAACCGTAAAAATGATATGCAAGTCAGTTACATGTAAGTTACGGTTGGGTTTTTGTAAAAACCTAACCGTAACATATGGAAGAACATTTACGGTTGGGTTATTCTCAAAAACCCAACCGTAAATTTTCCTGTGTAGTCAATTTTTTTTTACTTGAAGTTGAATTGCTTGGAAATTATCTAACTTGTATTGGTTGTGTGTTGTAGGAAGAATAAAAGGGGTAATAATTTAACACCTATTTCTCACACTCCAACCCCTCGCCACGGAAAGCATTTAGGGGTTGAGAAGAGAGGCGTGAGCAAGACCCATAATCCCTCTTTTGAGGTAGGTGCTGGTAGTGATCCTCAAATCGCAGAAGAGGAATATAATGTGTTCCAAGGCTTGGGTGATCTACCAACACCCAGAGGTTCTCTTGTGATTAGAGAACCACCACAAGAGCAACAAGTAGAAGAATAAGAGGGGGACAGAGAACAACATGTCCCTCACGGCAAAGGTAAAGAAATTAGAAAAGAAAAGGCAAAGAAAAGGGTGGTTGCCAAAGAAATTCCCAAAGAAAAGGCCGAACCTCAACTGTGGCTTAAGAGGAGGAATGGAGGACTATGGGGTGAGGCCCCAGACAAATCAGCAATATTATTTGGTTATCCCCATTCATGGGCTGCCAAAGTTGCAGCGACCAAGGTATTATTCTAATCACTTCTCTTCTGTTAAATTTTGGATTGTTAACTTTTATAAGTAAAACAAATTTGTTTTTATTCTTTGTAGGATCATACACAGGCGATCAAGAAATTGGTTCGTCAAAGGGCACAACATTGGCCCTTAACTGAAGAATGTACGGCTGTACAAATTCTTGTAAATGGTACCGGGTTAGCTCCCGGAATTACAAATTCAATGTGGGAGTATGACAGCGTCGTCTGCGCAGCCTTCAGGGAACGTTATTGGCCTGAGACCGATACGTTTCATCTCCCATTCGGCGAAATGACTATAACGCCGGATGATGTCCACTCAATTCTAGGGCTGGAGGTGGAAGGTAAATCTGTGTTTGAGGGTTTTGACAACAACATGTCCTGGAGTGATATTTATGCACTTGTGAAAGATACACTTGGATGGGAGAAGACCGAAGCTGAAACTGAATTTCAATTGGTCAGTATGGGTAAATTGGGGATGCCAACAAAGAAAGGTCAAGCTATGAGCAAGAAAATATTGCTGCGGTCACTAAGGGAGAAGTTTGGAGGTACTGCAAAGTTGGAAACATATGGGGTCATCATAGATGACACCAGAGCCATTCGAACAGCTAGAGCTTATCTGCTATATATGCTGGGGACCATCTTCTTTGGTGAAAACTCGGGCAACAGGGTCAACGTCCAGTATCTACAATGGTTCCAGGGTGATCTCGGGATGACCCATCAGTACTCGTGGGGAACTGCCACCCTGGCCTACCTACTTGCTAACCTTCGAAAAGCTTCGAGGGTTAGGGGAACTGAGATTGCCGGTAATACCGGTCTGCTTCAGGTAATTTATTGTTTGAATTTCAATGTTTAACTTCAATTTATTATTTTCTCATTTTCTTATTTAATATTTATTATCTTTATAGGCATGGGTATACGATCACTTTCCTAGACTTGCTCCTCAAACGAGCATTGATGTCACTGGACCAACGGGAAAGAAATTTGTCTTCACCGGGACGCAGGCAAAATATAAAGAAGTGCTCATAGGAAAGATGAGAAAAGAAATTGATGCTTTCTCGGTCGAAGATGTTATTTTCGATCCTTATGTGAACATAAGCATAGGTGATGGACATGTTGAAGATTTACGACGATTGTCGGACGTGACAGGATACAACGGCCCTTTGTACCATCCGTTTGGGTACGTGATGTCCAACCCCCGGCGAACTCTCCGCCAATATGGATACGTCCAAACAATGGTTACACTGGAAATTTTTAATTGTGTGTGAATGGGTCGATGATCGAAGGGCCAAACATCGTGTTAAACTATGAGCCAACGCCTTCAGTCGCGGTTTGGAATAACCGCAATGATCCGAAATACCAAGTCCAAAGGAATGAGTTAACTCCCTCTCCGGGCACAAAAGAGGCTGCAGGAGATTACTTGGATTGGTATCGCCATTTTGGTCATCCAACTATCATCAACAATGATCCGGAGACTCTGGCAATCAACACAGGAGATGGTTTCTGGAAGAAGGCATATTTCAATTTGGTACGTACATTATTTTTGTTATTAATGTTTTTAAGATTTATTATTAAACACTGATCCTACTTTTATTTCCATATGTGAATAGAAAAAGAAAGCCGTTGCATTGGCGGACTCTATTAATCCATGCCTAAGCACAATTGATGTGAGGACGCGTGACCAACTCAAAGCTTTGATTAGGGAGGTTCATCATGAAGTTGAGGATGTGCAGCGGACTTTAAAGAGGAGTAGACCCAGTACAAGAGGCGCGACTACAGATGCGAGTACTACTAGGAGAGAGCCCCAAGCATCGGATGAAGAGACACATGATGAACCCGGGGATGCTCAACGTGGTGCTCGTACTCGAGGCGGTCGTGTTGGAGCTCGTACTCGTGGCGGTGCTGCTCATCGTAATGTTAGGAGCAAAAAAAGAGCTCGTCAAAGTCATCGACCTACCCCTCCTCCTTCTCCCTAACTCTATCTCTATGGACAACAAAGTTTAACGTATGTGTGAATTAGTTGTGAAGTTAGATTTGAAATTTGAATTTAACTTGTACGTGAAATGAAAAATCAGTCGCCAAAATTTAGTTACCAGTTATTTGAAGTTGGAAACCAAAAAACTTATATTTTTCCGGTAAAAATACCCAGTCACATTATTATTACGGTTGGGTATCAGAAATACACCCAACCGTAAAACTGGCAAAATGAAAAATAAGACAGGTTTACGGTTGGGTCTCTAGCCAAAACCCAACCGTAAAACTGTCACATTTTTATACTACAGTTTTACGGTTGGGTTTTTGATGAAAACCCAACCGTAACATTTATGACCTCAACACATAAATTCCCTAGGATATTACGGTTGGGTTTTCAGCAAGAACCCAACCGTAAATTCTACTGGATAACTTTAATTTTGATTCTCTAATTTGTTTGTTTTTCGTTTTTTCTTTGTTTGAATGACCCAATTTACCTTCAATCTAGTTAAAATGATTGAATAAGTTCAAATTTTTGATTTTGAAACCCAAATTTGACATTAAAACTCAAAGGTAAAAACATCGGTTACGGTTGGGTATTGGCTGAAAACCCAACCGTAACATTTATGGCCTCAACACATAAATTCCCTAGGATATTACGGTTGGGTTTTCAGCCAGAACCCAACCGTAAATTCTACTGGATAACTTTAATTTTGATTCTCTAATTTATTTGTTTTTCGTTTTTTCTTTGTTTGAATGACCCAATTTACCTTCAATCTAGTTAAAATGATTGAATAAGATCAAATTTTTGATTTTGAAACCCAAATTTGACATTAAAACTCAAAGGTAAAAACATCGGTTACGGTTGGGTATTGGCTGAAAACCCAACCGTAACATTTATGGCCTCAACACATAAATTCCCTAGGATATTACGGTTGGGTTTTCAGCCAGAACCCAACCGTAATTCTACTGGATAACTTTAATTTTGATTCTCTAATTTGTTTGTTTTTCGTTTTTTTTTTGTTTGAATGACCCAATTTATCTTCAATCTAGTTAAAATGATTGAATAAGTTCAAATTTTTGATTTTGAAACCCAAATTTGACCTTAAAACTCAAAGGTAAAAACACATAATACATAGTTGCGGCAAATACATAAATCTTCTTCCAAAGAAAAATCTGGATTTTTAATGCCAGGTTGACCCATGTTCCACTATGTTGGAGATGATTGTTGTAACATAAAGGTTTATTTTTTGAAAAAAATGGATGGAAAGGATATGTACTCAACTACTCCACTTATAAACCAGAAGTATAACGGTTATATTTTGAAAAATGGGTCGTACAAGGTTTGAACGGCTCTATTTGAAAACCCAAAAAAAATATAATTCAAAAACGACCCAAAACTTTCCACAAATAGAATTTATGGTTGGGATTTGAAAATAACCCAACCGTAATATCATAGGGGAATTATGTTTTAAGGTCATAAACCTTACGGTTGGGTTTTCAGCCGAAACCCAACCGTAACTGATGTTTTTACCTTTGAGTTTTAAGGTCAAATTTGGGTTTCAAAATTAAAAATTTGAACTTATTCAATCATTTTAACTATATTGAAGGTAAATTGGGTCATTCAAACAAAGAAAAAACGAAAAACAA
>JAJJMC010014687.1:6481127-6567189 GCA_023531435.1 Papaver californicum
GAGGCCATAAATTACGGTTGGGTTTTCAGCCGAAACCCAACCGTAACTGATTTTCCAAAAAGAGGAGAAGAAAGAAGGCAAAGTGGTATAACGAGTCCGAGTTATTGGCAAACAATCCATGAAAACTTTTGTTCTGAAACCGGCAACCCTTATAACCGTGATCACGTCAAGTTGATTTGTCGATATAACATTATACAGCGATACGTAGAAGAATTTATGGCATTAGTTCGTATTATTGGTCAACTACGACTTAGGGGTGAAACCGATGATGAGGTGTTACAGAGATCTCTTGAGGAATGGAGGAGATGGAAAATATGGCCCTTTTTATACCTACCTCATTATCACATCCTAAAAGACTTTTTGCTCACTCGCAAACCTATTTATTAGTTCTTTTGTAATGCCATTTGGGTTTTTTAGTGTTAATTTCAATTGTATCCCAGGTTACTTTAATGATTTCATGGGTTATAATGTGGTCAAAAATTTGATGTTTACATAAATTTTGTGTTTTGAACCCAGTTTTGAGTGAATTGAAATTCCAAAAAAAGGTTAATTATAATAATATTACGGTTGGGTTTTGAGTACAAACCCAACCATAAACCTTCCAGTTTAAATTCATCCAGGTTTACGGTTGGGTTTGTACTCACAAACCAACCGTAAAAGTGACAGGTTTACGGTTGGGTTTTGAGTACAAACCCAACCGTAAACCTGAGTGAATTTAAACTGGAGGGTTTACGGTTGGGTTTTCACTCAAAACCCAACCGTATTATTATTATAATTGTTCAGTGACTAGTTTACGGTTGGGTTTTTACTAAAAACCCAACCGTAAACCTGGAAACATTTTGTAGTAACACATATGATAGTTCAAATTTTTATATTCCAAAAAAACTATATTCATATTATGATTCCTCCAACATACATATTAACATTCTGACTCCGACTCAGAAACAAATGATATGAATTGAAATGTCGGTGAGGGTTTTAATGCCTTCCAGAGTTCGAAATTGTGCTTGAATCTGTGACACCAAGACTTGGCGATATCACCGTCGTACCCATCCTGTAAAGGGGGTAATGGAATTCCTTCTTTCAACTTTAGACCAACAAAATGGCAGTTCTGCACCAGCCCAATCATACATCTTCTATTTGCCAATTGTTCGACAAATGTTGATCTTGTTGGTGCAAATGTTAAACAATATCCATTTGAGATATAATGGATGACGCAATTAAAAGCGTTGGCAAGGATTTGGCCACATATTGGCATGCTCATCCAATACTCACTAGTGCAATTCTTATTGCCTATTAAACGCCTTTCGAGAGCAATGAACTCCTCGTTTAACAACGACTCTTCATCTCTATATGCACACATCATTGGCTTGTATATATCCGGGTAAGAGCGTAGTTCAACTGCTGACTTATGCCTTACAAAAGTTACTTCGTCCATACCCAACCCTGCTGCTCCGCTAAATGGTCCAACTTGTTCGATGAATACATGGTATCCACAATTACCATCACCGGCAACATCGTCGGTGGCCTTTATGTATGGACGAAAAAAAGCTGGGAACGATGACATATAATTTTCATAAATAATTTGCTCGGTTCGGACGATTTTGTCATTCTCATTTCTTGAATAGTTAGATGGAAATTGCATCAATCCTCTTGCAATCCGGATCGTATATGGCTCTTCAACCACTAATGTATTGCTTTTAAGTTTTTCTTTTCTTCTTGCTAATTCTTTCATACTAACTCTTTTTTTTCTTCTTGCTAATTCCTTCATACTTACTCTTATTGAGTGTGGGTGTGGAGGAACTTTTCCCTTGGCACCAAGTTCAATTGTTGAACTATCTTGAGTGGGAACCGCGGGACCTTTTCCTTTAATATCTACTACACTTGGTCCCCCTTGTTCCGTTTGACTTATTTTTTGTTGAGCATCGTCCTCCTTCTCATCCTCTGCTTCATATTCATTTTGCAAATGCTCAAATGCACAAGGGTTTCTTTTCTTTGATTCTTCATGCAATTCCCTAGCTTTTTTCCGTCCCACGGTCCTCGATTCTTTGGTAGAAGGCCTACCTTTTCTCTTCCCTCTAATTGGTTCCTTGACAGAGTACCTTGTGTGCGGAAACACGAAGTAACTCAAGTTTGTCAACCAAATTTGCCTTTGCGCCTTATTTAATGTATCGTATTTCTTGGCTATAGCCTTTCCAACGTTGGTGTCGGCAAACGATGCACCAAAATCTTGCTCGACGATGGGTTCATCGAAAGACAATTATTGCCAAAACGGATCAATATCTTGAATTGGGATCACACCGTCTTCTTCGTACTTGGGCATCATATGCCGGTAGGGAAGTCCCAAACTTGACATGTTAGGACAAACACACTCTTCTTCTCCGTGTAAGTTGGCCAATCTATAGTATTTTATTTCGTACATTATCTTCTCAATATCACAATGCGACACCTTATAAAAAATACTTTGGAGCAATGGTTCGTCTTTATAGCTGACGTGTTTTCTAGAAAGGTTTTTTTCAAAAGATTCCTTAACTCTGTCAAGGTCACGGACAAAATAATCGTGCATCGCTTCGAAGACCGTAACAAACCCACCATCACAATTATGAAGCTTCTTCTTCATTCTGTTGTGAGATGACTCCACGGTACTTATAGCTTGGTTGTCAAAGTGCCTATATTGGTTTGTGAACGCTGCTACAAACTTCTCTTTGTGGGGATTCAACCAATTGTCCATCAAATAGTTTACAACTTTTGGATAATTACTCCAATGCAAGCATAACATATGAACATTTTCTTCATAGTCTTCCTTGGTGATAGACCATGTCAAAGCATCCCATTCAGTTTGGAAACTAGCCCATTTTAGTTCCGCCAACTTGTCATCCTCCTTGAATTTATCTTTGGCCGCTTCTTGTTCTGATACCGGCAATTTATTAATTCTCTCCATCTCGCTTCTCTTTGTTGGCCGAATAATCGTTTTGCACTTGCATTGAATATTATTCCACAAGTGGAACGTGCAAAGAAGATGATGAGCATCTGGGAATACCCTTGCAATGGCATTCATCAAGCCTTGTTCTTTGTCGGTGATAATTACCTTAGGGGTATAACCTTCAACGTAGAATAATTTAATTTGTTCCAATGCCCACACATAGCTATCTTGGAGCTCGTTTCTCAAGAAGCAAAAGGCAACACTAAACGGGGACTTGGTAGAAGTTTGCCCTACAACATTCAATACCGGGAGCTCATACTTGTTAGTTTTATACGTGCAATCCATCATAAGCACTTGATGGGAGCACCGTGCTAACTTTATAAACTCGGGATGAGCCAATATAATATGCTTAATTTCTTTATTTTCATCTTCTTCGTGAAACATGGTGTAGTTTTTTGTCTCCCCCAAGTACAAAAGTTGTTGGATCGGGTCCCTTTCTTCCCATTTCTCACGCTTCAACTTGGCTTTGGCATTGTAGATTGTCTCCAACGTAGACACATTATTTGAGTTTATTTTCTTCAAGTGCCCGAGTATATCACTGGGTTTCAAACGCTTATCCGTCATATCGTTTACGATGAGCTTTTCTTCCTTGGTAAGCCGGGCCATAGAAGGATGCGTTAACAAAGTCTCTGGTGGTAGGTGGTTGTGACGACCGCATACAACTGTAGACAAGAACCACTTATTCTCGTTGTTCTTATGAAATTGAAGTTTGAAAGGACATCCCGTCTTCTTAGTGTAAGTTTTTCGTTTGATCTTCGTCTTTGGTACATACTCAGTACCCTTCTTTGCATGTCTTGTGTATTGTCCACTACACTCACAAACCATTTGAAAGCGGTTGTGTTTTTGTTGGTTGTTACAAACAATCACACACATGATGAGTTTCCCATGTTCTGTAGCCCACTTCTTTGCATCTTCTTTTTTATCCCATGTCTACATGGTCCAAAAACATAAAGTTAGGTGAAAAAAAATGGCATTATGACAATTGTCGATAGGGATTAACAACTTATCTATAACCTACCAGGTCGTTCAAATAGTGATCCGTAGTATCTATAGTTTCAATATCATTTGGAGGAGGCTGATCATACATTGGTTGAGGTACAACCGTAACCTGAACAAAAAAGATCAAGGCCAAGCGTCAGAAAAAACACTAAAACCAATAAGTTTACGGTTGGGTTATAAGTATCGGACCCAACCGTAATAGCATCATACCCAACCGTAATATCGTAATACCCAACCGTAATATCGTCATACCCAATGTTACGGTTGGGTTTGCAGCCAAAACCCAACCGTAACAAGTGCAGTAAATACCCATGCACGTAATAAGTTACGGTTGGGTTTGTGGTAAACACCCAACCGAAAAACTGTAAAATTGTACTTTTCAGAAACACAAATGGATACTTACGGTTGGGTTTCTTGAGAAAAACCAACCGTAACTATACTGTTGTAACAAAAAAATAAAAAATTATGCACTTCAGTTCCTTAAATATCTGCAAAAAATGAAAAAGAGTTTAAGTTACAATCATACCTGACTATTCTCAGCAGTTGTATCTTCACTTTGACGACTAATATCTCCATTTGCTTTAGTTTCACCATCACAACTTACACTTAAAACCTCTCTACCATCCAAATAATCATACATAGTTGGGTCTCCCTCAATGGGTATGTAGAATTTAGTTTGGCAATCATACAAGGATTCACCCTCCGCAAATTTGCCACTAGAATCACTCATTTTGGTGTTTTCAAAATTTTGGGTTAAAACTCTCTTATCTCTCTTCCACTTTTCCCACCAACACAAAACAAATACAAGAATTTAACCATAAAAAATGAAGAATATATGAAAAGAAGATGATCATTTACGGTTGGGTTTCAAGAAACAACCCAACCGTAAATAAATTTCCAATTAAAAGGTTGCTTTTACGGTTGGGTAACATAATTAAACCCAACCGTAATATAATTTACAATAAAATAACATATTTGTTACGGTTAGGTTACATTACATAACCCAACCGTAAATGATCATCGCACTTAAACTAACACTAAAAATTACGGTTGGGTTCTAAGCCAAAACCCAACCGTAATATAATTTGCACAAAAATCACTAGGATATTACGGTTGGGTTTTAATGCAAAACCCAACCGTAAATTATCACTCAATATTCACAAAAAAATTACAATTCCAACGGTTATTTTTTTTCAAAATCTAGCCGTTGGGAATTTTTTCCCTATAAAAGGAAACATTTCCTTTTATAATTCTTATTATTCTCTATCCCTTTCATTCTCATTATAATTCTAGACTTTCCAACTTATTCTCGCCATACCCTTTCAACCATTTAAAATGGTTCGATACACGAATGATGAAGATGTTGCAATTGTTCGAGGGTGGGTTACGATGATAGACCACGCTTACGAGAGAGCCTTCTATAACAACAATAGAAACGTTGATATAGATGAAAATTGGATGGACTGTCAGGAGGACGATTCTTGGTGGGAAGGTGTGTTTGAAATGTTTGTGGCATTACACGGGAATAGATATCGGAGGACGATCAGTAACATCAAGGGACGCTTTCAGGCGTTGTATGAAGAAATGGAAAACCTAAAACTGGAAATGAAAATGAGAGTTGAAGCATTTCCCCACGAAACCAATGTAGAAAGAGTAAGTGTGTCAATTAATAAATTGTTCTTTCTTCCCAAATTTTTTTTAAAATAATGAAACTTATAATTCATTTATTTTTTTCAGCATGTCATGGCTAGGGCGCAGTATAAAATCAAATATGGGAAGGAGTTCAAGCATACAGATTGCTGTCGTATCTTGGAACAAAGTTTATATCTTGATTTTCGCCGTTATGATTAAGTGTTTAAGTGTTTAAGTTTAATCATCTAATGATCTACTGTATTTCGTTTCCTTTAGTTCTTCCTTTAATGTTAAAAATAAGGTTTTTAACAACTATGGTATTTGATAAGAAAATGAACTAAACCCAAGCGTAACTAATTTTGTCTTAAAAACTTCTCTTACGGTTGGCTTCCATGACTCAACCCAACCGTAACTAGAATCCATACTAAAAAAATTCATATTTACGGTTGGGTTCGATTACTAAACCCAACCGTAACAAAAATTGAACAAACACCAAACTTTCTTACGGTTGGGTCTCAAGGAAAAAGCTAACCGTAACAATATCGTAAAATATACACTAAAACTAACACTAGAAGTTACGGTTGGGTTCGGTTACTCAACTAAACCGTAACTACATTTCACTCAAAATATCATTTTACGGTTGGGTTCGATTACTAAACCCAACCGTAAATAAATTGTAGAAACACCACAACTAAATTACGGTTGGGTTTCACCTCAAAACCCAACCGTAAATTCTACGGGAATCTCAAAATATCTGAATTTACGTCCTCTCAAAATAGACAATTCCAACGGGTTTTTTTTTTCAAAAATCTACCCGTTGGTGACTTTTTCCCTATAAAAGGAAACCTTTACTTGTCACTTTCTCATTATTCTCTATCCCTTTCATTCTCATTATAATTCCACACTTTCTCATTATTCTCACCATACTCTTTCAACCACTAAAAATGGTAAATACATACACGAATGATGAAGATGTTGCAATTGTTCGAGCATGGCATACGATGGTAGAGCATGCTTATGATAGAGCCTTCTATAACAACAATAACAACGTTGTTTCACAACAAAATTGGCATGAGGGTCAAGATACCGATGAATGGTGGAATCGTGTATTTCGAATGTTTGCGGCATTACATGGGAATGTAAACCCTTGGGTTACGTGGAGAGCCATCAAGAAAAGGTTTGAGACGTTGTATCGATGCATGAACAACTAAAAACTGGAAATGCAAGCTAGATTCGAAGCAAATCCCTACGAGAACGGTGTGGAAAGAGTAAGTTTGTCGATTAATAAATCGTTAATTAAAAAGAGATTTCTAAAATTCAAACTTATAATTGATTTGTTTTTTTTCAGCATGTGTTGGCTATGGAGCAATATAGAATCAAATATGGGGAGGAGTTCAAGCATACAGATTGCTATCGTATTATTGAAACAAGTCGGGTGTTTGATTTTCGCAATTATCTTTAAGTGCTTAAGTGTAATCATCCAATGTTCTATTGTATTTCGTTTCCAATCGTTTATTTCCTTTAATGTGCTACTTTAAATCTATTACAATAGAAGGAATAAGTTACAAAGTTTGGTTTTAAACCCAAATTGGAGTATATTGAAAATCAAAAAACAGTTAACAGGACCATTTACGGTTGGGTCCTATTACTAAACCCAACCGTAATACATTTTGTACAAACACCACAAATTGTCTACGGTAGGGTTTTAAGGCAAAACCCAACCGTAACTATGTTTTGAAATTCAAACAAAAATTTCCAGAATCTTTTATGGTTGGGTTATAAGCCCAACCCAACCGTAAATTGTACTGGATACGGTTGGGTTTTAAGGCAAAACCCAACCGTAATTATGTGTTGTAATTGGAACATAAATTATCAGAATTGTTACGGTTGGGTTATAAGCCAAAACCCAACCGTAAATTCTACTAGCTACGGTTGGGTTTTAAGGCAAAACCCAACCGTAACTCTGTGTTGAAATTAGAACAAAAATTATCAGATTATGTTACGGTTGGGTTATAAGCCAAAACCCAACCGTAAATTCTACTGGATAACACAAATTTAGATTATCTAATTTGTGTTTTTTTCGTTTTTTCTTTGTTTCAAACACCCAATTTACCTTCAATCTAGAAAAAATGATTGAATTATTTCAAAATTTTGATTTTTAAAACTCAAAATTAACCAAAAAAATCAATTCTCCTAAGGATAAGTTACGGTTGGTTTTTCCTTTAAAACCCAACCGTAACTATGGGAAAAATGTTGTTCATCATTTTCTTCAACTTACGGTTGGGTCTGGTTGAAAACCCAACCGTAACTAGGGGAAAAATTGGGTTCATTATTTTTCTTCAACTTACGGTTGGGTCTGGTTTAAAACCCAACCGTAACTTGGGAAAAAGATGGTGTTCATCATTGTTCTTTGAGTTACGGTTGGGTTTTGTTGAAAACCCAACCGTAATTTTGGGAAAATATGGTGTTCTTCGGTGTTCTTGGTGTTACTGTTGGGTCCGACATGAAACCCAACCCGTAACTTTCTCTGAATCACAAAAAATCAAACTTTCAAATCGTGATTTCATCTAATTTGTGCCATAAAAAGATCAAGAGTTTAATCTAGAGGTATCTAAATGCTACTATGGTTTATTGAATCAAAATCTAGGGTTTAAAAAAAAAACCATAAAATTTTCTTAAATTTCATCAAGTTTTTCTGTCCAAACACAAATTCAAAAAAAAAAATTTGATCCAAAAAATTTGATTAAGAAATAGATTATGTTTAATTAATCATGATTAGCTTAATCTAATCTTTTTCAATTTGGAGAGATGGCTGAGTGGACTAAAGTAACTAATTAATATAATTAAGATTAATAATCAGGGATAGTTTGGGTATTTGATAAGAATTATGGATAAGGAGTTTTTGAGTTTTACTTCATAGTGTCCCTATTTCGTCTTATTATTGGAGCCCCTCTATTGATGTTGGAGCCCCTATATCAGGCTTCTTCCAAAAAGAAAAAAAAAAAGTTAATGGTAATCATATAAGACACATGGTGTATCCGTTACATAGAATATGCAATGTTATTCACCAGTTACAGTATATAGTAATACGCATAGAGTACATTGTAAACACCTACAAAAGAAAAGGAAAATGTAGGTAAACATTTACAAGAGAAGGAAAAAAAAAACTAATAAATATCTTAGAGGAGCTCATAATCATCTTTTCCTTATTGTCTACGTCTCATGATAGATCCCGAGTTGTATTTGGATCTCCAAGATAGTCTTAGCAGACTCCTGTAACTGGTGCCTTTCTTCATCGTTCAAGTGCAAGTCAATTACACCCAAAACTCCATCTCTACCAAGTTGTGCAGGTAGACTGAGAAACACATCTCCACCCTCAATTCCATAAAACCCTTTAGCGAGAACTGATACCGGTAGGATCTTTCTCTGATCTCTCAGTAGAACTTTAGCCAAACTAGCTGCAGAGTACCCAATCGCCCATGAGGTATAACCTTTCAAATTTATAACCTCGTAAGCTCCATCTATCACAGCTTTGTGTATTCTCTCTAGGGTGTGTTTCTCACAAGCTATCTGTTGTTTCTCCAAGAAAGACAATACTGGTACTCCTCCAATACTTATACTTGACCAAAGAGCAACTGAAGTATCACCATGTTCGCCTAGAATGTATGCCTATATAAACCAAAAATAAGCATTATTACCTATTTTACATTTTTCATGGATAAAATTTGCATATTGACCATTTAAAACTGCCACAATAATAACCGAATATACAGAATTAATTGAATCTTTGGCATGTGTAAACGATTTAGAGTATCTTGGAGTCATTGTAAAATTGTAACTGTTAATTTAGATTATTCATGTACAAAACAAACCAAAGTGTTTATGGGAATGTGTAATTTACTTGACAAAGATCAACTTTGGGCAGCAAGGCCAAGGGGGGCATCATTATTTTGAATCATAATTAGCTGGTCTGAAATATATAAATTCTCAATTCGTCCGTCTGGTAGAGCAGAAGTGTACGCATATGAACCTGAGATTCGCAATTCCTTTTAAATAAACAAACATAACCTAAAAGAAGAGTTAAGAATAGTACCTGAACATCTTGGGCATTAACATCAAGATGATCTGCAATAAGAAACCTAAACCTTGAAGAATCGAGATTAGTTCCAGAACCAATTACTCTATTTGATGGAAACCCAGATAATTTCCAAGCTATATAAGTCAAAATATCAACAGGATTTGACACAATGAGAAGAATTGTATGAGGTGAATACTTTGCTATTTGTGGTATAATCTTCTGAAACAAACTTAAATTCCTATGAATCAAGTTCAATCTTGATTCACCAGGAATTTGACGAGCACCGGCAGTAACAATACAGAGATCAGATCCACTAGTAACTTGGTAATCAACTGAAGCAACTATTTTAGTTCTTGGTAAAAATGCTGCAGCATGTTGAAGATCAAGCATTTCTCCACGTAGTTTGTCGGGTAATGCGTCTACCAGAGCGATTTCGTCTGCTATATCCTGTGTTAAGATTGTTTGAGCTATAGCCATTCCTACGTTTCCTGTTCCAATGACTGAGATTTTTGTTGGACGGTTTGGTGATGAAACTTGAGATGATTTTGAGATTTGCTTAAAAAATACATTATGACCTATGTCTAAACCAGCTTCTGCAATCGATGACGATGAGGATGAACTCTCCATGGTGCGAATAATGGGATTGAGGAAGGTATTAGGGGCTGTTGGAGATGGAAATGATTCTGGATCGATATAATTTTGGTGAAGGGAGGAGCGGGGATTTATAAAGTTTGTGTAAACCTTTTACGTATTTATTTATTACGCAAGCAAAGAGTGGATTGGGGAGATTGCGGATTGGAACATGGTTTTGTTAAAGCTTGATTTGAGTGGAGTTGGTACGCTGCCTTAAAGAATTGTTTAAGAAAATTGTGGTCCAGAGGACTCTTGGATACAAGTATTATTTATTAGGCAAGCAAAGAGTGGATTGGAACATGGTTTTGTTAAAGTACAACTCAACTGGGAAGATATGTGCTAAGAAAACTAGGTCTTAAGTCAACAGAGCAGTAATTAACAATCTCAGATTAAACCGTTACGTTCCCATTTGTAACACCAAAACTGCGTTGTTACCATTCTCTACAAGGTTTCCTTTTGTTAACTGTTTCTGTATAAAACTATAAATAAATTTAATCTTGTGTTTGTGGTTCTTATATTTTGCAGTCATGAATGTAAACCTGTTTAGAAGCCAAGCTTTCTGAAGTTGTCACCGGCTTGTTCGCTGCTTATGACAACGGAGAGCTGGGTGTGGCACTTGAAGAGGGTCATGTTGGTTGGAAGAACTGGGTGAAGAGCTTTGGGAAATCGGCTAAACGTAAGGTTTGTTTATTATAAATGAAATGGGTTATAACTTATAAGAGATTATTTTCAAGCATTCGTAGTTTCCTACTCCAGTCATCTTAACTTCAACTGATAAGATCTTACATTTCCCATGTTTTTACATGACAAAGGGTAAATCTCTTTTCATGCCGCTTTGAGTTTTGCTGACATGGAAACTCCATGGGCCAGACATTGTTCCAGCATCATTTTACTCCATAAAGCTGGAAGCTGTGGTGTGGTTGCTCCTGAAGCAGGGTTTCTAACATTAGAATAAAGGATTAAATTGTTGTGGGAAATCGACTGGGAAGCATTTAATATAAAATATTAGCCTACTTTAGAATTACCATCTGCTAGTCCGCTACCATTGTATAATTTCACCGAGTTTTTCCATATTTTTTTACCGGATTTTGGTTTTCTCCCGTGTCTAACCATGTATTAATTTGATCCCTGACTTTGATGTGTACTTGAGAATTTGTGTATTCTACGATACCAAGATCAGAAGAGTAGAAGCAGAGAAGAAGAAATTTTTCATTATAATGGTAAAAGTAAACGTTACAGAACCCAACTGTTTTGGACCACATTTATAGCTCAGAGATAGCTATGGTGTCAGTTTTGCAGAACCGACAAATTACAAGACTTTAGTCAATACTAATTGACTGACTCTATTTGACTAATACTTATTAGCCCCCTTAAACTAATAGTTGTAAATACTAGCAGTTTAAAACAAAAAAACAAACAATCAGCTCAACTCACAAAGTGGAGACAAACAACAAAAGAAAAAATCAAACAAAAGAAACATGTCTGGAATGTGAAGTATTTGTATGAGCTACAGAAGCATGAGAGGAAGATAACAAAGCTAAATTTGAACTTGCAAAAGAAAAATCTTCAGAATTATCCTCAGACAAATTTTGACATTCTGCAGAATCCTTAGTAATTGAATTCCCAATAGTGATGCAGCAAAGAAGTAAAAACAGGAGCACATAATTCTTTAGTGAACAAATATACCAACTGATTTTGAGTAGAAATGTGTTGCACATTCAGAAATCCATCTTTGATAAGCTCCCTGTCAACATGATAATGAATCTTTATATGCTTTGACCTGGAGTGTGAAACTGGATTAACAGACAAATATATCGCACTAGTGTTATCACAATAAAGAGTTTTAGGCTTCTGAAGAAAAATATGCAACTCAAAAAATAATGAGGCAGGTTATTCCAGTTCTGCAGAAGCAACAAATAAGCATCTATACTCCGCCTCAGCTGTAGATCTAAAGTACAGAAGTACCTATGAAAATTACATATCCACATGTTGATCTTGCTGTCTCAGCACAATTTCCCCAATCATAATTTGTACATGCTTTCAAAGATTGAATATCTCTTTTTCTCATTGTTATACCATAACCAGTTGTACCCTTTAAGTACCTAAGTATTCTTTTAACCAACATCAAATGTACATCAGTTGGATCATGCATATATTGACTTACATAATTCACTCTAAAGCATATGCCAGGCCTAGTTAAACACATATACTGCATCGTACTAACTAGTATTCTATATTCATAAGCATTTGATAATAAAACACCATCATTAACAGAGACTCTAGGACCTTTTTCCACTGGAGTACTACAAGGATTACATTCTAGTATTTTTTGCTTTATCCAACAACTCCAAAGTATACTTATTTTGTATCAATAAAATATTGTTATCTGTTCTTATAGCTTCTATTCCTAAAAAGTAATATAAATCCCCCAACTCTTTCATTGCAAAATTAGTCTTTAAAAACTTCACCAGATCATCAAGAAAAACATTTGAACTCCCAGTCAATATAATATCACCAACATGTAACAATAACACCATCATTTTTGAATCAACAACATAAACAAATATTGAAAATTTTGATGCTGATCTCACAAAACCATAGGATAACAAAGCTGAACTGAACTTTTAAAACCAAGCTCTTGGAGATTGTTTCAAACCATATAAGCTATTTTTAAAATTACACGCTTTATCTAGAAATTCAGCACTAACAAACCCTGGTGGCTGCTTCATGTACACATTTTCAGTTAAATCTCCATGTAAAAAGGCATTTGATATATCCATTTGTCTAATTTCACATCCTTTAGTAACGACTAAAGTTAACACTACTCTTATTGTTGTTGACTTCACTACAGGACTAAAGGTTTCACCATAATCTACTCCATCATCTTGATTAAATCCTTGAGCTACCAATCTTAATTTATATATGTCAATTGTACCATCTGATTTTAACTTGATCCTATATATCTACTTATAACCTAATATATATTCATGTGAGGTTCAGGATCAACTAAATCCCATGTATCATTACTCTGTAATGCATCATACTCATCTTTCATAAAGACTTGCCACTTAGGATGTTGAATAACAGATTTAAAAGTTTTTGGCTCAGAAGGAGTATACAGTAAAGATGTAAGAGCAACAAAAAAAGGATGTTTAATATAATGATTCATAGCATGATCAGGAGAGGATTTGGTTTTAAAATTCCCCTTTGAGACCTTGTAACAATTGTAGTAGAAGGAATTTGCTCAGAAGAAGTGAATGGAAGTTCAGTCGCAACTGAAGGTGTTGAACAAGAATTTGAATTGAAATAAAATTCTTTTTTCAGAGAACACTACACGTCTACAAATGTATGTTCTTTTTGAAATTGGATTATAACATTTGTATCCTTTATGTAAAGGACTATACCCTATGAAAATATATTTGACAGACTTTGGAAATAACTTATCAAGTCTTGAATGTCCCAAAAAAGGATAACAAATACAACAAAAAATCCTTAAGACAGAATAATCAGGTGATTGATGATACAAAACTTCAAAAGGAGATTTGTTATTAGAAATGAGAGTAGGTGTTCTATTTATTAGATATGTAGCTTCTAAAAATGCATCATACTAATACTCTTTGGGACAATGAGCATTAAACAATATAGTATTTCCCATTTCAGTTATGTGTCTGTGCTTTCTTTCTGCAAGATCATTATGTTATGGTGTCTTTGGACAAGAAATTCTAATTTGAATACCACAAAACTCAAG
The DNA here is from genome assembly GCA_023531435.1 of Papaver californicum. NCBI lineage: Eukaryota > Viridiplantae > Streptophyta > Magnoliopsida > Ranunculales > Papaveraceae > Papaver > Papaver californicum. The sequence continues at coordinate 6,495,201 of JAJJMC010014687.1, forward strand.
AAAAACCTTAAATGGTCCTTTTATAAGCTCACTGGCACCATCAGTTTGAAAAGCAAGTATTTTTCTTTGAAAAAGATTCTCAATTAAATTTTTAAAATGTTGAAAACATTGTAAAGCTTCTGGTTTCAATTGCATTGGATAAATCCAATAAAATCTACTAAAGTCCTCAATAAACAAGACATAATATATGTGTCCTTCTAACGAGGTAACAGGATCAGGCCCACTCATCACAATGAATTAGTTCAAGAAGAAGCATGTGAAGGAGATAAAGTAAAAGAAAGTATTTTACTTTTAGCAAGCTGACAAGGATGACACAAAGAATCTGAAGTGTCTGAAGTGAGAATAATATTTTTATGATTATGAAGTTGTTGAACAATTCCAGTAGAAGGATGACCTAATCTACTATGTCAAATATCAGAAGAACCAACAAGAGCATAAAGAGCATATTTTAAAAAATGAGAAGGAATAGGATACAAATTGTTTACCATGTCTCCCTTAGCTAACAAACCATGATTCTTCAAACTTCTAATTTCATAGCCATAAGGATCAAAAGTAATATAGTAAGCATTATCTTTTGTAGATTTAGCTACTGATAATAGATTATGCTTCATATCAAGAACATGTAAGACATTTGACAACCTAAAACTAGTGTTGGTGTATGAAGATTAGCACTACCAACAAGAGAAATAGTTACTATCTTATCATTGCCAATGCTCACACTACCCTTTCCTTTGTATGAAGAAATACTATGAAGTAATGACTTATCTCCAGTCATATGGGTTGATGCTCCAGAGTCAGAAATCCAAATTGGATTAGAAATAAAAGGAATATCATGCACAACTTCATTGTTGTTATGCACAATTGTAAAAGCTTGAGAAGTACTTGAAGTAGGTAGTTCTTGAAATTCAGAAGCAAAAGTTGTTTGACTATTATTTGATGAATATCCATTTGATGGTGGATTATACCTAAGGAAACATCTAGTAGCCTGATGTCCTTGTTTCCTGCGTATCTGACAAAACATCTTTGAATAATCCATAAAATTTCTTTTATCACCATTTTCATTGTAACCACTTCTTCTATCAGCATTTGCATTAAAACCATTCTGAGCTCTATCCCTATTATTACCACTTTTGTTATTTGAACTGAATCCATTTTGATATGGACCATTCCTGTAATTTATGTCACTACCATTTCTATTATTAGAATACCTTCTTGTATTAATACTCCCTCCTGAGTTATTTCTTGCATAAAAGGCAGCAGGATTATGCTCATCAAACACACCACTAACATGTTGTTGTCTTTCCATTAAAAACTGCTCATGAGAAAGCAATTTTGCCTTAACTTTTGTAAAGAATATGGTTTCTCCCTATTTTGTGAAGAAATAACAAAGATATCATATTCACTGCCTAACCCATTCATCATAAACATCATTAAGTCTTCATCGCTAACTTTTTTACCAATTACAGCTAAAAAATCTGTTATTGTCTTAATTTTCTGAATATAAACCACAATTAAATGATTATCCTTCCTAATACCATGTAATTATGTTCTAAACATATTATTTCTAGCAAGAAATTGAGTTTTAAAACTTGTTTTAAGATACTGTCTTATTTCCGTTGAAATAGCTAAACCAAGATCATCAACACTTATTGGTGTGGTAAAAGTTACCTTTAAACAAGTTGAAACAAATTTATCTATTTTCTCCATGAAACCTATTATGCATCAACAGATTCAACACCATTCACCATTATCTTTTGTGGTGGTTCAACTTTTTCACCATCAACAAAACCATACAGATCTGTAGATATCAAAACCCCTTCAAATTGATCTCGCCATAGAAGATAATTTGTAGAATCTAGTTTCATTGACACAAAATTTGTTATATTAGTAAATGGAAGAGTAGAAGAAGTACCAGTTCCAGCTGTAGTTGTCATTTCTTGATTAAATTGTATATGATTTGTTCTATTGTTGTTGTTGTAATTGATATTATTACTGATGTTGTTGTTGATATATTCTCCAATTCTTGTAGTGACCATATGAATTAAACAAGAACCCTAACTTTAATTGTTTTCAATATTTATTGAATTATTGCCCTAATTCTTGAGCAGAAGCTAAAAATTATTGATAAAATTATTGAGCTTTGGTTGTAATTGTAATTAAAACTTGAAATTGTTTAGATTGTTAACCTGTATGATACCATGAGAATTTGTGTATTCTACAACATCAAGAATAGAGAAGAGTAGAAGCAGAGAAGAATAAATTGTTCACTACAAAGGTAAAAATGAACGTTACAGAACCCAACTGTTTTAGACACATTTATCACTCACGGATAGCTATCTGTCAGTTCTGTAGAACTGGCAGATTACAAGACTTTAGTCAATACTAATTGTATGACTCTATTTGACTAATACTTATTAGTACTATGTTACTGCGACTGTCAAAGTTAAATTTTGTTTTACTACGAAAGCTACAGTTGTATAGGCGATTTCTTTTTCAAACCGAAAGTTTTCTTAATACAATGGAGTTTCTTTTTTGGAAAATTAATAAAACAAACCCACAATTGTCACCAAATATAATCTGTAAATTTGTGGTTGTTCACAAGACTTGAACTTCCTATGAAGTGATTCTCTATCTAAATTAACGTTTTATTCATCATTTTTGAGCGAATTAACTTCAACCAAACTTTGGTTCGGAAGACAAAGGTTTCTTACTGAATCAGGAGGTTCGAAAGGTGGTAATGGATCTCGAACGCCATGCTTTAAAAAAATATCTAGATACGTTAAGGGAAAAATCAGCTCTTCTCGATACCTTTTCGTCTAGCTGTAAACACAAAATATTTGCAAGAACATAAACCCAAACGGTCAAAGTCAAGTAATACGTTATTGCTAAGTAAGACAACATTCTTCACCTCAATATATTGTCATATGCTAATTCTAAGACAAGAAATAAGGTATAGCCCATTAATCATATCAACAAACACACATTGAAACAACAATTTGGAACACATGATTCTGTGGGAAAGTTTTAATGGTTTCACAGACTGTCATTATCATTACAATTAACAAAATGTTTAGTGTATAAAAAAACCAATTGTTGAGTGATACCTCCATTCCAAGATTTGGATACGAATATCATATGACTTCATTCTTTTGATTTTGTTTTGATATCTTTTTTTATTTTGTGTTTCTAGGATTTTAATTTGATGGTTTTTTTAATGATTTTGTTTAATGAAAATAGGAGATTAATGAAGAAGAAGACAAATAAAAATAAAAATAGTCATATTCAAAGTTAATTTGACTTTAATATGTGGAAAATAGAAAAAATCAAAATTGAAAAGTAATTGATTTTAGAAATTGTGAGGGAGATTGGAAATAGGAAAAACCTTGATTTTAGGACTATCTCGGTTTTTGATATATCTCTGTCTCTATATAAATTCCAGTACCCAATGTCTCTCAAAAACATGTTGTTTACCATTATATAACAAATGTATATTTAAATTTAAACTTATATATTTTTCATTTTACCCTTATAAAATTCAAAAATTTGTTGAAGATTCATCCAAACCTAATTACCTAACAAATTAAAATTTAAAAATATATTCAAACTTATTGGGTTTTATTCTACTATTTATACACAAATACATTTTTCATCATGTGCCTAGTGTGTTTACCCATCATCATTTAAGAATAAAGCTTCAGAAAAGAGAAAGATCAAGACCATAAATTATTAGCTAAAAAGAACAAAACAAATTACTAGACTTTAACATTAAATAGTTCCAAGTACATGAACAATCCTCTCCCAAAAGGTCCAAAATAGAAAGAGGAGGATTAACACTCCAGGTAACAGAGTCATATTAAAGAATTCCCAAAATCCTAAACCCCTCGTGCCATAACCAAGTTGTTGTACAATCATTGATTTAGAGAATGTCTAACACTCTCATGAGATTGGATCGTCAAAGTTGTAAACAGGTAACCAGGAATCGTACAAAGCTAAAAACTAGCACAATCACAAAGAACTTTGCTCTTGACGTGCGCCCCTCATCTTTTTCATATAATATATCATTCACCGAATACATCGTTCTACACTAGACTCTAACAAGTAGATCTAGTTCATTTGCAACTTTATCATGCAATTCATGTATAAATGTCTGGTTGTGTGGTCTAAATACATGTTGTGTAGCTGATGTTGCACTTTCATTATCCATTCCAGTGGATTAGGATGACGATTCTCCATACCTATGTGTTGTGCTAGTTTTGAACTAAACAATGTGAAACCTTTTTGTAGTAAAAACAAAAATAAGAATCCAAGCTACATTAAACCTATAATGTTCATAAACAACCAAATCACACTTTTGTCCATCAGTTAAAAGTCCGACAGACTCTACTGATTAATTACAAAATAGTTGTTTTACTAAAATTAATGAAAATTAGTACATGTAATAGCAACTTTGTGCAGACATATGTACCTGTAAGATATCTGATTGTATAGAAAAATCATTATGGTATCAACTTGAATTTAAAATCAAAATTGCTTACTATATTTAGTTCTTGTTATCAGCAGTCTAGAATGAATATACAAACAAAAAGTTTAAAATCCAACCTCTATACCCTGCTATTTATACCAATTATGAGTCTGTCTTTCCCCATCATATCCAACACAAGTATGAAAACCCTATTAAAATTAAATCCAGATCAATAATAAGTTACACAATATAGCTTCGTTGACTAATAAAATTCAAATAGTTAAAAAGAGGTAAGAGCAACGCAAAACACTTGATTCTTACAAGTAATCGAGCTGGTTTTTTATCCTTGGGGAACAAATAAGATATCGTCAAAGCTGAATGCTCATAAGGAGCAAATGCCTGAAAAACAACAAACAATCACTAACAACTAAACAAAATACATATGTAAACAAAAAAAACTTTTCATTATGGAAATTGAAATTACTCACCTCTTTACGCACCATAAAAAGTTTCTCATCATCCATTCCATGTCAAAAAAAAAATTAGCTGCATAACCCAACTGCATTTCCACCATCAACAGTGACAAATCTACAAACAAAGCATAATAAATTTGAGATATAAAAAACCAAGGAATATTTAGTTTATGATCACATATCGTGAATAAATTAATCACATAAATTAATAAAATTACTCTCTATTTTTGTTTTCGGAAGCAGATGAAGAAAAAATATTATTTCTTTGGGATCTGCTAAAAAGAAGTAAAATAGACCAAGGAAACTAGTAACACTAACCAAAAAAATGACCCTGAAAGAGATATTAGTAATGTAGAAAGAAATTACAAAATAACACAAATTATGATAATAAGTTGCACAATCATGTATATAGTAGAAGACCACGAAGATCAGGTTAGAAATCCATTATATGTATGATTAAAATGCATATGTACTCATGTATATGGTGGTAAGGCCAGTGGGTATATAATAAAGAAGATAGAGGAGGGTCGGTGTTGGTGATAGATCATAGTGTCTAAACATGTATTCATTTGTTAAAATGCACATACTAACAAGAATGTTGATATTCTACCACCGGTATAGACCATGTATTCACTAAGTAGAGACAAGTAATTTTTAAGGATTTTCTTCAAGCTTATATAGTTTAAAGGGTTGTTTGAATCCTTTATCACTGAATTAGTTAGTATTTTAGAAATTAATTAATCATAAGAAAATATAAGAATAGTCTAAAATTCCTCATACTCCATCGCATACGGCTGAGCATTGTATTGACTTATAAACTCATTTTGAAAATGTTACCATCATAGAAAAAGGATAGCCAACAATCTAGAATGTAGTAACAGATTAGCATATATGAAAACCAATCGGAAGCAAATTGATACACATGATAACTATAAGCAACCATAGAGGTTGTATAATTGGCAAACCCACTAAAATGAGTTACTTTTTGGAGCAATCTATAGAAAACGAAAACCAAAATGCAAAAAAGAAGTTGCAGCGGAAGATGGAACTATCATCATGAAAAAGGATAAAGCAGTGAACTACAATGTTGTACCATATTGGAAATCAGGCAACCATTGAAAAAAAATTAATCCAAAAAATGAATGGAAATATACCAATAAAAGACTTGCACAAGTGAGATACATACTTGGTATAAAGAGTCTGAAAGAGACATACACAATAATTTATCAAGAGGACTACATAAAGCAATATTTCTAAGCGTCTTAAAGGAGCAACAACAATGACAGACCTGCAATAATAATTAAACTTCACTAGTTAAAGCTCTGAATGCCTTAGATTCAAGTTAAAATAAAGATCTGGATTAACATTCATTACTATCCAACTCAAACTTTAAATGAAAGAATGCAATTCTGTAGGGAATCATAATTTACGATCTTTGTTTATAAAACCATCAAAGTATTCAAGATATATAGCCCAATAATACAATCATTAACTTGCTTGGAACATCGTATATGAACAATACTATAACTATTCTTGTATATCAGGTGATGCCCCATGAATTGTCCGGTCTTAAACTCTATACAAATGTGAAAATGAATTTGTATCTTTGTGATAAATAATATGCAGTTGTAGTCGTATTATATTCCCCAGTCCATTAAAAAAAATAAAAATAAAATAAGCTCAACGTCTAATACATGTAAGCTAGTATATACATATAATACAATTCAAATTAGACTACAAATATAATTCACTTAGAAAATTCATCTAAATAGACTAACAGACTAAGCATTCAATTTTTTTAATTTAATTTTTACCATAATTTTTGTCAGGTGGTTATTTCCGGTATTTTACCATTAAGCTTATTTGTCAATAAATAAATAAAATAAAATTAAAGAGGGAAATAAATCAATTCCCTCATGAAAAACACTCGAATTGAATAACAAAAACTATCGATCATTTTTATTACCAGAATAACTTATGAATTACAACTCCATCATCTTACAAGAAGTTCAATAAAAGAAAATTGTTCAAACTTCTTGATATCAAGAAACAAAGGAATTTATTCAAGAAAAAAAAATAATTAAAATTACATGATTTTTTCACGAATTGACTAACACTCTTGATTAAAATCTTCAACTTCATCTCTCAAATTCCTTCCTTCCACGAGATTTCGTTTCATAAACCTTTGAAGAGTCATCATAGATATTCTTCTTCCTCTCTTTCTACTTCAAGATTAAGTCAATTTTCTCAGAGAAATCCATTGCTTTCTCAGTTACCTTATCGAGTTGATGATGATGATTTTCTTGTTGGAAATAATAATTCAAAATATTTAGGAATCACTAAAAAAATAGTTTTTATATCAATATTTGCTTACCTGATTTTATTTGATTTGGTATTAGAAAATCTGGTGTAATCCTAAAAAATAAGAAGTGTCAAAACGTGTTTTTAACATAAGTGGGAATTAGTTCCTACAATCTAGGCGTTTAATGTTAGTGGGGTTAAGTAGTGGTTAAGTATTTTAGGGTTTGAGTTTGTATGCCTATAAAAAGTTTGTGTATTATTGATGAGAATATGTAGAAGTTTTCTAAAAGTAGATTTTATTTTTTATTGTGAGTTTTTAATCTCACTCTCTCTCCTCTCTATCCAGCAACTATTGAAAATAATTAATCCAGAAAATGAATGAAACATACCAACAAATAATTTGCACAAGTGAGAGACATACTTGGTAGAAAGAGTCTTAAAGAGAAATACGTAAGAATATATCAAGAAGACCGACCGATGAAATAATTAAAACTAAAACGAGAAATAATTAAAAGATTGAGAAAGCCTAAACTGAAACGATAAAATCGTTCCACAGATTAACCGACCGGTTTCTTGATTCATGGTATAAACGTAACTAGGGTTACATCTAACGCTGAGAAACTCTATTACTCGTAAGTTAGGGTTTCGTATTCGAAATCCATCTAAAGAGACTAAATGACTAAGCATTCGATTTTTTAGTTTAACTTTTACCACATTATCGGGTGACTATTTCCAGTATTTTTACCATTAATTTTATTTTTCAAAATAAATAAATAAGGAAATAAATCAATTTCCTCCAGAAAAACACTCGAATTGAATAAAAGAAACTGAAAAACGAATCGATCAATTTTATTACCAAAATAACTTCTGGATTACAATTTCATCATATTTACAAGAAATTCAATAAAGAAAATTGATCAAACTTCCTGATGGTCAAGAAACAGAGGAATGTATTCAAGAAAAATATAGAAATTATAACTACATGATTTTTTCACGAACTCACTTACACCCCTGATTAAAATCTTCAACTTTATCTTTCTCAAACTTCTTCCTTCCACGAGACTTCTTCTTCTTCTTCTTCTTCCTCTCTTTCCTTTTCAAGATTAAGTCAAGTTTGTCAGAGAAAGTCATTGCTTTCTCAGTTACCTTATCGAGTTGATGATGATGGTTTTTTTTGTTGAAAATAATAACTCAAAATATTTAGGAATCTGTAAAAATTTAGTTTTTATATCAATATTTTTTTATTTGATTTGGTATTAGAAAATCTGTTGTAATCTTAGAAAATATGAAGTATTAAAAATGTATTTAACATAAGTGGGAATTAGTTCCTACAATTTAGGAGTTTAATGTTAGTAGGGTTAAGTATTTTAGAGTTTGCAAGCTTATAAAAGGTCTGTGTATTATTGATAAAAATATGCAGAAGTTTTATAAATGTGGATTTAATTTTTTATTGAGAGTTTTCAATCTCTCACTCAGTCTTCTCTATGTCATGGATTTCTCACATGGTATCAGAGCTTGGGAAGAGAGTTGAGTTGAGTTGAGAGAGAATTACAAAGAGAAAAATGAAGAAAAAAAAGTTTTTGGTTTATTTGTTGAGCAAAAGAATTTTATAAAAAAGCGAAAAGTGTTATGGTGAAGAAAGTATTTTGATAAAATAAAAGGGTTCTCAAAAGAAAGAAAGAAAAAACTTTATGGGTTATTTGGTGTTTGTTTACTTTATATTTAAAACAAAATTAAGATGAAACAAGATTATTGTGATCAAGAAATGTTATGGTATGATGATGATGAAGATACATATTATTGATTTGCACAATATGTTAGGTTGGTTGGAATAATGTTGAATTTGATTGGCTAACAATGATGATGATGATAATGATGGTGACAAACAATCAAAAAAACTGTTGTTGGTGTTGATGATGATATGATAAACGTTGAGAATATGATATTTTGAATCATAGGAGGATGCTGGAAATAATAATTCAAAATATTTAGGAATCAGTAAAAATTTAATTTTATATCAATATTTGTTTATTTGATTTTATTTGATTTGGTATTAAAAAATCTGGCGTAATCCTACAAAATAGGAAGTGTTAAAACGTATTTTTAAGAGCATCTTCAACGAGACATCTGCATCCTTCATATGCGAATGGGTAAAATTTGCTCATTTCCCCTTAAACTTTCATTAGTTTTAGGAAGTTCAAGATAATCATCTCCAACCGTGTAACAATGTGAAGAAGTAATATTGCACTAATCATATATTGATAGGTATAACAATTTTTTTCCTAGATATTGGGGAATTAAATACTTATTGAATCGTCTAAATCCTCTACGAGATCCTCTAAAACAAGAGGATGGGCTAGAGGATGTAAATCTAACCGTCTGCCACACAAGCTTCACATACTGTTTCTAAGTTCCCGTTGAAGGTGATATTTTAGGAAAAATAGTATAATCCTTTAAAATAAGAACATTACATCCTTCGGTTTGAGATTCTCTAACATAAGTGGAAATTGGTTCCTACAAATTTAGGAGTTTAATGTCAGTGGGGTTAAGTATTGGTTAACTATTTTAGGGTTTGTGTTGCAAGCCTATATAAGGCTTGTGTATCATTGATTAAAATATGCAGAAGTTCTACAGATTTTATATTTTATTGTAAGTTTTTCAATATCTTTCTCACTCCTCTTTATGACATGGATTTTTCACATTTCTTCATTTGTTACAGATATCACAAATATATTTTATATTTCTCTAGAGGGTTCTTACTCTTTTTATACTATTGGTATGGTATACTCACGGGATATAAGAATTTATTTTGTTAGTTATAGTGCGAGAGCTGAGTAATCGGTTATTGATTGATATTTTCTGTTAAAAGTAAACACTCGATTGTAAAATAGTTAGGATTTGGATTACTCGTTTCATTGCCACGCGTCTCTGCAACTGATGATTTGGTTGGTAAGTTATCACTCAAATCACAATCTGCAAGTTTAATCATCTTTGATTACTACTAGCAAGGGTGCAAATTTTACATGCCAAATCTCATCATTACTCGTCGACGAACCATCCAAACTCATCGAACATAAGGAGAATATGGATACGGGTGACACTAAAAAGACTTTCACATAGTCGAGTTGTTTTGTCATCTAAATTTTGACAACCTCTGAGTTTGGTATACCAACACATGGTGGTTTCAACTATAACATGCTCTAACACTACTTTCTATAAAAAATACTTTGATTTTCTAGGTTTTTTCGGCCCTAAACTAGTTTTCTATATGCCCATTTAGATTCTGGGTAAGTAGTTTAATTTCTTTAATCTTGATCAACAAAATAATTTTTTTTTTCTATGTTCAATAGTTTTAAAAAGTAAGTTAACAATTTAAATTATTTTACATGTACGGCGAATCACAATTAGTATAACAAAAAAATCTATTGAGTATTTGGACAATTTATTCCTTAGGGATATCTTTTTGCAATGTTCCATTACACATTTGCAAGTTCCATGTGTTTCGATAAAATATTAATCAACCTTTTTAAAATTAATTTAATGATTGTCGATCAATCTAGATACGTTATTTGCTTTAAAAAAAACATCTTATTTCTATGATAATTAAAAAAATTAAAGGGACTTGGAGCTATTATAAGGATGTTAATTTCTTCTTCGGTATACGTTTATACATAATGCGTATATTGTTTTTCCAACTTCTAAAACGTGTAAATTTTGTAGTATTTATGTTACTAGTTTAATGGTGTTGATCACAGTATAAACAAATATGCATAAACAATTTTTTTTAGGAAAAACCCAAAACAAACAATTTTTTAACCAAAAAAAATAAAATAAATAATGAAATGGTAAGGTATCAAAAGAAAAAAATCATATGGGAAATGATAAGTAAAAAAAACATCTGTATTACTAGCCATTACATCGTAAATAATAAAAGATGGATCATAATATCACGACCCAGAATCAATATCTACTACCCGCTTAACCAAAATACATGCCAAAAGTTATATCAATGAAATTCCAAATTTGAGTTTTTTGATTAGCCTACCTTACCCCCAACATATATCTTCCAAAAGTGATTTTTTTTTTTTTACAGGAACCAAATTCTTCTTGACTGTATTAAAATAATAAGAATTCATACATCGTCTTCGAAGATATCAACCATAAAAAACATGAAAAAAATAAAAAGATTAAGTATCAAATACATGGATTTCAATGATAAATCTGATGATGTCAGAGGAATGACTTGTGATTTAGTAATATGCTATTTTAAATTGTCTTCTTCTCCAATAAGATTTAAATGTCCCAATCGGAAGTAATTTGCGCAATACACCATTACCACAATCAATTTCGGTGTCCATTTTTCTTCACATAGATGTAAAATTATGTCATGCTGAAGGAAATTGCCCTGGATGAAATATCTGAGACGATTGATGCAATCGATTGAATCGCCATGTAAGCTACGAAATTCTTTTTTGACAATATTCAAGAAGTAATCTAAATGATATATAAAAGCCATTACAAGATAAAAAAATACATACTATGAAGCCTAATATCGTTGTATAAAAACGATTGTTTTATTTAAAAGTAGATATACATATAATTACAATTAATTCTATTCAAATCTAACCAGAGGATCTGGGAAAATCAGACCAAATCTGGTAGATTGGAGACACATGAAAGGATTTTTAAGATTTACGAGAAAATGATTATAAGAGTTTTGTAGAGAGATTTAGGCGTGCTGTGCTGTGCCGTGCTATGTTATAAAAATAAGTGTGTTGTGTCGTGCCAGCGCACTTATTTTATATTTTTCAAATGTAAATATTTTTCAGATATTTAGATTTTATATATATTATTGTGGAAATAAGTTAACATAACGAATATAAAAATGTCAAATATGGATTATAATTAAGACTATTTAGTGAAATATACATGAAATGTGACGTATTATACTGTTTTGTGTAATGTTTTATACATGTTATGACGTACTTTCTTAACGTGCCATGCTGTGTCACATGTTGTGCTTATCCGCACTGCATGCTGTGCCGTACCAATATCTCTATTAGTCGCTGTGCAGTCCAATACCATGTCAGATCACGTACTATGTTGTGCTATGTTCGAATTTTAATATGCTGTGTTGTGCCGTAAACATACTGACAGAGCCTAATTTACACTCTATGTATGGATATCACATGTGATTATAACATTCTAAATCTTAAAGAATCACTCCTGTATCACAATTGTCCAACGATGTACATACAATACGGTGTAAGGCCGAAAGCACGCATGGTTTTCCAATTTTGAGTTTGAATTTTGAACTTCAAATGAACAGTCTCGTGATGGAATTAGCGACATGGTGGGAATACAAAACACCGACATTCCAGTAACGTAATTTCACACGCCACACCAGGTAATGTGTTTTAACAAATCGTAAAAGAGAACGACAACAAACAAAAAATTCAAAAAAGAGGTGTGTTGCCTTTGTTATTTGGTACTACGTTTTTTCATTAAGTTTTCCTCATTCCTCTTTCTCCCTCCTCCTCCTCCTCCATTACTCCCTCTTCCTTGTCGATCCAAACCAGATCTTGTTTTCCTCTTGTTGCATTCATCAACCAATTCTAGGGATTTCCTTTTTCGTCCGATCGGAAATTTTCGTTCGTTTTTTATTTTTGGTTTGTTAATCTCTCCTAGATCCCAGCTTTAAAGATGGAAGCGATAGAAGAACTCATGAATCTCTCGGATTCCATGAAACAAGCGTCAGCACTTCTTGCTGATGAAGGTATTGATGAATCATCTCCATCATCATCTCGACGAGCATCTACGTTTCTCAACGTGGTTGCCCTCGGCAATGTCGTGAGTACCTCTTCCTATTTTTGTTTGATCTGATTTTGTCCCTTGTAATTTGAAAGAGAAAACCATTTTGATTTGATTTTGTGAATCGCATTTGGTTAATAGTACAAATAAAATACTCAGTTTTTAGGATTTTGGGTTACATTGCGTAGTAATTAGGGTTTTGTGTAGGTTGGAATTAGTTGCAGTAGAAGATCGTACTGAAGTTTGTAACATCTAGCAGTTGTAGGTTTGATCTGCTTAAGGAGAGTACTTATTTCATTAGGTTATATTGTGATATCTGAATTGTTTCATGGAAGTTTGCATGGTAGGAGAGTTAGCAACCATTCTTACCTAATTTAATGCGTCCCAAGCTAGCTTTATGACATGATTTTTGTTGCTGCTTATATTCATTAATTCAAGTTGATACTATATCTCAAAACAAAGACTCAAAAGCACCTCTTAATTTCGTATAGATAGATTTAGGAGCTCTTGGAACTGGTAGCGATGTGGATGAGGATTAGAAGTAAAACCAAACTTATAGACATTCATTCAATGCTACTTCTTCGACAACCCTTAGCTATAGTTAGATTCTTGCTACCATCCTTCACGTATCGTGCTGCGTTAGAGATGTGATAATCCATATTGTCTATTTGCACACCATGTGCTGTAAAAATTTACTGAAGCTCCAATGGACTTTTCTCAATCTCCTCTGCTGTCTATAATTATGCTACCGTCTCAAGAACTTTCCCTCTTCCATGTTGTTGAACGGTTTCTCCAAAATAAGTTCTCCCCTGTTATTCGATGTAATAATCTCAATTACTTCCTTTCTCCTCTGGGTACTCTCCTGTTACAGTGAACATCTACTCCATTGTGTGTTTATACTCAGCCCTTATCTTTTGTTTCGATTCTTGAGAACCCATAATTAATGCTTTTAGCTTCTGCGTAGGCTTAAGATTGCAACATTGGGGAATTTTACCGAATTTTTAACCTAAACTAGATGTTGTATAAACACTTCTGATGGAGCTAAAACCACCTGCCTTCAGTTTTCAGTTATTATCTTTTTTATCTCATTTAGTCATTTGCTGTTATCGACAATATTTTTGATATGGATTTTGTAATATTTTTTATCTTGGTGGTGTGACAACCACTGCCAAACCATAAAGTATTTAGTAGATTTTCACAGCTGAGGAATACATAGAGATGAAAAATAGAATTAGTGAGAAGATATGACTATCGAGATTTATCTGTTCTAAAGTCCTAACCAGATTAGCTAACAATTAGCACCTGACAGCATTCTGTGTAGTGGCATTAGTTTTAAGAAGAATTAGTAATGAGCATCCTTGCTAGTTGCTAGTGGTACTCGTATTTGTATTCTATCGTTATTTGTATTTATTATGATATAGATGTATTCTTTCTGCAACTCTTGATTTATTTTCCTTTTTTGGTACATCTTGTCAGGGTGCTGGTAAATCAGCAGTATTGAATAGTTTAATCGGGCATCCAGTTTTGGTAAGTTGTGTTAAACTCAATGTTCATGTTTAGCCACGATGTAACATGGAATGTTAAAAGTAATTTATTTTATTTGCTTATAATGCCTCCTTGGCAATGTATCTTTTTTCAGCCAACGGGTGAAAATGGCGCAACTCGCGCCCCTATCAGCATTGATCTACAAAGGGATGGTTCTCTTAGTACAAAATCAATTGTTTTACAGATTGACAATAAATCTCAACAGGTTTCTGCAAGTGAGTAATCTGCACAAGTTAGCAGCTTTCTTTCCCTTTTTCTATCTTGTTTTGTTGTTAACTTTCAGGTTTCTTGTTTAGAAGGTCTTGTGAGAATTGTTGGCTAAATTTTAACTAAGATTAAACTTGTTAATATCTAAATTTTGAAAGACTGAGTTGATTGTGCCTTACAGTTCTTACACGTTTGTTTTGCGTGCGTCTAGGTGCTCTTCGGCATTCTTTGCAGGATAGGCTGAGCAAGAGTGCAGCTAGCAAGGGACGTGTTGATGAAATAAATTTGAAAATTCGCACTAGTACAGGTTAGGTTCTTGATCTCTCTTTAAAGTCTAATTTAGTTGCAGATTCTTTATTTTCAGTTATATTATTTTTAATCTTCGTACAAGTATTCAAAGTGCTTTATTATCATGTAGTTTGTCTTTGACTTATTGTTTATCTCAGTTGAGAAGAAGCAAGAGCAGTTATTTTTAAATCATTGTAAAAAGATTTCTGTCTTCTGCTGCCAGAAATCCTCTGATTGCTCATGACTTTCTTATTTTCTTTCTTTGACCTTCATTTTTTTGTTTGATCACTTGTGACCCGTAGCCTTATAATTCTCGAAAGCGTGTACAGTAGTGGTTACTTGCTTGTTTAAATAACTTTTTCTGGATTTATACTAACTTAATCTTGTCAGCAGCTCCTCCTTTAAAATTGGTTGATTTACCTGGACTGGATCAACGGATTATGGATGATGCATTGGTGCGTAGCCACTACTTCTCTTATCTTGTATCCAATTTAATATATTTATTATTATTAGTAGTACTACTAGTATTCTTACAATCGCTTTACTATTATAGTTTAGTACATGAGATGGTGCCAGTGTTTATATTCTCTCATTGGATTCTGCTGCTCTTGCGAATTTCTTATAAGAATTACCAAAATAAATCTGCTTACATGACACAGTACACTGTTTCAGGTCAGTGATTACAGCGGGCATAATGATGCAATATTGCTAGTTGTAGTTCCAGCTTCCCAGGCCCCAGAAATTTCCTCATCCAGAGCTCTGAGATTAGTGAAAGAGTTTGATGCAGATGGTATGTCTTTTGACCTTCTTCCTTGACATTAGAAATTAAAAATTGGAAAGTGGATTTTTTAAATATTTTTAGAGGTGGAATTTTGTGTTTTCGATGAATTTTTCTTTGATTAAATTAACTAAGCCACTTCTGTTCATTTTAGGTACCAGAACTGTCGGCGTCATTAGTAAAATAGATCAAGCAGCTTCAGACCCGAAGGTCCTAGCTGCAGTTCAAGCTCTGCTAAATAACCAGGGACCGAGAAATACATCTGACATTCCTTGGGTGGCTTTGATTGGGCAATCTGTATCTATTGCATCTGCCCAATCAGGATCTGTTGGCTCAGAGAACTCTCTTGAAACAGCTTGGCGAGCGGAGAGTGAAAGCCTTAAATCTATACTGACTGGTGCACCTCAAAGCAAACTTGGCAGAGTTGCTCTGGTAGAAACTCTTGCTGGCCAGATCCGCAACCGCATGAAAATCAGGCTTCCGAACCTCCTGTCTGGGTACATTCCATGTCCAATCAAGTTAACTTGTCATGTATAGCTGATACGAATCCACATGCTTTAGCATATATGGTAGGAGAGTTATTTATATGTAACATATCTTATGTATTTTTATCCCCACTGTTTGCAGTCCTTAGTCTTCAAAAAAAAGATTTGCTGCTTCCTCATTAATTTATTGAATCTCTGAGCTTCTCGATCTACCTAGTTAAGGCTGATAACTCTTCAAGCTTTAGATGGAAGAAATACTAGGTTAACGATTTCCGCCGTTCATTAGTAAATCTTTTGAGCTCGAATCCACCAATAGCATGTTTTACTACTTAGTTGGCTTGTTACAAGAATGCCATGATTTTAACGTGGTTTTGTAAAAGAAGCTGTCTAGCGAGTAGTTGTAAGATAAACTTCTCATAAAGATAATTTATAATGGATTCCTGCTTTATTCAACTTCAATTGGGGCTCTTCTTTGATTGTCTTCTTCTTCCCTTTTTAGGGTTGTTCCTCCTTTCTGTGATTAAAGTTTTCCTCTTCAAAGAAATAAGTCATCTGCTTCGTTTTAGTTTGTTTTCCTTGTATATATCTTTTTTTTGGTGGCTAATGATATGGACTGACTCTGCCATGAGTTCATGTGGTAACTCAGCTGAAGATTGACTCAGGTCATCATTGCTTGTCTGCCGTCGAATGATTGTTTCACATCTTAGTACAACATTCTATACCAGTAAATTATGAATGCATGTTGATGTTTCAACTTTAAGTAAATGTTGATTCCTTTGTTGATCCGGATGTGGTGATGTAGTAGTTTTGAAAAATTTCAAATTTCAAATTGTTTGTGCATTTGGTAATTGGTATGTTCTTTCACAGGATTTCTGATACTTTTTTTTCCTTATATAACCTGGCAGTCTCCAAAGTAAGTCTCAAGTAGTTGAGGATGAGCTAGTGAGGCTCGGAGAACAAATGGTTGATAGTCCTGAAGGTACAAGGGCGATAGCGTTGGAGCTTTGCCGTGAATTTGAGGACAGATTTCTTCAACATATTGCTACTGGTGAGGTGAGTTACCCTTCCACAGTTCTACTTCACATACTTACATTCATATATGTTCATACAGACTAATATAATTAAACTCGGATGCTTTATACAGGGTTCTCTAATTCAAGAACCGAAAGAAGTTTGTGTATTCAGTATTTTGTAATCTTTCTGTTTTTGTATAATGAGTCAGGATCAATTGATGATCTGCCTCATGGTTGTTTTGTACTTTTATCTAATCATGTAGCAGAACATGTTCCGTTGTTTGAAGGGAGAAGATTCTTGTGTCTTTCCTAGGCATTAGACTTAATCCTCCTAGTTAAATCTCTTAAGAGAACACACATAATTCTCACGTGATCACTTAGTACCCGCTGCCCAGACTCTAGCATTTAAGATTGATCAAATTCTAGTGCGGGTAAAGAAAGTATAATAAATTTTTTTTGATCAATCAGTTTTTAGTGTATACTTATTTGCTTATTAATATATTTCATTTTTAAGCTAGATAGGATCAATCTGCATTTTACTTACTATGTACTTAAACGATGGAATCTAGGATATCTGCAAAAAGCATATGCATCCTTTTATTAAGGAGTGTAGTCTTTGCAGCTGACCAGGTAGCTATTAGGTCACATGCGGCAACTGATCACTGTGCCACTCATTACACTAAATATAGTTTAACCGCTAGGCCTCCTCATGTTGGGATCGTAGGATTTCTTCTAGTGCATCTTGAGCTTCACATGATTTGAGTACGCTTCACTGTAGGAGTGAAGTCTCTGCAGCTGGCAATGTTCCTATTAGGTCACGTACGGCAGTTGATCACTGCGCCACTCATTACTCCAAATATTGTTTAACCACTAGGCCTCCTCATGTTAGGACCATATGATTTCTTCTGTGCATCTTGTGCTTCACATGATTTGAGTACGCCTTACTGTAGGATATAAAATGATGGATAAACCTTTAGATGGGGTTATTCACGTGGACCAGGGAAATGATGTATAGGCTGGTTTTAATTGCCTTGCAAGACATCCGTATAGTCGAAAATCTTTTTACCTTTCATGTAGAACTAAAGATTTAGTTAATGGAGTTGGGTTCTGTTTTTGGAGTGGCATGTCACTTTGTTAGGTTGACAATTGGCGATTGAGTTTTCTGTATGTCTACTGGAAGGGTTAGCTTTACTTGGGATGTTGAATATCTACTAAGTGATATGTTTTTAAGAATCATCATGAGTTCTGATCTACCGTAACTGTTGTTCACAATATTATGTCACTTTTGCAGGGCGGCGGTTGGAAAGTTGTTGCCAGTTTTGAAGGAAACTTCCCTAATAGGATCAAGCAACTACCCTTGGACAGACATTTTGACCTCAACAACGTCAAAAGGGTATCTTCTAACCTGTAGTTTTGACTTTACATGAAATTCTTGATTTCTTTCCACTTTTCTCCGTTTCATCTTACAATTCCTGCAACAGATTGTCCTGGAAGCTGATGGTTATCAACCATATCTTATATCCCCAGAGAAAGGGTTGAGATCCTTGATAAAAATTGTGCTCGAACTAGCTAAAGAACCATCACGTCTTTGTGTAGACGAGGTAATATGTCAGAGCGGCGTTATTCTTCTTATTTGCTAATGTATTTTTTTGTTTGTAATAGACCTCTCTTTGTAACCTCTTGGTTACTAATGGAACAGGTGCATCGTGTATTGGTAGATATAGTTACTGCTGCTGCAAATTCTACACCAGGACTTGGAAGATATCCTCCTTTTAAGAGAGAGGTAGTTATGCCTTTGTATATTTAAGGGCGTTTGGTCAGTGTTTTTTGTGTTTTATGGAGTTTGCTAAAGGTTGTATCATGCTAAAAGTAATTGGACCTTCATACCAGGTTGTGGCCGTTGCAAGTACTGCTTTGGAAAATTTTAAGAATGAAGCTAAAAAGATGGTGGTTGCTCTAGTTGATATGGAACGTGCTTTTGTGCCTCCTCAACACTTCATCCGTTTGGTGCAAAGAAGGTATGCTCAGAGTAGGATTGCATGTTTTTCTCACGAACATATATTGCATATCGACTGCTTTCCACATAGATTATGGATTGTTTGAGAGATGGTGTTTTAATTTTCAGAAATACGCAAAAACATTCATTAGTACATATGAAAGTGCTTGAATAAGTTCTCGAAGCTTGTGTTGTTGATGGTGAATAGATTAAATAATTACTTTCTTTTGTTTTTCTTATCATAGACTCACTCTGTTTTTCTTTTGATGTTTGATCTTTTCAGGATGGACAGACAGCGCCGAGAGGAAGAGGTAAAGAACAAATCATCGAAAAAAGGGCAAGATGCAGAACAATCGCTACTGAACAGAGTATGTGATTTTATAGTGTTCATTATCTGCACTTAATACAGCTAAAATGTTAGGAATTTTAACTACCTTGCATTCTTAGTTTACTGATTATTTTTTCCATGTCCTCTTTAGGCAACAAGCCCACAAACAGGAGTCCCACCAACTGGGGGTAGCCTGAAATCGATGAAAGATAAATCTGGTCAGCCGGAGAAAGATGCACCGGAGGGTTCATCTGCTCTGAAGACTGCTGGACCTGATGGGGAGATAACAGCAGGTTTGTTCAAAAATTGATTGGAAGCCGTGTTGCACATTATTTTGTTGATTTTTCCTTCGAATGAGGAAGTATTACTTGGCCTTACTAGCAACTAGTAGAGGGAAGTTTCTTATGTATCTATTATCTCCAAGTGGTGCAGTAGGACTTTTATAGATGTCCTTTCTATATATTAGGCTTCAGTGTATATGTGAAAAATTTCCGGCATAATTTTCTTGTTGCCATTGACCTTTCAACCGCTTTTATACTATAAGATCTGTTTTCACAGGTTTTTTGTTAAAGAAAAGTGGAAAGACTAATGGCTGGAGCAGACGGTGGTTTGTGTTAAATGAGAAAAATGGAAAGGTTTGGGTTTTGATTATTGGACAAACTCATATGTTTATATTAGCAGTATTATTACTGAGATTGTCCCTACTTGTACTGGTGCCATTAGTTGTATTTGCAGTTGATTTCATCTGCTTTGCCTTAATTTACAGCTTGGATACACCAAAAAGCAAGAGGAGAGGCATTTTCGTGGGGTTATTACTTTGGAGGTATGGAAACTGATATCTCCATGTCAGTTCTTTTGTTGTCATAGTAGATTATATGGAATAAGACATTTATTTGGGTGACTATCCCTTTAAATTGTTCAATCCTGCAGGAATGTAATGTTGAAGAGCTTTCAGAAGAAGAGGAGGCGCCATCCAAAAGCTCCAAGGATAAAAAGTCAAATGATTCGAGCAAAGGATCAAATCTATTATTTAAGATAACTTGCAAGGTTCCATACAAGACAGTTCTCAAAGGTAATAATTTTTACTACTCCAAGAGAGTAGGTTTCCTTTCTATTTTATTTTGTATTGTTTGTTTCTAGAGTGAAAGCATATGTTGTTCACCCAAAGTACCGTAATCTTGCAGCTCACAGTGCTGTTGTATTGAAGGCCGAGAGTATGGCAGATAAGATTGAATGGATGAACAAGATAAGAAACGCTACTTCTAAAGGAGGTCCAGTCAAGGGTATTTCTGAAGCTGGTGTTCCTATGCGACAAAGTCTTTCTGATGGTTCATTGGTGAGTTTTAGCCATAATTTCAGCTAACAACATTTAACTGCTTTTATTTCTTTTTTACTCTCAGTGGTTCTTTATGTATTTGTCTAGAATTTGTGCAGATTTAATTTCTCTGTAAGTATTGGGCGTCTATTGAGATTATATACAAAGTTGCCAACAAAAACAACGATCGGTTACTCATTGTGCATAATATTTGTTGTAAAAGTGGAACATTATATTATTTTTGGTTTATTTCTAGGTTTTTGGGCTTGAGATTTTCCAACCCGTTAAATTAATTGTGATTTCTTTATCATGAGATATATCTATCGTCTTAATCATCATTATCAACATTGTCTGTATTCTACTAGTTGGTCACTAATTGCATGACTTTTCAGGAATCAATGGCTAGAAAACCTGCAGATCCTGAAGAAGAGCTTAGGTGGATGTCTCAGGAAGTACGTGGATACGTGGAAGCAGTTTTGAATAGTCTAGCTGCGAATGTTCCCAAAGTAAGGTTTCGTTCTCAAATACACTTTTTTATAGCTCCCCTCCGCTTGTTTCAGAAAATAAACTAATGTAGTTATGAAGTGAGGGTGGTAAGTTGAATCCAGTTGCTTTCTCTAGAAGCTCAAACTTAAAAATAAATTAGTCACGACTCACAAGTATAGAGCTCAAGTATGAATAGCTCTGATTCTTTGGTTTTGGTCACACACCTTAGATGTGACGAAATAGTTATCACCTTCATCTAGTAAGACACCTTCAAGTTTCTGATATGGCAAATTGATTTGTTTTTTGTAGGCAGTCGTCCTTTGTCAAGTTGAAAAAGCGAAGGAAGACATGCTAACTCAGCTCTATAGCTCCATCAGGTTTATATAGTTGTTGATTTATCTAATTGTAAGTGTCATTTAAACTCAGTTTGTTCTAAGAGAGATTCCCACATTTATTTCTGGTTTACTATTGATAGTTCTCAAAGCAATGCAAAGATTGAAGAGCTGCTAATGGAAGATCAGAATGTTAAGCGCAAGAGGGAACGCTACCAAAAACAGTCCGATCTCTTATCAAAACTCACACGCCAGCTAGGTATCCATGACAACCGAGCCTCTGCTGCCTCTAGCTGGTCCAATGGTGATAGCGGAGCAGGTAAGCAATCACTTATCTCATCAGTCCAATTCCATTCACCTTGTTTTGACACGAGTGAACAAAATCTGCGCCATTATAAACTTTCAACGACTTCCAACCTTTTAAGAAGCCAGAATTAAGATTTTGTTCGCTCGTGATTAAAACCTTTTTCCACAATTTCCTTTATTACTTGCTGTAATATAATTTCTAGCTTTTTCCAATAAAAATAAATGCTGTAATTTCCTTAAAACGCCATTGACCCATTCATCAAAATGGTCTTTATTCCTTACAGAGAGCAGTCCGAGAACTACAAGTGCAGCATCAGGAGATGACTGGAAATCAGCCTTCGACGCTGCAGCAAATGGAGACCATGGTTCATTTGGGAGATCAAACTCCAATGGTCACAGCAGGCGCTACAGTGATCCTGCTCAAAATGGTGACTCAAACTCTGGATCAAACTCTGCTAGTCGACGTACTCCAAACCGGTTGCCACCCCCTCCACCTGGTTCTTCTGGATATAGATACTAGGATAACTCACCATTTGTTGACAGTTGATCGTGTATTATATTTTTGTACCCCATTGTTCTAGGTGGAAAGTATGGGGTGGGTGCGTCACCTCGACGCATCATGAATTCGAGCAATTTGATTGATTAAAAGTCTGTCATCTGAAGAAGAAGAAGAGGAAAGGGTGGCTTTGTGGTGTATATATTGATTTGCACTTCTTAGTATGGTCATACTTGAAGTGTGTTACTGGTGGTATAGCTCCCTTTCCCTTATATATATCCCTACATTTAGTTTTTTTTTTCTTCTCTTCTTTCATTGTCTCGCTTCCACTTAGTCAGCGGCCCATATGCATTTTTTTTACAGGTGTATTGGTTTGTATTGATTCTTATAAACGAGTAATTTTTTGTTGTCTCCTCTCTTGCCTTCTGTTAAAAGCTTCTTATTATTTTGACATGTTATTTGTGGGTTTGCTGCATCCTACAAACGTTAAGTGAAAACTGGCTAGCCAGTGTATTTTTTGTCACTGCATTCTCTGTCAATTCAGATTGTTAAGAGCATATAATGGCCTAAGGGTGAAAGGACATGTAGCAACATATTATTGAAACCGGAAGGTCCTTGGGGGTGGGAAAGCAATATTATGGGAAAACAATTTCACATTTCTTGGGTAGATGGCATCGGAGACTTGAGGGGAAATCTTGCCTAATTGACAAAGGGGTATTCTGGAGGGGATATTAATCCAGAAATCCTGTGGTTAGGATTGTTTTGTTTTATATATAATCTTGATATCACAAGCTGGTATCTAGATTCAAGCTGGGAATAGTTTCGTATTTGTGTATTGGGCAAGAGGGAATCTGAATCTATGCATTATCATTTGGGACTGTTTATTTTCGCAAAAATGTTGGAACTGGATTGCATCTATTTTTGAGTTGAATCCAAATCATGATTTGCTTAATTCATATAAGGTTGCAAAGGGTAGAAGTAGGATGATAAAAGATCTGTGGCTAGTATCAAACTTAGCCATCAGAGTAGAGCTTTGGCTATTGCGTAACAAGATGGTCTTAGAAGGTGTCAAGCTTAATTGGACACAGTTTAAGATGAAGGTGTACCAACGAATTTATGAGAATTCAAAAAGAATGACAGGCCAATATGTATAATACTTGTCAGGAGGTATTTCAAAGTTGCCCATAGAAAGGTGAAGCATGTAATCCCAAAAGAATGTCTTTGGAGGCCATCAGAGCTTGATGAGCTTATGATTTCTTGTGATGGGGCCTCCATGGGCAATCCATGACCTGCTGGCTCAGGTATTGTGGCAAGGAATGGTTTCTGTGAAGTTACTGGGGCGTTGAATATCGGTCTAGGCAACACAACTAATTACATGGCAGAGATTGAAGCAGTTATTTATGGGTTGGAATGATTGAGCAGTGGGGGTTTGTAAATATAAGAGTTAGATCAGATTCAAATAGTGCAGTGCGAGCCTTTGTGGATGATGCTGTTCCGTGGATGGTGCGTCAAAGATGGTTAGCAGTTAAGAATAAGTATGTGCGCATAAGCTTTGAACATGTGTACGGGGATATTAATTTTGCAGCTGATGAAATGGCGAAGAGGGGCTGTAGCCTTCAAATGGCTACACAAGAAAGTTATATTGGCAGGTCTGGCTTTTTCAAATCTGTTGAGCGGCCAAATAGGTCTTATTTTCGATTTAAATAACTTTTATTTATTTATTATAGATATCTGTTCTTAAGGTGCCTTCGTTTTGTATTTTTTCTTTTGCTCTTTTAATAAAATCGGACTTAACCAAAAAAAAAAAAAGAAGAAATCTTGGTATTATAGTAACCAACAAATTGAAACATGTTTTATATTTTAACCATAAAATCTTTTTTCGGATACCAACTGAAGATTTGTGTATCAAAGTTTATTGGAATTGCAACAAACATCTACTCAATACCATTAGCATTTCTGCTCTAAGGTACAATGTTCCCCACACTGGATTACAAATCCTCGTAACATAACACTCGCAATATATTACTATTAGATGAAAAAGAGAGTATGAAACATTTGGAAGGGCCAAGGGGTCCTCATCTTAGTCCTTGTGCTACATTACGTACCTTCTTTTGTTTAGTTGAATCATGCTACACTACGTACTTTATTACCGCGTGATTATGATTCACAAAGTATAGAACTCCAGTATGCCAATGCCACATGGGCGCAAAATACCTACGCCAAACCAATGGTCAAAAAGCTACGACTGAGTAAAAAAAATAAAGACGTTAATCATGTTATCAAAAATGAGAGTGGGAAAGTCAAATCTTTGTTTGACAGAAAGTAGAGGGGCAGGTTTCCTACCCCTTTCCGATCTTAAGGTCCAAATATCACCTACTAATTCCTATGTTTGTTTGTTTGCTAGCGATAGAACTGAAAAGTTCTAAATGCAAGATAATTCTGGAGACGACAGTAACTAAGATTGTGTACGCGTTTTTACCTCTTCGTTCGATATGGTTAAAAGTAAAAAAGTTTTAGTTTCTTACCTCTTTTGTTTGATGATCTACCGGGTTAACATTATTATATCACAATTGTCAGTTACTTTCGATCTTTTATCCACCAACTACAATGCAAAACTAAGGGTTTTACTATAGTCTTTGTGAATTTTGCCGTTCTGGGATTTACATTTGCTTAAGTTGAGACATGACGCTTTTTCATGTGCTGCCTGTTTTGACAATATACTGCACCCTTTAATGTTCAGGGATGTGTTTGGCACAATCTCCTAGAAGAATTTTATTCTCAAAGTTTCATGATCCGTCGACTCTGGCACAATCTCTTTTATTGAGAGGATCGGTTACTCAAATGGAAGGCATATATGGCTTTCTGCCTTTCCCTTCAAAGATATAACTTAACACAAATTTGTAAGGCTTACAATATCTTGGGTTTTCTAAGCTTCATACAGATATTTCGTGACAGCTTCCGTTCAAGGAGCCAAATGCCAATGTTAATTAAGTTAAAATTGCAGACATCTCTCTATTGTACCAGTAAAAGTCATTTGGTGTTAATAACCAAGACCCGATTTTAAAACTTTCCTTCGTCATAATTTCTAAAATTAACAGCTATCACCGTTAATCCATCAAAAGGATGGGGAAGAAAAGAGGTTAAAACTGCCAAAAAATAAAAAATAAAAAAAGGCCACCAAACAGTATAATTTATACTAATAATTGGATGCACTACACACCCCTTGTTCCTTTTTCTTCTTTACTTTTCTCCGAGCACTATTATAGATACTACTTTAAGACTAATGTAAAGACTAATTCAGACTAGAGAGTAGAGATAGTTAAAGATGATACATATGTAGTGATAAGACTGATTAGTCAAATAACTATATATGTATATGTTGATAATGGAGAGAACTAGTAACCAACTCCCACCTTACTTGCATTTTTTTATTCATATCTCCCCTCTCAACTTAGCATGCCAGTATCTTCATCACTCTATAAATACTGAAACCTCATTCTTAATTTCATTCATTACATACTTTGTTGTTTAAACGAAACAAAAACTAGACAAGTAGCTAGTGATTGATACAGAAGTGAGTGAATTTCTAGCAAGGTCGGAAAAATGGCTCAAACTAACATTTGTCATGTCATGGTTCTTTCACTATTTTTATGTGGTGCATTTTCTCCAGTTTACTGTTTCTATCTTAACCCTGACTTTTATGAGCAATCTTGCCCAAAAGCTGAAGAAATTGTGAGGTCTGTTGTTGCAAAAGCTATACAAAAAGAGACTCGGATGGCTGCTTCATTGCTCAGGCTTCATTTCCATGATTGTTTTGTTAAGGTTATGATGCTTCACTTTTGTTGAGAAGGGTGTTTTAGCTTTTAGTGCGTTTTTAAATTACTAACCCCACTCTACTTTTCTTATTAGTACGAAATGTGCTAACTTTTCCCCTTGCTTTCCTTGAAGGGTTGTGATGCTTCACTTTTGTTGGACAACAGTAGAAACATAATAAGCGAGAAGCAGTCGAACTCAAACAGAAACTCAGCTCGAGGATTTGAAGTCATCGATGACATTAAATCTGCATTGGAGAAGGAATGCCCACAAACTGTCTCATGTGCAGATGTTTTAGCTCTAGCAGCAAGAGATTCAACCGTTTTGGTATGAAACTTATCTCAAACGCTATCCATAATCTATCAACTTTGGTGTCATCATGTTAGCCCCCTATAAGGCTGATGTTATGCTAGGACGAAATTATAGGATTTGATGAAGTGTATGTACTATGCATATTGTGTAGGCTGGTGGTCCAAATTGGGCTGTTCCACTCGGAAGGAGAGACTCCAAGACTGCAAGCTTAAGTGGTTCTAACAGCAACATACCTCAACCAAACAATACGTTCCAAACAATTATTACTAAGTTCAAGGTTAAAGGTCTCAATATTGTCGATCTTGTTGCACTTTCTGGTAAGTAACGAGTAATCCAAGATGTGCAATTAAGTGTTAATTCGGAAAGAATAGTTAAAAGTTACAAACTTCACCATCTCTTACTGAGTTTTAAAATTCACTTGGTACAATCTAATGGGTTTTCTTTATCATTTTCAGGAAGCCACACCATTGGAAACGCTAGGTGCACTAGTTTTAGGCAAAGGTTGTATAACCAATCAGGGAACGGACAGGCAGATTACACTCTTCAACAAGTGTACGCTAATCAATTGCGAAGCCGTTGCCCAAGATCCGGCGGTGACAATAACCTGTTTTCCATGGACTTGGTTTCTCCTACCAAATTTGATAATTATTACTACAAGGACATTTTAGCTTCAAAGGGACTTTTTAATTCTGATCAAGTTCTTTTAACAAAAGATGAGTCGTCAATGGATTTAGTTAAGCAATATGCTGAAAACAACAACCTATTTTTCGAGCATTTTGCTCAATCGATGGTTAAAATGGGAAACCTCTCACCATTGACTGGATCAGATGGCGAGATCAGGAAAAACTGCAGGACAATTAATAGTGGATATTAGGAGAAAAGTGTCAGTATGTTTTCAGTGTGATTTGTGTCTTTGTCTTTGTTTCTGTTTTTGTTTTCGTGTGTGTGGATTTTAGTACCTGGCATGTTAAAGTGCTAAAGTGGTAATTGTTGTGATTTGAGCTATTTTTAATGAACATTTTATGAAAATATAATGATGTTTAAAATTGAGAAGATTTATTGGGGGCAAAGAGCCTACGCTAGCTGGGTAAAAATAAAAAATGGGAACAGAAATACCAAGACTTTTCACATCTCTGTGATGCAAAGAAGAAGAAAAGACCGAATCCTGTCTCTCAAAATCAACGAGGAGTGGACTGCAGACCAAAGGCCTCATTGAGCAATTCCACTCTATGTTCAAGAAAGACACTACCACATGCCCCCCCACCCCCCACCCCCCCACCCATATTAATATTGCTGCTTCTGGGTATACTCTCTCCGATAATAAAAATAAGGACATTAGTGCTATTCCAACTAGGGGTGAGATTTGTATGGTGCTGAAGAGTATGCCAACTCAAAGTGCCCCTGGCATGGATCACACCAATATCATGCTAATCCCCATCAAACCCAACTGAATTTAGATCAATTGTTTTATTTATGTAGTCTATAAAGTTATTAGTAAAATTATTGCTAATAGATTAAAGCAGCATCTCAATTTGTTTGTGGATCAGAATCAGTCTGCCTTCTCCCCGGGAAGCAGATTATTGATAATGTTGGGATTGCCAAGGAGATAGTCCACTCCATGAACCTCTCCAACTCTGTTATAGGTTTTTTTGCGCTTAAAATGGACATGAGTAAAGCGTATGACAAAGTTGACTGGCAGTTTCTAAGTTCCATTCTTAGGGCTGTTGGTATTCATGGTAAATCGCATACTCTCATAATGCATTGTATTAAATCTGCTTCTTTCTTTGTGCTAATCAATGGTGCTGTTGAAGGCCGCGTTGTTGGTGAACCTTATCTCTTTATTCTATGTTCGCAGGGTTTAACTTGGCCCATGGAGAAAGTGAAAATTGAAGGGCTGTACAATGGGTATAGAGTGAATATATGGCCCCCTTCATCTCTCATTTAACGCTAGTCGACAATTTGCTGCTCCTAGGAGTCATGAATGTTCATACCATTGCGGCTTTCCAGCTGGTAATTGAACTGTCTTCCAAATGGTCTGGTCAGAAAGTGAATTATGCTTAGTCCTTCATCATCTTTAGCAAAAATATACCCACTGAGAAGAAACTGAGAATTAATGAGCTATTAGGTGTCAACTTTATGGATGTAGAAGAGAAATATTTGGGGAATTATCTGCTTAAAGCTGCTAACAGGCGCTCGTCATATGGGTTCTTGGTGGAAAAATTTGATAACAAGCTTGCAGGTGGAAAAAGCACAGTTTGAATTGTGAGGGTATTAAATCTCTAACACCACGTGTTCAAATACTATGGAAAGAATACAAAATTATGATGGAACGAGAAACACTGAACAAAACTCATTAGATAAGTACTGAAACAGACACCTTCGTTGTATGACAGACACACAAGTTACGTGAAAGCATGGCACACTGTACGAAACAGACACCTTCGTTGCATGACAGACACACAAGTTGCGGAAAAGCATGACATAATGTATAGAATTGACAAACATCGATGCATGATAGACACGTCTCAATTGTGCAGGTTGCGGAACAGAAGAAGCTAAAACATGACAAGTCACTTTCAATGGCCATGTGTCGGACATGCCAAATTCTGAAAATAATAATGTCACTTTCAGTGGCCACATGTCGGACATGCCATAAGCAATAACTTGAATACAAAAGCAACTAGTGGGAAATCCAAAAGCATTCATCGAAATCCAAAAGCAATAACTTGAATACAAATCCGCAGAAGAGGTGCGGATCACCAAGCGGGAAACTAGTGGGAAATAAGAAGTACGCATGCCAAGTCTTGCGGGAAATACAAATAAGAATTCAGGATAAATTTCTTTCCAAAGTCTGGATAAGAACTAATAGGTGGAAAGAAACAAGAGGAGCACCCATGATATTTACTATAAATATCAAGCTCCAAGACAGAAAGAGGGGACGGAAGATTTTGGAGAAGGAAAAGGATCAGAGGAAAAAGTTTAGGTATGGAAGTTGTGTCAATTAAATTTATTCGTAGTTCAATCATTCTTTGATGAATTTTACTTGATGCATATAGCATTTTATCCTTTTGTAACATACAATCATCAATAAAAACATCCAAATCTTTTATTACCTGTGGATGTAGACACTCCGTTGTCGAACCACGTTGAATTTGCTTGTATTAATTTCT
Source organism: Papaver californicum (assembly GCA_023531435.1). Classification (NCBI taxonomy): domain Eukaryota; kingdom Viridiplantae; phylum Streptophyta; class Magnoliopsida; order Ranunculales; family Papaveraceae; genus Papaver; species Papaver californicum. The sequence goes on from JAJJMC010014687.1 coordinate 6,525,118, forward strand.
TATGTTTAACCTATATCTTTCCATTGCTTTTGGTTTATCGGTTTATCATATGATTCATCTTGTGTTGCCAAGATAGAATTTTGGTAATCACAATTTGGCGCTAGAAACAAGGAGAGGTAAAAGAATTTATTCTATCTGTCCAAATCTTCATTTTGGAAATCATGAATTTTGTTATCTTATAAAACCCCTTTTCCTACATGTCTAATTAGGGGTTCTTTTCTCTTCAATTGATATTTTAAAATTCTGCATATAGTTTCTCTCCGAACTTTTCAATTGTTGTCTATTTCGATTTAACTGTTATGTTCATACACAACACCTTTTTAATTGTTACCTCTCTTTTAAATTAATACTTTGATTATTTCGGATGTTTTCTTAACCATGGGTTTGAAATACTTTGCTCATAAATTTCCTCCAAAGTACTATGTTTTTAATAATTTTGCAAAAAGAATTTGGTTTGAAATTGGGGAATTTATGTGTCTGTCATTCAATCATATTTAACTGAATATGATGTTGTGTCAATTGACTGTATAAATTAAGAATGTTTTGCAGCTGCCTAGGTATGACTCTCGTCAAAACAAGAAAAATAAGTTTTGAACCGAACTTTTAAACTTGTTTGTAAAAAATGATTTGACGAACCTTTGAAACCTGATTTAAATTGGAAATTTGTCTAAATTTTATGTGATTTATCAAATTTTAATTAAAGCTAGATTTTTTCTATCAATCAAATTATTTCATATATATATTGCGGATGTTAAAATTTTATGAACCACTTATCTCATTATCTGAACTTTTATTAGAACATCAACAAAGAAATTTCAACAACAACACCAGATTGAGCAAAAAAGTCATTATGATATCCCAAGAGAAGTTAAATAAATGGAGACAGCCGCAAACAAAACCTTACAAGAACAAGAAGTCGATGTAAGAAATTTGGGTAATCAAACAATGAGGACTGGAAGAAAAACTCTTCATCAACCAGAAAGAGAAAATGTAGAAGAGTCACAAGGACCGCAACCCTTGGATCGGAAAATACAAAATAAAAATAAAGATACTGAAGTTGCGAATACTATTCCGTTACAAATAAACGAAACAAGGAATCAATTACAAGAGGCAAACGGAGTAGAGCAATTACAGAGACTGCAAGATGAAATGATAGAACCAAACATCCTAATTAACCAATCAATTGATAGCAACAAAACAATGCAACAACCACATGTAGAAGCACCACAAAACAGGATTGATCCCATCAATCAATTATTCGAAGAATTGAATGAAATGCGTAAGGCTCAAAGACTTATGCAGAAACAACTGCTCTTCTAGCGCAAGAAAATCAGATGCTCAGGCATAAAGCCCGACAAGATGCGGAAGCATCTGTTACAGGGTTACAGGGGTAGGAAATAAGTTCAAAAAAATCTGCAGAAAGCAAAACGAGGATCAATAGAGATCAAAAGGTGATGATAGTTGAACCCGCAGATGATAGATATGTTCATCCAAAACAAAACAGGTTTAATCAGCGGTATGAGCCCGATAAACCATATTTTGATGACTCAGAACCGCAGAACAACAGGTGGAACAAATATTTCGAGGATTTGGAAGAAATGAGAGAGGAAATAAAGACCTTGAAAAACAAACAAGAGGGAGGACGTCTTGAGGAAGTATTAAAAAAGGCCAGTAAAACACAATTGGCACCACACCTTGCGCTTGCATCCATCCCGCACACATGCACTCTCCCCATCTTTGAATGTTACGATGGAACAAAGGATCCCGCAACTCATTTAAAATATTATAACCGCAATATGACCCGTTGGGAGAAAAACGATGTTATCATGTGCCGATATTTTCCCTCTAGTTTGAAAGGATCTGCATTAACATGGTACGACAATCTACCAGAAGGAACAATACATTCATATACACAATTGACCCAAAAATTCTTGGAGGCGTACATGTACAACAAACCCGTAAATGCTGGAACGGATAAATTATTTGCCCTTGCGTCTTGGATAGATGAAACTATCTGAGATTACAAAGATTGATGGCAGGAAATTTGTCAAGCAATGGGTAATGTTAGTCCAGAATCTATTAATTGTTACAAATGGGGAACATCAAACTGCATGAGCCCGCTTTTCGTAGATATTCATGGAGAGGATCCAAAAACTGAAAGGGATCTAAGGGTAATTATCGAGAAATATGCAAGGTTACAAGATATAAAAAAACAGAATCCAAGAGCAGTTCCTCAACATCAGAGAGTTGCAAACAGAATTTTTTTTTATGGAACCGGCAACAAGTTCTGGAAAGGAGTTGCGGGTGAAAATCCTTATAATGAATCTAAGCGAGGCAGAGCACATGAAGAAAGAAAGATCAACCAGCAATTTGAGGATCGAGTTTTTACTAAGCTCAACACCCCGTATTCAAAAAATTTAAAAACAATTAGAAACATGAAAGATTTTGAATGGCCATGTTCGAAGGGAAGGCAACCACCACACACAGAAAGTTCTAAAGATTATTGTGGATATCATTGTTTTTATGGTCATCCCACAAATAGATGTAGAAATTTAAAATTGCAAGTCCAGAAGTTAATTGATGCGGGAGAACTGAAGGAATTCCTTTATTTACTCGATCCTCCACCAAGGATGAACACAGGGAAGACTATAAATATTCTGGAAAATAACAGAACCGTCAACAAGATTTTCTACACAGAGTCAAATCAATTATCTATGAACACAGCAATTAATTAGAAGTTACGTAAAAGAATTGACAGTCATGAAGTTTATAAAGTTGCAGGAAGAATGACAGAAACGTGGGAGGAATGGATGGCTTCCCTTTAACTTTTTTAGCGGGTGAAGTTGATCAAGAAATTGAGACACACAATGATCCGATGGTTCTCACTTTACTAATGTCTGGATGGAATGTGAAGAAGATCCTCATGGATGGGGGAAGTTCACTTAATGTGTTATCCTATTACACATTTCAAAAAATGGGACTTAATGACGATCAACTCACACCCTCTTGTTACACTATTTAAGGATTTAATGGGATAACATCAAAGCCAAAAGGAGAGATTTACTTGAAGTCATGACGGGACCAATAAGTGTTTTAACCAAATTCAGTATAGTAGAAGCACCGTCCCTATATAATGCAATCATTGCCAGACATTGGGTTCACCAATTGAAAGGAGTAACCGCAACTTATCATCAATATTTGCGATTCCCAATACCACAAGGAGAAATGGAAATAAAGGGGGATCAAAATGTTGCAAGATCTTGCATCCTCACATAGACACACATGAATGAGGAATGAATTCAACAACAACAAGAAAGAAAGAAAGAACGAAAAATCAAAGCAAAAGAAGAGGCAATAAATCAATATCTGATTGAGACTGCGGGTAGAGGATCAGTGAATGAAACAAATAAAAACACTCCATCGGAAGGGAGCATACCAAAAACTAAGGAAAGGGGCAGTATTCCATAATAACAATCAAAGGGAGCTCCCATATTTTTAGGAGTTCCCAAATCCACTTTTTCAGCAGTTGAAGAAACTAAGAATGTCAATATAGGAACAGAAGAATCCCCGAGAATAATCAAGATTGGAACACTAATGAAATCAGAAAGGGAACATGATTTGTTTATTCTACTTAGAGATTATGTAGATATTTTTGCATGGAAAATGGAGGATATGCCAGGCATTGATCCAAGTAGCATTCATCATGAATTACATATACATCCAGGCACTACACCATTTCAGCAGCGTATACGCAAAGTGGCGCCCGAGTATCATTTATCAGTTGAAAAGGAACTAAAGAAACTATTGGATGCGGGATTTGTTCGAGAGGTACGATACCCAACCTGGATATCCAACATGGTAATTGTACCAAAGAAGAATGGAGGAGTAAGGATTTTTATAGACTTCACCAATTTGAACAAGGCATGCCCTAAAGATAGTTATCCGCTTCCTTGCATTGATCAATTAGTAGATGCAGTTGAAGGACATGAGGCTTTATCTTTCATGGATGGACATTCAGGGTATAATCAAATTGCTTTAGCTGAAGAAGATTAAGAACATACTGCATTTTTTACTCTGCATGGTTTGTACTGCTATACTAGAATGCCATTTGGACTAAGGAATGCGGGATCAACCTATCAACGACTGGTAGGTGCAATCTTTAAACCATAGATAGGCCGTACCTTGGAAGTCTATGTAGATGATATGATAAAAACAATTAAACTTTCAAATGATCATTTACAAGATTTAAGAGAAATATTTGAAGTTCTACGCAAATATAAAATGAAAGTTAATCCGGATAAATGCATTTTTGGAGTTTCATCTGGAAAGTTCTTGGGTTACTTGGTCACAAAAAAGGGGATTGAAGTTGATCCAGCAAAAATACAAGCAATTGTTAATATGCCATCTCCAAAGAATGTAAAAGAAGTACAAACATTAAATGGATGTTTAACTGCACTTAACAGATTCACTGCCAGATCATCAGACAAATGTAAACCATTTTTTGACACACTAAAAAAGAAAAACAAATTTGTATGGAATAAAAATTGTGAGCAATCCTTTCAAAACTTTAAAGCTTATCTCGCCACACTACCTGCATTACAAAAACCGAAGCCTGAAGAGGTACTGGCCTAGTACATAGGTGCAACAGAAGATGCTGTAAGTGCGATATTGGTATGAACAAATGAGAAAGTAGAGAAACCAGTGTATTATATTAGTAAAACTCTTAATCTTGCATAAAGGAATTATACCAAAATTGAACAATTGATATTAGCACTGGTTTTTGCCACACAAAAATTGCGCACATATTTTCTAACACACTATGTGCGGGTACCAAGTAAAGCTCCGTTAGAATCCATACTAAAGAATGCGGGAAAGGTAGAGAAAATAGCGAAATGGAATGCATAATTGGAGCAATTCCATATCATATTTGAAATACAAACTGCACAAAAATCACAAGTCTTGGCAGATTTCCTTGCGGATTTACCACTGGATGACGACTTTGAAATCCAAGGTTTGCCGGGGATAGAAGACGATGATTCCCAAGATATTCTGAGTTCTATTAACTCCCGCATATGGGAAGTATTTGTTGATGGGGCACAGAATAAAGAATGAGCGGGAATCGGAATTGTGATTACAACCCCTACAGGAGAACGGATGGTGCATGCATTTCGTCTTGATTCGGTGAACATACAAATAATATAATAGAATATGAGGCTGTGGTTCATGCTCTTCAGCTCATCATCAAGATGGGAATAAGTGATGTACGGCTACAAGTGATTCACAATTGATAATTCGTCAGGTTGACTTGATGAAGACTTGATAGAATACAAGAATCTTGTTCAAAAATTGGCATCTCAAATTCCAAATATAAATTTTCAACAGTTATCCAGAGAGAAAAATCGCCATGCTGATGCATTAGCATTCATTTCTTCAATGATAAAAGATCAAAATACATCGGTAGTCAAAATTGGGCGCATCTACGAGCCATCAATTAAGATATGGCTAGTCGAAAACATAGAAGAGGAAGTAGATGAAGATGTTGGAGATGCAGCTATTAAAGATGATGCAAACATTTCACATAAACCAGAAAATGAATCATCTGAAGAAGATTGGAGGCTCCCGATACATCAATACTTACAAAGTGGGATATTGTCCGCAAACGCTAAAGATGCGAGAAAAGTGCAATCAAAATCTGCAAATGATCAATTGTGGGATAAAATTTTGTACCGTAGGTCTTTTTTGGGGCCGTTACTTCGGTGTTTGTCACAAAAAGAAGGACAACGTGTTCTCACAGATATTTATTATGGAGATATGGGAAATCATAGCGGAAGAAGATCACTCGCACTGAAAGCAAAGACACAAGGGTATTACTGGACATTAATTTGGGGCTAATTGTACAATCGGTAGGTTATAAACTTAACGAACTACTAATTATTTATTGATTTTCGAACAAAATTTAGTAATCGGCAGAAAGCAAACTCCATTAATTGTCCATTCTGGTACTACAATGGCATTAAGTACATGTAAAAACGGATATTTTTTTTACCAATTATCACATACAAATTTCATACTTGAGTTCCTTAACATAATACCTATTTATTTGATGTATTATTTTCTTCGTTTGGGTCGTGTGAGTCTTCATTTGCTTCCAAAAAATCATCATCTATGGTTTCATCAGAAAAAATATTGGATCGTTCAACATATATCCAAATCATCAGAACGGTATCACGAACTTCTTCGCGAGATGAAGATTCACAAACTTCTTCATACTCATCCATTTTAGTTAAGAAAATCACCAACACCTAGTTTTATTCCTTAGTTTCCCCTATTAGCACTACACTAAATTTGCAATTCACCAACTCAAATTAGCAACAAATAAAAGTTGTTGCTAAATTTTAACTTAATTTTACTGTAACAGCAGAGTAAATACACGTGCCACTAGTTCGTGTGGCTGGTAACACTTTATATTATGTTTCCGCCTAGTCAAACGTCCGAAAAAAATAGAAGAAAGATTGTTCCACCCCTAACCCTAAATCATTTATCTTATCTACTTCACTCGACCACCACTCTTCATTCTTCACTCTTCCATGTCTTCATACTCTTTTTACCTGACCATCATTAAAAACACCGTTATTCTTCTTTGTATGTACTACCCCACTATCATTATCAACATCAAAAATACCATAATCCCTATAATAACCAGTTCACTATCGATTGAAATTTCTTATCTTCCTTCATTAAACAGGCTTTTGTAACCTTGGAGTTTTAGATCTAGGTTTTTCAAATAATGGAGTTCACAGTTAATCACGCAGATCGAAACCTATTCATTCCTCCTAGGTCTTCTCTTTTAAAACCTTAACGCAACAATAAAAACCCCTAATTTCTTTTTTTTCACCAACTTTGTCTTGATTAGATCCTCATTTCCGGTTCTTCAGTTCTCATGTAACTGAATTTCAGTTCTTTTATCTTCTTTTTAACCTAATTTTACTATAAAATGGTAATTTTTAAAAAAGATTTAATCCTCATAAAAACTTGTTTTGATTAGGGTTTTTACTGTAAACTGATATTTATTGAGTTTTATTGAATTTTGGAGACTTCCCCAAACTAAGTTGACATGAAAATTTTAGGTTTTTTTTAACTAAAAAGATTATATTACCTCGTTCGGGGGTCAAGTAATTACTGATGTTTCCTCTACTTGTCACTTAAATTGTAAAGGTCATCTTGTTCTTTAATCATTAAACATGTTGTCCTAATTGTGTATTGCAGATCATAACTAAAGAACTAGGCATGAACCTTGAGAAGGCTGAGTTGGAGATGGTTGGCACTTGCAAGAAGCTGAATTATTATAATTTTTTTGATATTTATAACTGTAGCAGGATGACGCTTTGCAACCATCTAGTTTCAGTAAGAATGTGAAGAACTAGGCATCACTATTATTCCCCATTTTTCTTTTTTATGTTTTACTTACATTTTTAGTTTTTATTCAATCAAATGAACCTTTTCGATTACCATTTTGATGGGAAGATATGGATTGAATGAACCCGTTTATGTTTACGATTCGACTACCAATTATTTATCGTATAATGCTTTATTTAAGGGTGGGCTATATAATTGTTGGTATCCGGCAAATGACCAATATCTAGAAATGGTACCCAATATTCAAAAAAATTAAGGGATAGTAACCGTCAGTTGATTGTCAAAGTCAGACTTTGATCAAACAAGTTTTTATTTTTCTATTTTTTAATTAATAGTTAATATATTTAACTATTGTAAGTTATGATCCTAATTTCTGGAGGTATAGTAGAAGTTTTTTTTTTTTTTTTGTAGATTCTGTCCAAAAAAGGGATGGATTATTTGTTTGAAATGGTTCGGAATTTTTTTATAATAGTTTTTCACAATTAATAAAAATAATTTATAATTTTTTATTATAAAATAAAAAATTAATAGAATCAGATTTAACTTATTTTTTTAAATAGTTAATAGTTAAAAGATTTAAATACTGTAAATTATTTTTATAGTAGTATTTTACTATGAATAAAAATAATTTTTTATTATAAAATAAAAAGAACCAGACTTAGTTTTTTCTATTAATACGTAATAGTTAAAAGACTTAACTATTGTAAATTATTATTTCATAATATTCTTTTACTATTAGTAAGAAAATAATTTATAATTAGCTTTATTTTATAATTATTTTTATTATAAAATAAAAAATAGAAATAGTTAGACTTAATTTTTTTTGAAATAGTTAATAGTTAAAAGAATTCACTATTATAAATTATTTTTGTAATTATTTTTTATTATAAAATAAAAAATAAAAAAATTAGATTTAATTTATTTTTTAACTATTAATAAAAATAATAATTAAGGGATAGAAAATAAAAAATTAGTTGGTCAAAGCTTGACTTTAATAGTGAACTGACGATCCAGGTACCATTTCTTAATTTTTTTAAATGTTAAATATCATTTTTAAAAGTTGGATATTTGTTAGGTACCAACGGCTAAATTCAGTTAATGTGCATCTGTAGGTGTAAATTCACCTCTAATTCTGTTATATTCAGGGGAATTTGCTAAGTAACCAATGTAGGTTTAAGTTGGTTCCTTTTATATGGGATGCTAAATGAGTTGGTTTACGAATCGTAACTAATGGTAGGTTGGATCTGTTTGGTTCACTCCACTAATGTAGTTCTAATGGTAGGTTGGATCAGCTCTTTGGTGCAGCTTGGTATTGTGGTAAGTCTTATAACTGATTTCTGTTGCAGTTTTGGCTATTCGATGCTAGATCGAATTGAATGGTGGTAATGAGTCTTGGATAGAGTTTTGCCCCAATTACCGTTAACATTAATGTCTAAATTCATTTTCAATTCATCATCAGTGATACCTGTGTTCTTATTTTGTGTCTGTGAATTGTAGGATGCTAGAGGATATGATGCGAAACTTAGCACTTAAAAGGGAAAAGCTCTTTTGGTTGTTAATGTTGCTTCTTTATGGTACACTAATCCACTTCTTTGTACTTCTTTAATTGTTGCTTAGTTCTAATTCATATTGGGTTGATTTTGGTACAATTTTGATTGATAACTGTATGTTATAGTTGGATATGAGAATACATGGTTAGGTTCAAATAGTTTTATTATAAGATATAAATGGAATGACACTTATCTACAATGTCTTTGTTTTGAAGCAAAAAAATTAAATATTAGTAAAAAAAACGAATTATTAAATCTTGACATTGATTGTGAATCTGAAACGAACGAGATTATGAAAGCGGATTCTCTCTTTCAACAAATGGTTCGAGTTGATGAATTATCTCACCTTTCTCCCTGTTGCTACTACCTTGCCAGTTGCCATCTTTTTCTCTAGCTATATTGTGTCAACTATACTTGCAGAAGAAAGGTATCTTTCGAGCTAAAATTAATTACAAGAGGATCTTTTTCTCTAGCTATGTTGATCGATCATGTTCTACTTTTCTAAAATCGATTCATCAATACAATAATCAAAGAAGAAATCATGCTCTAGTTAGGAAATAATCAATCAAGAAATCCCTCCGTCAATAGGCAGCTAACACCCATCACCTGTTCTATGTAAGAAATCTAAACTACATGTTAAGCTTGTCTTCAAACAAAATCCATCACCTGTTTTATGTAATTAACAAGAAATCCTTCCAATTTTACTAAATGGAAACCCCAATTTTCTGAATCAAATCAAAACCCCAATTTCTAAATCAAACAAAACCCAATTTACTGAATCAATTCGAAACCCCAATATCACTAAATCGAAACCCAAATTTCTGAAACAAACAAAACCTAATTTTCTAAATCAAATCAGAAACCCCATTGAAAGTCTTCTTCTTAAATTACCTGCAGGTGATTGCTGATATGAAATTTGAGAATTTGGCAATGATTATTTAAACGATCTTGTTGTTAATCTCTTATTAATGTTTTATAACACTCGTGATGAAACTCTCCTGTGGCTAAACTAGTTGCAAAACAAAATAAAAAGTTATTAAATGGTGCCGGTGAGGTTTTAGAGAGAAGAAGAAAAAAGAGTAAAGAGGAAATGGAGAGGAGGTGACAAGGTGGTTGTAATGGTGGTTGTATTGCTGATGGGAAAAAAGAGAGATCGAGGAAGTGATGGTGGTGGTGGCGGTGATGGGTGTGGTGCGGAGAGGATAAAAAGATAACATTACTATGTAAATGTTAGGATAGTGGAGGTTATAATAGTAAACTTGTCTAATAATTTTATTTTATTTTTTATTTATTTAATAATTTTTAAACATAATTCAAGATTTAACAGAGTCAACTTAAATGAACGTCCATTCCAGATACCAAGTTTTAATATTGGACAAAACCCAAATACAATTAACCCTGTTATGTATTAAGTTGTAGCTTATAATGAAGCCATTCTTTCTAAACTTTCTGTTCCTAAATTTTTTCAAAACGGCTAGTTGTTGTTGTTAAATTTTAATTTGGCAACGACTTATTTCTGTTGCGACCAACCATTGCTGACTGGATTTAGCAACAACATTAAAGCTGTTGCGGAAAACTGTAATATGGTGTTTTGCAACTGCCTATTGCCGTTGTAAGCCCGTTCAGCAACGGAAATGTTATGTTATTAAACGCTAAATTTGGAGGGCGTTTGGTTCGGGTAATTGGGAGCCTAGGAATTGAATTATAGGGTAGTCCAATTCCTAGAATTGAATTCCAAGAAATATCCTTAATAAAAAAAATAGTGTTTGGTTGGGGGAATTGAATTACATGGTAATCCAAATATCTAATATCTTTTGAATACCCTTACTTTTTGAAATTCTATTACCTACATTAAATTGTTCAAAAATTCAAAATTTAAAATTTAAATTTTAAAATTCAAATTTTGGTTGACATAATTCAATTACATGGTAACTGATATGTCACAAATCATTTTAATACCCTTCTTCCTCTTTGAGGAAATTATAATACATAAAAACATGCTAATTTTAAAATTTAAAATTTCAAAACCAAAATATTGTTTGTTATTGTTCGAAATGAAAAATTAAAATTTCATGATGATAAAGGATTACTAACAGAAAATCCTACATCACTTAAGAATCATGTTCAAAATGCAAAATTAAAAATCCTATTCAAAGTTGCAAAATTCAAAATGCATATATCCATGAAAGCTTAATTAACTGCATCACTTAAGAATCATGTTCTTCACATAGTTTGCTCGTTTTTCTTCCCCCATGCCGAAGAAAACCTTTGTTTTTATAGATGAATCGAGTATAATAGATGCAACATCTATCACGTCATCTTCATTGAGGCCATCTATCTTTTTCAACTCCTCGAACAATTGTTTATTTACATCGGCTTCTTGAGTTAGTGATTCACGAACCATTTCAAAGTGTTGAAGTGTACCTGTCACAAATTTGTTGAATGAAGAAGCCATCAAACTAAGCCATCAAAGAAAGATAAGAAATAAATAGCCAGAAAAGAGAGAGGAGATACATTTTCATAACAATTGCGTATTTTAAGCTTGTCAAGAAATTTTGGTATGTGTATGGTCCAGTAACCATCCAAACAGAGTATTTTAAGCTCAGAAATGCAGGACTACATGAATAATGTTCTTAGCATGAAGCTCAGAACTACAGGAATCAGACATTATTCATCAGACTCTCTTTTAATACTACATCAAGACATTAAACGTCAAAGATTCAATAACTACAGCAAAACCACTACACATTTCATAGCAATGCACTTTTTGCCACACAGAAATACACATCTAATATTCCATTATCAGACTATAAGTTTACACATCAAGAGTTTAATGTGGGCTTCCTCCAAAATTAATCGAATTGCAAAAGTTTTCTAGAGTAGCCAAGATTCTTGGGATTTGAATATAATGTCAAAAATAGTTGTTGTTGTCTTTCTTAAAAATCCCGATATGAACTATTTATCGAGTAGAGAACCTAATACAAGTACAATTACAAAGGTAATGCACATTTGGATTGTGCTCTCTACAGCAGCAGTTTCGAGTCTATCAACAATTGCGTTTAATTTGCACTGGCATGATTCATGGATTATAAGACTAAGATATAAACAGAAAGAAATAACACCAAATATTCTAACTACTTCTAGGCAATGGTTACAGTACTTAGGCAATCAGTATCATACCATATATTGTAGGTATTGTATGATCTTGGTTACAGTACCTAGTCTGTCATTGACATCAGTAACAACTAAAGATTGGCCAGGTACAAGGGTATCGATCTTGGGAACCTTGACTAGAGGTTTCGATGATAAATACAATGACTAAAGTTTCTCTGTCTAACTTCATATCACTACACCAAAGTTCTGGAGATGATATCTACTATTAGTATGGATAACCCATCAACACTGTAGATGGACACTATCAATGTCTAGACAACCATGGGGAACGAAAGCATTAAGGAAGGCTTTCCTCCTAGTCCCTTGTACATTCACACCATAGGAGTTTCTCGCAAAAAAAAAAAGAAAAGAAAAATAGAGCTTTCCTCTAGCATACAGACTAATTTTACCAAGAATCTACAGAAGTCCTAAAAGGTTACACACAGAAAACCGTGTACATTCAACTTCATTAAGAAAGAGCACAACACAGAAGAAACTATATTTAAAAAAGATTGTTACCATGAACATTTACATCACATAACTAACTAATAGGCAACATTTGCAAAATCAATGTTTCAATATGTAGAGTATAACCCTGCAACTCGAATGCAAAAAGAGAAACATAGAGAAAAAAAGCTAGTTCCTCAACTTACAATCTATGAGATAATTAACATTGGCAAACAAATGAAAAGGATCCATTAAAGCACTTCATGTCTCCAGTCCCTTTTAGATTGCTGACGATTTACAAGAAAAAAGGGTATCTATACTTCTCTACACATCTCTACACATTTCTATACATCGACTGTGTTATCTATACTTCTCTACACATCTCTATACATCTCTCTCTCACTATATTCTCAATTAAGAGATCATAAGTTTGATTAGAAAGAATTATAGCGATCAAAAAGAATGTCAGCGAAAAAAACATTTCAAAACTTCCGAAACATTTTGGCTATCCTTACCCGGTATAGATCGAGTGTCAACTGCCCAATCCTATATAACCGTCCAGATGTACCTATATTAAAATACAGGTGTGGGTATGATCATCAAAATCAAGGACCTTGTGGTAAATAATGTTTAAAAAATTTGATTAGTCAGCACTAAGTGACCAAACAATGGGATTAGATAAACATGGATATTTTAAATTTTCAAAATGTAGGACAAGATGGATTTTGGGAGCTATGTTAACTCTAATTCTACCCTTTTGAAAGGCAGAGTGGCAGAAGTTGCTAACACAGTTTTTGAACATGATCCGAAATTAAAATTATCTTTTACTTTATCTAAGTTCTAGTTCCACAATAAACATAAAGCCATGTTAAAAGAGTGGACAAATAAAATGATTGCTTAAACTCTGCAAAGCACCAAAGGATTTCAGAACCAAAGGATTTCATTGATTCAGCATATCTATGGCAAGGCACAAACAACTATTAACTCCCAACAGACTAACAAATCAAGACTGATGCTGCTCAGAATCACTACACAATCGACACTAATGCAAGTAAGTGAAATACACCTTTTCTCTTTGGTCAGGTATCCAAACAGTTTAGCAATTTGAACTTCCCTCGAGTAACAGTTAAAGTTTGCAATGACATACTGTCAATTTGCGTCCCAATCTGTGAAATCAGGTTACTTGTGTCTGTAAATCTAGAAATGAGAAAACAATTTGATAATGTAAAAAATAGAGAAACCAATATGTGAAGTTACATTCTGAACAGTAACTTTTGGTATCAAACCAAATTCATTACCAACCTCAAACATATTGTGTAATTAGCTTGAAGAAAACACACATGCATTAAAAACACTTGCTAGTATCAGACTTTCAAGTTACATACAGTGAAATTTAAGCACATACACACATATTCATAAGTTAATTTTATCATAAACCCAACACACAAATCAAAATCCAAACTTATACCAAACTATTGAAATCAAATTAAATGAAAGAGGAGGAGAAATTATACCTGAAATAGCAACAAAAATTGACTTGGAACGATCTCCAAATAGATTTAAAACCCTGTAACAAAAATCAAAAGAGATTTAAAACCCTAACAACAGATCAAAGAGAGAAATAGGGAAAAATACATTTTCAAACCCTAACTTTACCTGATGCAGTTGCTTGGTTCTGTGATGAAAAAAAAAGAATTTAATGGACAAAGATGAAATTAGGGTTTAGAGATGCAATTAGAGAAGATGTATGTGAAGAAATCCGATTTTTCGATGGCTTCTGGGTTTTTTTATTTTCTCTTCTTCTCTCGAGATTTCAGAAGATGGAGAATGGAAATGAGAACATTTCAAAAGTTACTCGATTTTTCGATGGTTATTGTAGTTATTTCCCTTCCATTCTCTTGCTTTTGTCTAGGAATCGCATTTAATTCCATGGGTGGGAGGCTGGAATAGAAAGGAGTAGTTTTGAGGGAATTGGATTCCCTAATAATCTGATTCTAGGCTTTATATCATTGTTTGGTTCGGGGTAATTGGGTTGATTCCCTTGGAATCCAATTTCTGGGCTTCCAATTACCCGAACCAAACGGGCTATTGGTGTAGTGTAGATAATAACAATTAGAATTGAAATAATATCAATAAAACTAATATAAGATGCACCTATCTGATTTTTGTGTCGTCTTCGACAAGATTGTTGATGTCTTGGAAAATCCATATTAAACACCACGGAACGAAGAAACTTGTAATGGTAGGTTGAGGCACATGTTCAACATGTTGTCCTTAAGACAAGAATGCTCATCCACACTCGAATAGAATGATGATATATCCCTACATGGTATATGCCTCCAGGATTCAACAATCTCAATAAAGTTTGGATACCACACTCAAACCTTATTCTACTAGATATTAGCAGCGAAAAACTCATGAGTTGTTTGCACTCAAAATATCATGCCAAAGCATAGAAGATGAAGAAAATCTGCTCTACACAAATGTATTTAAGAAAGCTTCCTCTGAAAAAAAAGCATAGCGCAGTTCCAAAAATATATTGATCCATAAGGTGGTCATTTAATCATGATCATTAAACGAGGTGAAGAAATAAAACAATCAAATTCCTCTATGACAATTAAGGTTGTCATTCAATGAAAATAAAATACATTAGGTAAATTTGTACCATAAAGGTTAAAAGCAAGATTTTTAAATCATAAATCATAAATCAAACTATGATTTTTTTTTTATTTTAAAGAATCAATTCGTATATTGAATCATGAATTGAAGATTTATAGTCAGATTTGATGTTATACTAATACAAACAAAGTTAGTTTAATAGTATAAAAAAAGTAGTATGTTATTGAATTATCAAGATTTCTTCCTTTAAATCAATATATACATCCAACACTAATCAAACATCAAGAAGTAGCATAGTGGTCCACGTCATAGTTAGCAATTCGTCGAATTTTTGTCAAATTATTCGCGAACTAGTTTGTCCCGCAATAATTTACCGATCAATAACAATCCCGGTCTGGAAACACGTTTTTAAATACTTTCCCGAATTTTTGCCTTCATTGATAATAGCTAAAAACATCAGCCGTATCTTATTATTTCAACCCCCGGAGTGGAACGAGGATTGGAGGGAGTGGGGTAGAGAAATGCATGTTAAATGCACCTATAATGGTGTTCATTATCCGAAATGGAATTTCCAAAAAATTCGGAGCGGCTTTCACAAATATGGATAATGTAAATCAGACCTTTCCATTGACCTTTAATTGCTGGGATTTCACCTTTGAAGTACTCTAAGCTCTGCTGGGTCAAGTTCTTCTTGATTCTACGTATACTTATTGCCAAATACGCAATGCTTTCGAACTCGTCGATCAGGGCGAAGGCCACTACTCTTTGGAGCGGAGCCCTTTTTAAGGCTACAAAGTATATAGCAAAAACCTTTCTGAAATAATAGAGAGAGGCCCCTTAGGGACTGGGCCTTCAGAGCCCAGGGGAATACATCTTTTCGTCGAAATGGGACCTAAAGGCACTTTTTTAATATAACTTTGGTTTCTCATCAAGTTACAGCTCATCTTTTCCAGGGAGACAAAGATGTAGAAAAACGGCTGACGCAAGGCACTACATCTTATATTTGTTTATATAGATGTTCTATTTGTTTATATAGTTCTTTCTATCATGCCTCTCGAGACACTTGAATCAATGTAACTCAGTGATTCTAAGAAGGGCTTGGGGTTAAGATAAAGAGTTTTGTGTTTAGGAATGGGCTTGGTATTTACAGCCATTAGTCAGAGGGAGAGCGCACATTCGGTAGTCAGGTACTAGCAGCTTTATCGGGGAATTTCCCATCTTAGTAGGAGCTTTCCAAAGAAATAGCTTAGTAGCCACATTAGCAGCGCTTGGAATGATTTTAGGCGCGGCCTATTCCCTTTGGCTATATAATCATGCGGTTTCTGGAAATTTAAAACCCGATTTCCTCCATAAATTCTGCTCGCGGTGTTCCTTACTCGCGGAGCGGCATACCGAAAAATTCGATTCTCCCACCTCCAGTTTTCTTTAATGCAAGGCTTCTCGCGTTCAGGCACTTTATTCGCGCATTATACGCATTTTTGAATTATTCGGTCATTGAGTTCATCAACAAAAAATGCATCAGATGGTATTCAATCCTAGCACCTCCGACTAGTAGAACAGCAACAAAACCATCAAGCCAGGCTCTGTTTGTTGATAAAAGTGTATATGTTATATATATAATCAATTTAATTTGTAAATTAAACTATTTATCACCGAATCATATTACAAGTTTTTTTTTATTTATGTTCCGAATTTTATGTCTTGCATTCATATTTCTAAAACGCATTAAACACGAACTAACACATTTATATATTTTTCCAAGTCGCGCATAATTGATTGAATAGTTGCCCAATTTTAAATTTCACCTTACTGATTAATGCGTGCATTTTTGCCGATCCGAATTTTCACCTTTCGCTGAATTACTAACTAGGGTTCACGCCCTTGTCAAGCAAGTTTTGGGTCAAATTGGCCAAGTGATTTGTATTAATTAACTAACATCAACGCTAATTAATCAAAGGTAAATAGCTAGATAAAAGGTTTTAAATACTACTCCAAATTGGCCTTATCCTATTTTTATTGTTTTGGGGCAGCCCTAATGGCCAGGTCTTTTTATGCAGGCAATATAGAAAATATCTGGAGCATTTGCTGGAGTATCTGATTCATTTCTTTCAGCGAAAAGAACCATTTTAGATTGTACTCCAACCACCTTTTCTAGCGGTTGGCTGTCCACAATCATGTTAATTTTGGGATGGTAAGGGAATAACTAGATTCTATGTTACCACTCTTTACAGGTTCATTATCTTGAAATCTCTTTCTTTTTTTTTACTGATGTACGATTGGCTTGGTTCAGGTAAAAACTGATTATGAAGATCTTTGGGAGGATGGAAAAGTAAGGGTCTGGAATGGGATCATTTCATCTTAGGATTCTTTAATGGATCTCGACAACTACAGTACATTGCATGAGTTAATGGAAGTGGGTCCTGAAAAGTTAAAAGAGGTATGTCTCTTCTGCCAATGATTGCGCCTGTTTAAAGTTCTCTTGTACTCCCTAAACATAGGCTTATTTTATATGTAATTTGTACATGAAACAAGCCTAGTTTTTTAAAATAGAGGTAGTATTTTTTTGTGTTATCTATGCTGTGATCTATGAATTGTAGTGTAGATAATTAATAGATAATTAATTTGTTATTTATATCCTTCGTGTATGCCAGATGATACGAGTTTACATTTTCTTAAAAGATTATGTCAAATTGTATTTCCCAGCTGACCTGTTTTGTTGGAAGGAGATTGTAGCTCAAAAAACAAATCCTAGGTTTTGTGAATATATTCTGTTAGTGGGGGGCATTAACCAAGTGTAAACTGGGAAGTCTAGTTGATTGAAGGCTTTGTTTTCCTTAACAGTGTCCTTCGAGCAAATATGCACATTATGTGGTTGCTAGTGAGCCCAAAAGAGTGCCAGTGATGCCTTACGTGATGAGCCTTGATTAATGTATGAAGTTCTATGAAAAAGTTAGTTTAGGGAGCATATTAGAAGATGTCAATGGATGTTACCCTTAGGAACACTGGCTTTAGACCAGGAATCCAGATTCTGTGAAGGCATCTATCATGGTAATCCTCCACGTTGTCGAGCCAAGCACCTGTAAAAGATAGTAAATATTCTAGAGCATTACAGTGCTCTTGCTCTTCAAACTGGGGCAACCATGCTTTTCTTGGTCAAACCAACCCAACATGTGGCCGTACTAAAAGTGTTCTTATGATTATGTCTAACATCCCAAAAGATCTTCAGGGGAAGTTATGGTTATATTGAGCTTCTGTTGATTGATCTTCTGAACCATAATATCGGTATTATTAAGAAATTTAGTGTCAGGAATGCTAGAAGTTCCAACATGAAGCAACTGCTTCTCTTAAACCTGCTTCTCATGGAAGTAGCTGATGAGTTCTTCTGGTTTGCAAAAGCTACATCTCTGGTCGAGAATTTCTGTAAAAGTTGCAAGTTAGATGAAGTTTACTACATTGATTGAATGCATTTTTTTATAGTTCCAACCTGGTAGGTTATTGTCATACTTTCCTAATTATATGATAACAAAAGTCTGTCTAACTTCATTTTGAATCATCTGGCTTCTCCGTTTCACTTATTGTGTAGGCACTGGCCGCTTTGGGATTAAAATCAGGTGGCACTTTTCAACAGCGTGCAGAGAGGCTTTTCCTGACGAAGGTAAGTCTCAACTAATCAAGGGTAGTATAGTAGGTATAATTTTCCTCTTATCACCACATTATAATTTATCTATTTCAACTCCCTTCCCACTTTTGATTCTTAGTAACAAAGTGTAGGAAGAAACTAATATTCTCACGAGTATTTATTCATGCCCAAGTCCAAAATCCATGTGTCGCCTAAGGCCCTTTAACGGTAATACTAAGTTGATTAATGATTATAGATTGTTACTCAGCTTTCATTGTCACCACTATTTGGTATGTGGACTTGCAACTATTTTGTACTCTTTGTTTCATAAGATTTCTTTGAAGCCTCAAATTATGGCTTTTATGTGTAAACCTTCATGTTTAAATAATAAATTGCTATTTTGTCATTTGGGCAGCATACCCTGTTGAACAATTGGACAGAAAACACTTTGTGAAAGGTGTTTATGCTAAAATTCTCATTGACATCAACAACCATTAATTTATTAGAATGATGCAGATTGAAGAAAATTAACTTACACTTTGATACATAAAATCCTCTTAAAAATCAAATCATAAAATATGGTATTGTGAATAACTTTTTTATATATAAAACATTTGATCAGATTAACATACAAAAATCCTTAATCTTTACCATTATCGAAAATGGATCATATAAATGTAACTTATACCCTATATTGCATAGTAAATACATACCTAATAACTTTTCTTTTCTCCTGATCCTATTTCCTTCAGTCTTCCTCTTCTTCAATTTTTCCGACCCCTTCTTTGTTGAATGAACTTCTCTATTTATAAGTCATTTAATGGGTCCCTCTCTTTTCCTTTATGTCTATCCTCTGAATTTGGTGAGTCACGTTTTCTCGACCTTGTCTGTCAATTTATTGATTATCGCTCTACGATAATCTCTTGGTCCGATCCCTCTTGTCCCGTTACTTCCTTGCGTTCTCTTTATTTTATTGTTATCTTCAGATCAAGATGATCGTATGGTTGACATGTGGCTTCCTTGTCATGATTTTCCCTTTCTGGTCTGATACCTTGTATATTAACACGTGCTCTTTGTTCTTTATGAGTCATCTTTTTCCCGATCCTAGGTGTTAGTTATGCAGTTAAAGTAATTTGGGGTAATTAATGCTCTCACTTTTCCGTTCTATGCGCATTTATTACTCCTACTTTTCCCATTCCATTTTCACTTAATGCTTTCTGTTTCGATCAGAGTGAAATCACTTTCCCGTTCTTACGTGTTGATCATGCAATGATATACTCAGTCTTTCACATCTGTCATCTACTCAACCTTTTTATAAGGTTTTGATTGTGTGTTTCTCGTTCTTCTAAGAATCTCTGCCTTTTTCCTTAATCGTTTGACACGTGTCATCTCGCCTTTTATTTCCTAACAACTTGCCCCCTTCTTCTTCTTTTTTCAAAATTTTTTAACGGTTGATCCAAGGTTTTGAAAAAAATAGAAGAACAATTATTACTTTTTATTTTGTCATAACTTCTTTTCGCATGTTATCCGAGTTTTCCGCTAGCAGTAACTTCTATTATCACATTTGTGTCAGTTAACTTTTTTCGAGGAAATCAAATCTTTGCCTCGATTAACGCCTTTTCAAATTTTGACGGTTCTTTATTCCTCTTCTTAAATAAGATTCAGTCTTTTATGAACTTGTTGATTCCTTCATTCATTGATCCTCCTATCTTTAAAATTTCTTTTTTAGATAATAGATACTTTTAACCATGTCTTCAAGAAATCAAAATGCTGCCGAAGTTGATGATGGCCAACAAGAAATAAGAAGACCTTCAAGAAATTCTACATCTAGATATGTTGTATCCCGGCATGTTCGTGATTCAGTTTCTGATCCTTCTACAACTGCTAATCCTTCCCCCAGGAGTAAACGAGCACATGCCAGTTGTAGTTATAGATTGATGAATATTGAAGATTTTAAGAGAAGACACAATCTTGAAGGATTTAAAGTTTCAATTTATGATGATAATAGTGATGTAATGACTCTGGTAGCAGTTGAAAATTTCAAATACTCCTACAACAATTTATTTATTTCTGCTGGTGCTTTAGAGGCTGGACTTCGCCTCCCCCTATATGAGAAGGATCATCCTTTTCAATTTGAAGTTCTTGCATCCCGCTGTGATACTCCTCATGGTCTTGCTCGATCCATTATCCAATATAATGGAAATTGGTGGCGTATCCTTGACGAGTGTAGCCTCCGAAGTGAAGGGCGAACTAATCTCATATGCTATTCTCCAGATATTTTAGAACAACTTCATTACACAGTCAAGAATTTTCATACTACCTATGGAGATGGTGTTAACACCAGAAATTTTGTGAAATGGAGCGTTAGTCATGTTAGTAAATGTAGTTCGGGATTCCCCTTGTTACATGAAGTTGACGATCCAAAACTCAAGTATATTCTAGGTACCAAAATTGAATTTCCCCCAAGAGAAAGAATTCAACAGGATCATGATTACAAGTGGTATCGAACTCCAATTGTGATTGAAGGTCCTTGGGTTTTTGGTAAGATTTCCAAAGATGAACTTCATAGTGTTCGTAGACGCTTTCCGAACTATTGTCCCTGGAAGTTAAATTTTTATGATTATAAGTTTCACTATGAGGTTCGTACTTTCCTTTCTTTTACCATTGTCCTGAATTAAATTGAATTTTCTCTTAGGAAACTTTGTGCTTCAGGTTGATCCCGCTACCGAGCCTCAAAATGAAGTACCTCAAACTCGCCCAATGCCTGGTGTACAAATTATTGAAGGCATGCAAAGGGTTGAAAAAGATGAAGTTGTTGAAGGTAAAGGGAAGCGTAAAATGGTTTTCCTAGACCAAAAAGATCGTTGTATATTTCTTAAAGAGAAGAAGGTGAAATTAGGGATTCTTTTATTGAAGGAAGTAGCAGTTCCGCTCTTATCACTTCCAATGTTGCTGCGGGACAATATGCTGAAGCTTCGGGCTAATTTACTCAGAGTCCGCACACCGAGGTACGAACCTAATTGTTTCGGGACATCCCGATGATGTTGCTGCTGCTACTGTAAATGTAGAAGAGTCTGTTGCTGCTCCGGACCGGGTCTCATCGGATCATCCTCATGTTGTTTCGGGACAGCCTACTGAATCTAGAAGTCAGACCGCAAGAGCGCAGCCTGTTCCCGAAGCTGCTCCAATTACTGTTGCTCCCATTAGTTTCTATGACTCATTTTCTCCTCTTCCTTTTAATTTTGAAGTTGAACCGATTGCTCCCGAAGAAGGTGTCATGATAGTTTTTTCTGGATCAAACGTGGAAGAGACAGATGATGTTGTTAAAGAAAAGAATGTTGAGGAAGAGGCTAATGATACTACTGAAAAAAAAAATGTTGAGAATATAGCTCCCAACATTTCACTAACAGATGTCCCGACCTTTCATGTTGAAGAGGACGTTCCTGAAGCCAACTGTGAAACAAATGTACCTTTCGGGGCATTAGGAACGGTTCATTCTCACATCAACACTAATATGGCCGATGTTGATACGACCGAAGCAGAACCTTCAAATGTTCAAAGGACCTCCTCTCAAATTGATATAAGTAAGATGATCAATGAAGGGGTAAATCTTGTTGGTGACGAGAACGAAGCCTACAAGTGGTTTTTATCCAAAGGGCTTCTGACTACTGTAACTTGTCCCGATACATGGAAGTCCGATAGTGCTTCCATGTCCAAGTTGCGGAGTTCATTAGGAACCGTTCCTTTGGAGGATGCAAGGGATGCTTGGTATGATAATGAATATTCTGAACAGTCATTCCCGCTGAATCCTCCTCCTTCGTTCAACGAAGCTCTGGCTATTGTAGAAGGTCCACTGTATGCTTATCCACAGCATGCTCTTGCTCAGGTATTGTTATCTACTTATATTGTTAGTTTATTTTATCTCTTCTTCTCTTGATCATAATTTTCATTTCACATCTCAAATATGCTTCGATTGCTTGTTTGCTGCATTCAAATTTTATAAAGCTCGGGCTATTATGATGGAGTCCTTGTACAAACAAGAAGTAGGGGAGGTGCAGCAGGGAAATGATAATTTGCAACGGGAAAATGAAAGACTCCAGCAGCAAAATGTTGATCTTCAACAGCAACTTCAAGATCTTCAAAATCAGAATCAACAGCAACTTCAAGATCTTCAAAATCAGAATCAACAGCAACTTCAAGATCTTCAAAATCAGAATCAAGTTTCGTATCTCCCTTGACCCCCCCCCTTTTTTTTTTTTTTTTTTTTTTTGAGCGATGCAAAGTTTGAAGTTCCTTTATGGGATCAGTGGGGGATTCAGAACCCATATTTAGGATGGAGCGTAGGATGATGCAGTTGAATAATCATGCAAGAGAAGTTAATAAAGAAATGGAAGTTATTAGAGCAAACTTAACACGATTGTCCGATAGTCTTGACTTGAATGCTTGGAGACGCAATAGAGCTGAATCGAAATACCAAGAAGCTATGAAAACTTTAACTCTTAAAGAAATAGAGTCGAAGTCCATAGTTAGAGGTATATTCTTGGGTTATATGCTTATCTGTTTAAGGTATTACATGATGTATTTGATATTTGTTCTGATTTTCAGGGCTGGAAAAGAAATTTAATGATGCTAATGCTCGGGCAATAAAAACAGAAGATGAACTTAATATTGCAAATGGTAAAGTGGAACATCTCACTGTAGAGACGAAGAACTTACAGGGTGATGTGACTCTTTATGCAACAAAGTTTCAGGATATGCGTGCTCGTCTGAGTGTAGAAACTACTAAAGTTGAATCTTGCGAACTTTCAATTGTAGAAGAAAGATCAAAATCCGATGATCTATTAAAAAGATTAAATGTTGAAAAAGATCAAAGATCCCGCTTGGATGAACAAGTAAGAAAAGATCAGCAAAAAATTCAAGAGCTTCAATTAGAGATTGATTATGGACGTGCTTTTACAAATTGGGTGAGACAGGATGCAAAAGCAAAAATCGCAATGTCTTTCAATACTGCTTTGGATCGTGCACAGGCTGATAGCTCTATACTGAACAATCGAGCTCCTATCCCGAAGGTTCCTCCAAAGCCATCCCGAAGTAGCAATCCCGATGCTTAATGTCACTTGTTCTTTTTTGTCCATGCGGTTCAAATCCCGGACCTGATAAATCTGGTTTTTGATATGCTGTAATTAGTAACTTTGAATTGAAACTTTCTTTTGTTGTGTTCTGAGTAATATCTTTCCTGCATGAAAAAATGATATATTCTTATGAAATCATTGGATTAATCAAATTGTTTCATGAGTACAATGCATCGAAGTATTTATACCTCAAAACACGTAATTCAGGAACCCACACATACGAGTCATACCCGGGCCAGGAGTAAGCTACAAGGTGGTCCCAAATAATACCCTGAAAAAGAGAATGATATTTATAGATTATCTCATTAGGTATCCCTTCTTTATAAGAATCTCGTAGTTATGGAAATTCTTTAAGGGCTTTTACTTACATAAATTTTTATCTGCTTGAGTTACAATTGTTTCGCTAATCGCAAGCGTTCTCCAGAAGAAGATGTTCCTGAAGTAATTAATATTTTCATGTCAGGCATCTCTGTATGAAGAAATCCCATTATCAAATGTATTATTAATCAAGGATTTTCAAGAGAAGATGCATTATTTATGCTTTACCTAACATGAATACAATGTACTTTCGTAATTGCATGATTGATCAAGGATAATATAGCTTTAAATATTGTGTGTTCCATGGGTGTTGCAAAACTTCACCATGCATGTTCCGTAAATAATAAGATCCTTGTCCTGCTGGTGCTTGTATTATGCACGGACCATCCCAGTTTGGTGCGAACTTGCCTGCATTTTTATCCCGATGGTACTCCGAAATCTGACGCAAGACATATTGTCCTTGAACAAAGTTTCGTAACTTGACTTTTTTATGGTAATCCCGTGCCAAAGTTCGTTTATAATTCTCCATTTTTTGAAGTGTCACCTCTCTTTTTTCTTCCAAGTCATCTAATTTTTGTAACATTAAATCTGAATTTAGATTTTTCTCCCATGCTTCTGTTCTAGTCGTAGGTAAAATGACTTCTGTTGGTATAACCGCCTCCGTGCCATAAGTGAGTAGGAACGGTGATTCTCCAGTGGATTCTTTTCGTGTGGTGCAGTATTCCCATAATGTGTTATGAAGTTGTTCACACCATTGTTTGTAGTGCCCATCCAATGTTTTCTTTAAATTTGTTGCAATTGTTTTATTAGTAGCTTCGGCCTGTCCGTTACTCTGAGGATAAAACGATGTGGACTTATGTTTCTGAATATTGAAAGCTTCAAATAACATATCAATATTTTTTCCTTGAAATTGTTTGCCGTTATCAGAAAAACTATGGCTGTCAGAATCCTAAATCTACAGATGATATTTTCGAATAAGAATGTGAATACATCTGAATCTCTGATGTGGGCTAATGTTTTGGCTTCTACCCACTTAGTAAAATAATATGTGGCTATAATTAAATATTTTCTCTTCTTAGTTCCCTCAACCACGGACCTACAATATCTATTCCCCATTTTGCAGACGGCCATGGACTGAGTACAGAATTAAGTTCTGTGGCAGGTGCTGTAATTCTTTTTGCATAACGTTGGCAGTCTTCACACCTTCGTACCATGTTTCTGAATCTTGAGCATGGATATCCAATAATAACCTTGCATTTTAGCATTCACTGCGAGAGATCGTCTTCCACTATGATTTCTAGCATCTCCATAATGTATTTCTTTGAGTATGCGTAATCCTTCCTTATGTGACAGACATCGAAACAACAGTCCCAAAAAGGACTTAAGGTATAAAATGGCATCCCGCAACTGATAATTCTCAGATTTCAGTTGAATCTTCCTTGATTCTTTAGAGTTGATGGGAAATGTTTTATGTTGTAAATATTGATGAATCGGAATCCTCCAATCTTGTTCATTTGAGTCATCATCCATTTGTTGAGGTGTAAGTGCAATGTTTTGTGTTGCCGGATCATCAACGTCTTCGATTATATTCATCCGACTTTTATGGTTGTAACATTGGGATCTCTTATCATTGAGGAAATGAATGCTAGTGCATCAGCATGTCGATTCTTGTCTCGAGAGAGATGTCGAAAAATTATATTTGGAATGCGATTTGCTAGAGTTTGCACAAGATTTTTGTACTCTATCAAATCTTCATCGATTATTTGGTATCTTAATTCGACCTGTCGAATTATCAACTGTGAGTCACTTGTGAGACGAACGTTGCTGATTCCTAACTCAATGATGAGTTTGAGAGCATGAACCACAGCTTCATATTCTAATATATTATTTGTGTGCTCATCAAATTCAAGTCGAAATGAGTGTATCATCCGTTCGCCCATAGGCGCAGTAATTACAATGCCAATTCCCGCCCCTTCTTTATTTCGGGACCCATCAACAAAGACTTCCCACCTTTGAGAATTTGCAGAGCTCAATATATCTTGTGGATCCTCTTCCTCAC
This sequence comes from Papaver californicum, assembly GCA_023531435.1. Lineage (NCBI taxonomy): Eukaryota > Viridiplantae > Streptophyta > Magnoliopsida > Ranunculales > Papaveraceae > Papaver > Papaver californicum. Next base: position 6,551,431 of record JAJJMC010014687.1, read on the forward strand.
ATCCTGGTAATCCTTTAATAAAAATATACAATGAAATCAAATAATTAAAATGATGAAAATTTTAATGATAAAATTTGTGATTGAACTAATTTTTCCATCTATCGGACCTTGGATTTCATAATCTTCTTCAATCGGGAAGTCCACAAGGAAATCAGCTAAAACTTGAGATTTTTGTGCAGTTTGCAACTCAAAAATAATGTTGAATTGCTCTATTTGTGCATTCCATTTTGTGATCCTTCCAACTCTCCCGGTATTCTTCAATACTGATTCTAATGGTGCTTTGCTCGGGACACGCACGTAATGTGTGAGAAAATAGGTACGTAACTTTTGGGTAGCAAAAACTAATGACAAAATGAGTTGTTCAATTTTGGTGTAATTTCTTTCGGCCGAATTCATAGTCTTGCTAATGTAATATACAGGTTTCTCTAATTTTTCGTTCGTACGTACCACCACTGCACTTATCGCATCATCCGTTGCCGCAATGTACAAAGTCAATATTTCTTCGGGTTCTGGCTTCTGCAACGCTGGCAATGTGGCAAGATGCATCTTTATGTTTTTCAAAGCTTGATCACACTTTTCATTCCAAAAAAATTTATTTTTCTTTTTAAGTATATCGAAAAATGGTTTGCATCTTTCGAAAGATCTGACAATGAACCTGCTGAGAGCAGCCAAACATCCATTCAATTTCTGTACAGCTTTAATGCTCTTTGGGGATGGCATGTTTGTTGTTGCTTGAATTTTTGCCGGATCGACTTCAATCCCCTTCTTGGTAACCAAATATCCCAGAAAACGTCCCGATGTCACACCAAAATTGCATTTTTCTGGATTGACTTTCATTTTATATTTCCGCAACGCACCAAATATCTCGGTGAGATCTAGTAGATGATTTGCAGAATTTGCTCTTTATCAACATATCATCAACATAAACTTCTAAAATTCGCCCAATCCAAGGCTTAAATATTGCGTCAACCAGGCGTTGATATGTTGCTCATGCGTTTCGCAATCCAAATGGCATCCTGGTATAACAATAAAACCCCCGCGGGGTAAAAAATGCAGTATGCTCTTAATCCATCTCTGCAAGCGCAATTTGGTTGTATCCTGATTGGCCGTCCATAAAGGACAATGCCTCATGGCCTTGAACGGCATCCACTAGTTGATCGATATTGGGAAGTGGATAACTATCCTTCGGGCATGCCTTATTTAAATTGGTGAAGTTTATACAAATTCTTACTCCACCATTATTTTTGGAACGATCACCATGTTAGAAATCCATGTCGGGTATCGTACCTCACGGATGAATCCTGCATTTAAGAGTTTTGTTAATTCTTGTTCCACGTGATCGTGATATTCTGGAGCGACCTTGCGTATCCGCTGCCGAAATGGTATTGCATCGGGTCGTATCCGTAATTCATGGTGTATAATACTTGGGTCTATCCCTGGCATGTCCTCCATTTTCCATGCGAATATATCCACAGAATCATGAAGAAGTTCGATCAAATTTTGTTCTTTATCGGCCTTCATTAGCGTTCCAATTCGCACATGCTTGGGAAATTCGGTGGTGCCAATATTTACAACTTTGATTTCTTCTATGAAAGTAAAAACAGGTTTGGGAACTCCGATAGATGTCGGAGTTCCTTTTAATTGTTATAATGGTTGTCTTCCAAATTGTTGGTTTGATGAATTTCCTTGATTTTTGTTGTTTTCCCCTACTTCATCTGTAATTTTTGGTCCGGTACTGTGTTTTAAGTATCGGTCTATTTCTTCTTCTTTTGCTTTTGCTTTTCGGTCTTTTTTCTTGTCCCGCTGTTGTTCTTCCCGCTCTTCATTCATCTGTATTTCTGCTAAAAGGCACAGTTTGGCATCATCCTGATCTCCTCTTATTTCCATTTCCCCTTGTGGCGTTAGGAACCGCAAATATTGGTGATAAGTTGAGATTACACCTTTTAACTGGTGTACCCATTGTCTCCCAATAATTGCATTGTATGGGGATGGAGCATCCACAACACTAAATCTTGTCAAAATGTTTATTGGTCCAGCAGATACTTCCAAATCAAGTTCCCCCTTGAGGCTATTCCGTTAAATCCATAAATTACATAATGAGATGGAATCAACTGATCTTCATTGAGTCCCATTTTGCAAAATGTATCATAAAATATAACATTCAACGAACTACCCCCATCCATAAGAATTTTTTTGACATTCCATCCGGACATCGGCAAAGTGAGGACCAAAGGGTCATTGGTTCAATTTCTTGATTCACCTCTCTTGCTGAGAAAGTCAAAGGGGATGCCATCCAGTCCTCCCAAAATTCTGTTATTCTTCCCGATACTTTAAAAACTTCATGGTCTCGGACCCTTTTGCATAGTTTTCTATCGATCGCAGCATTCACATTTATATCTCTTTTTTCAGAAAAAGAAATCATATTGATAGTTTGCTTGTTGTATGTGATATGAACTGCCTTCCATTTTTCAGGTCTGCTGTTGATTCGGGCGTTTGAATAAATTCTTTTAATTCTCCAGCATCAATCATCCTTTGTACCAGAATGATGAAGTTTCTACATCGATCCGTTGTATGCCCGTTGTAGCAGTGATACTCACAATAGTCCTTTGATTTCTGTGTAAACTCCGGTTGTCGCCCTTTTGAAAGTGGCCTTGGAAAATCCGGTTTATTTTTTATGATTTTGAAAAGTTCGGAATATGAAATGTTAATTTTTGTGAATACTCTTTCTTGAAATTGCTGAATGAAATTTTTGTTATCCCCAGTTCGTGGGCGTTTCGATTCGTTATTCCCAACTTTATATGAAATTTCTTCTTTGGGTCCGGTGATGTTTCAATTTAATTTTCTCTTTTTGTACTACCTTGCTGTTGTGAGGTTATCCTTGGAAATTGTTCTTGCACATCTTGCAGCCTTGCACACGTTTTTATTATTTCCCTGAGGTGCCCCTCAGTTTTTGGGTTATTACTATGTATGTCAACAAAAAGATGGCATTTCCGGTCTGATATTCCCCATTTCTAATGGTTAACCGCAGCATTTGATTCAACATTTCCGATCGCCTGGCAAATTGTATACCAACGAGCTGTATAATCTCGAATCGATTCTTCTGGCCATGAAGCAAGTGATTATAACCTATCTATTCCCGAACCAACAGGTTTGTTATACATGTATGCCTCGAGGAATTTCCGAACCAATTGCGCATATGATTGAATGGAATTTTCTTGCAATTTTTCATGCCATGCAAGTGCCGAATCCTTCAAACTTGAGGGGAAACATCGGCACATTATAGCATCATTTCGATCCCATCGTGACATCACCCGATTATAATATTTCAAATGCGAAGTCGGATCCCTTGTGCCATCGTAACATTCAAATGCCGGAATATTATATTCTCGAGGAAATGGTGCACATGCTAAATGTGGAGCCAACGGTGTTCGCCTGGCTTCCTTCAACACTTCTTCTATCCTCCCTCCTTCTTTATTCTTCAAATTTTTTATTTCTTCTTTCATTTGTTCCATTGCTTCGAAACATTTTTGCCATTGTGTTTTCTGTCCTTCCCGTTGTAACTTTGGTCGAGATGATGATCCCACTAATATCATTCTTTGATCACAATTGTCCCTTGCACTTTTGGGTGTTTGTCTACCAGAAGTTGCTTCTGGGTCTCGTGGTCCTGCTGCAGCTGATCTCATCACGCGCTGAATTGTATCTTTTAATACTTGATTTTCCCTAGTCAGAGATGTAATTTGATCAGTACAGGCTCTTTGTTCTCTTCGCATCTCATTCATTTCCTCCATCAAATTTTACAAATAATTTACACTATTTTGATTTCCCTCCTGAGGTGGGGAATGAGTTTAGGTTATGGTATTTGATGAATACTCTTGAAAGAGTGTATGGTTTCCTGAATCACTCTGTGGAATCTCTGTCTCATTCTCTTCTTCATTTTGGTGATAATTCTCATTTGTGTTACTCTCTTGATCTCCAGAATTTTCTTGAGACATATTTTCTTCTAGCTTGTTTTCTCTTGGTTGTTTCTTTCCTTTACTTGATGCTTTCTGAAAAATTTCCTAATGCTAATAACCTTAAAAAATTAATCATATAATTTCAACAAACTAATTGAATAGAGAAACATATAAAGATAGATTTATGGACTTTGTGATTCTTTTGGAAATCTAACTATATTCTTGATGGAAAGAAAAATAATATCTCTTATAACATTTCTCCAATCTTAAAATTTACACAAATAATAAAAGAAATCAGTTACTAGGATAAATTCGTTTTGACTAAAGATTCTCAAGTTTCATTGAAATTTAATAAAAAAATTATACCAGAAATCGCTTGCAATAAAGCTCTTATATTAGTAAAGATTTACTTAAGCCACAAATTTCATCAGTTCATTTTAATAAAAATCTTTCATATGATTTCTAAACTCCTTAACAGAAAAAAAAAATCACTTTTAAACATCAGGTAGGATAAATCCCTTGACACATCCCTGTTTCTAGCGCCAAATTGTTTATGCCAAAATTCTCATTGACATCAACAACCATTGATTTGTTAAAATGATGCAGATTGAAGAAAATTAACTTACACTTTGATACACAAAATCCTCTTAAAAATCAAATCATAAAATATGGTATTGTCAATAACTTTTTTATATATAAAACATTTGATCAGATTTACATACAAAAATCCTTAATCTTTACCATTATCGAAAATGGATCATATAAATGTAACTTTATACCCTATATTACATAGTAAATACATACCTAATAACCTTTCTTTTCTCCTGATCCTATTTCCTTCAGTCTTCCTCTTCTTCAATTTTTCCGACCCCTTCTTTGTTGAATGAACTTCTCTATTTATAAGTCATTTAATGGGTCCCTCTCTTTTCCTTTCTGTCTATCCTCTGAATTTGGTGAGTCACGTTTTCTCGACCTTGTCTGTCAATTTATTGATTATCGCTCTACGATAATCTCTTGGTCCGATCCCTCTTGTCCCGTTACTTCCTTGCGTTCTCTTTATTTTATTGTTATCTTCAGATCAAGATGATCGTATGGTTGACATGTGGCTTCCTTGTCATGATTTTCCCTTTCTGGTACGATACCTTGTATATTAACACGTGCTCTTTGTTCTTTATGAGTCATCTTTTTCCCGATCCTAGGTGTTAGTTATGCAGTTAAAGTAATTTGGGGTAATTAATGCTCTCACTTTTCCGTTCTATGCGCATTTATTACTCCTACTTTTCCCATTCCATTTTCACTTAATGCTTTCTGTTTCGATCAGAGTGAAATCACTTTTCCGTTCTTACGTGTTGATCATGCAATGATATACTCAGTCTTTCACATCTGTCATCTACTCAAATTTTTTATAAGGTTTTGATTGTGTGTTTCTCGTTCTTCTAAGAATCTCTGCCTTTTTCCTTAATCGTTTGACACGTGTCATCTCGCCTTTTATTTCCTAACAAAAGGTTCACGTGATATAGCACAAAATGGTGCTGCTGTAGCATCACAAGAAACAGAGCTGAAAGAAATTGCCTTGAAAGAATCAAAGATGAAACGACTGGGTGAAATGCTAAATGAGGTTTGTGTCTACTTTAGAAGTGAAATTAATAAAAGATGACAGTTGTTTGAAGCATTTATGATTGATTCTGGTTGGGATGGGAAGCCTATTCCCTACCCAGTCTTGGCGGGGTATCCTTTATTGCTCATAGGTTATTTGAAACATTTATGATTGATTCTGGTTGGTTGATCTACTTTGGTTTGTTGGAGAAAATGAACTAAAAATGTTGTTTTGGTCTTGGTAGGAATGGATCTTAGGACTAAGAAGTCACTAAGGTACACTAGCTCATTTTCACTTTTGTGAATGAAATTAGTCTCACATTCGAGAAACTAAAGATGATGCCTCTCCTTATTACTTAAAAGTTGCATCTAAGGGAGGATCCTTAGTGGTTTAGACACTATTGTGGTTGGGGGAGAACTAAGGCTATGGCTAGTTGGTGCAACCATACATTTCACACACGCGTGGTGCTTCGCACCGAAGCACGCACGGTCGGGTCGGGTGCGGGTGCGGCTTGTGGGTGTGACTATGGTTGCGGGTGCGAGCGTAGCTGCGGCTGCGGGCCAACCAAGACATACCTTTTTGAACAAAATATATTTCCTTAAAAGAATTTAAAACTAAATAAAAATTTTGTTTTAAATATGGGGGGCGTCTGACCCGGCGTGATTTAGGTTGAATTAAAGAGAGAATAAAATTTTGACCGTTTTATTTCCGTTTCAAGATTTATGTCCGTGCTTCATGTACGGAATTGATTTTCAATTAATACCCATTAAAGCTACTCTCTTCTTCTGCCTATAAAAGAAAACGAATTTCTTCATTTCAACTCACTCCAGAAGCAGCTACTATCCTGTCTTCTTTTCCCCTCTTCTTGCTTTGTTTTGCGCGCTGCTTGTTTATTTCCCTTCCACTTCTATCTTGTTGTTAAGTTCTTGAGGGTGATTTGTATTGTGCTTATACAAGTCATAACGGGCAGTTCTATCCTGGACACATCTCCGTTGTTGGGGTATAACATCTCTAATTCTTGAGGAGTACCCGCGGACTATTGTGTTAAGGAAATTTTTATCAGGTGGCTCTGTCCATTGTGTGATATCAATTCAGAGATTTCATTAACCTTAACATCTTCTTATGTTTAGTGCTTTCTATTGTTGCAGATCCAACATGGTCAAGGTAGGGGAAGGGGAGAAACTCTACATGGGTAACTCGTCCGCAACACAGGTTGCGGGAAAAGGCAAAGTTGGGCTAAAGCTCACTTCTGGAAAAACTCTCACATTGGATGAAGTTATTCATGTTCCGGACATCTGCAAAAATCTTGTATCTTGTGGTGTTTTAGATGATAAAGGTTTTAAACTTGTTTTTGAATCTGGAAAAGTTATTGTCACTAAAGGTAAAGATTATGTAGGATATGGTTATAAGACTGAGGGTCTCTACAAACTAAATGTAACCTTTATTGAAATGAATAAAATTGATTCTGCTGCTTATGTTTGTGTGTCGTTGAATGTTTGGCATGGTAGACTTGGACATGTAAACTATAAGTCAATGAATAAACTGGCAAGCATAGGCTGCATACCCGAATTTAGTTTGGATAATGAACATAAATGTGAAATATGCATAGAATCAAAATATGCTAAAAAATCTTATAGAAAAAATATTCAGATAAATTCTAAACCCTTAGAATTAATTCATTCAGACCTAGTTGACATGAAATCAATTCAAACTAGAGGTGGTAAGAAATGGTTTGTCACTTTTATAGATGATTGTACGAGGTACTGTCACATATATTTACTTAAAGGTAAGGATGATGCCTTAGAAGCCTTTAAGATGTATAAACTAGAAGTTGAAAACCAAATGAGTGCTACCATTAAAACTGTTAGGTCTGGCCGTGGTGGTGAGTATGTAATTCCTATAGGAGATTTTTGCATAGAACATGGCATTATACATGAAGTAACCCCTCCTTATTCACCACAATCCAATGGTGTGGCTGAACGGAAGAACCGAATCCTTAAGGAGATGATGAATGCCATGTTAATTAGTTCAGGATTACCAGCAAACTTGTGGGGGGAGACCGCCCTCTCAGCTTGCTATGTCTTGAACAAAGTACCCTTTAAAGGATCAGACAAAACTCCATATGAGTTATGGAAAGGTAGACAACCTTCTTATGCATATTTTAAAGTGTGAGGGTGTTTGGCTAAGGTTTCCATTCCTCCACCTAAGAGAATCAAAATAGGACCCAAAACTGTTGATTGTGTCTTCATAGGGTATCCTGAACAACTACTGCATATAGATTTATGGTTGTAAGTTTTGAAATATCTGAAATTGGTGTGAATACAATTATGGAATTTAGGGATGCTGTGTTCTTTGAAAATATTTTTCCATTGAAATCTGATTCTCGCATGATATGTTTTGATCCCCTAGATGTCCCTTCCACTAGTCAGACATTACCTTTAGAGGAAGATGATTTTGAATTTGAGCCTAGAAGAGGTAAAAGACTTAGAACTGAAAAATCTTTTGGGCCAGACTTCATAACATGCTTAGCTGAGACTGATCCACAGACTTATAGATAAGCCATGACTTCTTCTGAAGCTCCATGGTGGAAAGAATCCACCATTACTGAAATGGATTCCATTATACAAAATGATACTTGGGAGATTGTAGATTTACCTCAAGGGTGTAAACCCATAGGTTGTAAATGGATATTCAAAAGGAAACGTAAGGTAGATGGACCTGTGGAAAAATACAAAGCTAGGTTAGTAGCTAAAGGCTATAAACAGATAGAAGGTGTAGATTTCTTTGATACTTATTCACCTGTTACGAGAATTACTTCCATTAGGATGTTAATTGCTATTATTGCCATTCATAACTTAGAGATACATCAAATGGATGTAAAAACAACCTTTCTAAATGGTGAATTAGATGAAGAAATTTATATGGACCAACCTGAGGGATTTGTAGTGAAAGGTTGTGAAAACAAATTTTGTAAACTGAAAAAATCTTTGTATGGTTTGAAACAAGCACCTAAGCAGTGGCAAGAAAAATTTGATCATGTAATGATTTTTAGTGGTTTTATAATCAATGAATCTGACAAGTGTGTTTATACTAAACTTGTGAATGATGCATGTGTGATTGTATGCTTGTATGTTGATGATATGCTTATACTTGGTACAAACATGGATGTAATTAATTCCACAAAGAACATGCTAAATGAGAACTTTGACATGAAAGACTTAGGCCCCGCTGATGTGATCTTAGGGATGAAGATTAGAAGAAGTTCTAATGGATATAGTCTTAGTCAATCACATTATGTTGAATCTGTGCTTAAAAAATATAACCAGTTTGATTGTAAACCTGCTTGTACTCCGTATGATCATTGTTGTAGACTCAAAAAGAATAAGGGTAATGGAGTTTCACAACTTGAATATTCACGTGTTATAGGAAGTCTGATGTATTTGATGAATTGTACGAGACCAGACATTGCTCATGTTGTGAGTAGATTGAGTAGGTATACTTGTAATCCAGGATAGGAGCATTGGGATGCACTTATTAGAATGTTAAGGTACTTGAAGTACACTCTGAACTTTTGTTTAAATTATGAGAGATACCCTGCGGTCCTTGAAGGATTTTATGATGCAAACTGGATATCAGACCCAGAGGAGTCTAAGTCTACGAGTGGATATGTGTTCACTAAGCATGTGGGTCTGTATTTTGGAAGAGTTCCAAACAGACATGTATAGCTCGATCCACTATGGAATCGTAGTTTATTGCGTTAGATAAAGCAGAAGAGGAAGCCGCTTGGCTAAGATGCTTTTTAGAAGACATTCCTCTTTGGCATAGGCCTGTGCCAGCTATATCTATACATTGTGATAGTCAAGCTGCAATAGCTAATGCTAAAAGCATCAACTATAATGGGAAGTCTATACACATTCGTAGAAGACACAATTCCCTAAAACAACTAATCTCAACTGGCGTTATTTCTGTAGACTTTGTGAGATCTAAGGAGAATATCGCAGACCCTTTGACGAAAGGTTTGTCCAAGGAAATAGTTAGTAATGCATCGAGGTGGATGGGGCTTAAGCTCATCAAATAAACTTGCCATGAAGGATACTCAACCTTGCTGACTGGAGACCAAGATCAAGGTTTTGAATGAGACAACTAATTTGTGGTGGGTTAAAGGAAACACTATCATAGGATTTCATTCTCTGTCCCTTTCCTATGGTGTAGACGTGATAGTGTGACTGCATGTGAAGGATGACTTTTTATTAAGTCTTAATGAGTTTTATAGTTTCAATTTAAGATTAAAGTGGGGTGTAGCAGTAAACACTCTTGATAGAACTCACCTATCTGAATGAGGAAGTGGGCCGCTTCCTATGAGAATTGAGCTGATTCTGAGCATTCTGAGAAACGGGATACGTCCAGGGCCAAAATGAACACAACGGCACGAACTTGACAGCACCTAGAGTGATATCACGCGTGGAAGTTATTGATGAACTACACCAAATGATGGCAGTTCAAGACATCGCGTTCACTGTCCATCAAGTAGTTCCGGTAATTTCTCACTAAGCAAAGGTTCAAGACCTTATGGACACCTCCTATAATGGTATTTCTCGCTTTCTGATTTCTGATTTTCATCGGGTTTTCATTCATGTGGGGAATTGTTGGAGAAAATGAACTTAAAATGTTGTTTTGGTCTTGGTAGGAATGGATCTTAGGACCAAGAAGTCACTAAGGTATTCTAGCTCATTTTCACTTTTATGAATGAACCTTTAGTCCCACATTGAAGAAACTGAAGATGATTCCTCTCCTTATTACCTAAAAAGTTGCATCTAAGGGAGGGCCCTTAGGGGTTTAGACACTTATGTGGTTCGGGGAGGACTAAGGCTATAGGCTAGTTGGTGCAACCATACATTTCACACACGCGCGGTGCTTTGCACCGAAGCACTCATTGTCGGTCGGGTCGGGCTCGGGCTCGGGTGCAGGTGCGCATGCGCTTGCTGTTGCGTTTTGCGGCTTGCAGACTTGTGGTTGCGGGTGCGGGTGCGGGTGTGACTGTGGCTACGGCTGCGTGCAAGAGTGTGGTTGCGGGTGCGGGTGCGGGCGTTGCTACGGCTACGGGCCAACCAAGACTTACCTTTTTGAACAGAATATATTTCTTTAAAAGAATTTAATACTAAATTAAAAAATTTTGTTTTAAATATGGGGGGCGTCTGACCCGGCGTGATTTAAGTTGAATTAAAGAGAGATTAAATTTTTGACCGTTTTAATTCCGTTTCAAGATTTATGTCCGTGCTTCATGCACGAAGTTGATTTTCAATTTAATACCTATTAAAGCTACTCTCTTCTACTGCCTATAAAAGAAAACGAATTTCTTCATTTCAACTCACTCCAGAAGCAGCTACTATCCTGTCTTCTTTTCCTCTCTTCTTGTTTTGTTTTACGCACTGCTTGTTTATTTCCCTTCCACTTCTATCTTGTTGTTAAGTTCTTGAGGGTGATTTGTATTGTGCTTATACAAGTCATAACGGGCAGTTCTATCCTGGACACATCTCCGTTGTTGGGGTATAGCATCTCTAATTCTTGAAAAGTACCCGCGGACTATTGTTTAAAGACAATTTGCTGAGCAGGTGGCTTTGTCCATTGTGTGATATCAATTCAGAGATTTCATTAACCTTAACATCTTCTTCTGTTTAGTGATTTTTATTGTTGCAGATCCAACATGGTCAACCCACGAGTCTTAATACGTATGGGGCTGTAATATTACAACATATTAGTTTGCCAGAAAGATGAATATTATCAACAACAAAAAAAATCAGAGAGCAGCATGGGTGTCGCTTCCTATTAGTTTTGAAACGATGATTCCTGTTAACTCTATTTGGATTTCATTCTCGAGTGCATAGACGTTAACATTCAGTTGCCATCCAAAATTTTGAGGTTTAAGAACCTTCTATCCTGATCACCTTTGGGCTCCTGTTACCAGTTTTTGGAAACTTCAACTTGCCTCTGCCCATATTACGATTTCTTATCTTATCTCTAATTGCCTTTCATTTTGAGCTCTTGAGTTGTCTCAGATCTGAGTCTGTTTGTAAAGAAGTGCCAGTTAAATATAGGAAATACAGAACTGGAGATTACAGTTTCTCAATGATCAATCGGCGTTCTCTCTGGTCTAAAAGCAGAGCTCTGCCCTTCACCTTGACAAGTAATAACTTATCCATCTGAACATCCTAACCTTTGCTAGACCCAGCTTGGGATCTCATGATTATACAAGGAATAGAAGCAAAACAAAAAGAATTTTTCAGATTAGCTGAGAGGTCTTTATGTTTGTACGGACCTGACTATTGTTCTATACTGCTTTTAAGGAATTTAAAGGGCGAGATCTGTGGACTCATAGTTACTGGGGTCGGAGAGCCTTTGAGTGGCACTTCAAAGAGTGGCGTAATCAGCATGGTGTGCGATGTCTTGGTATCCCCAATACCTAAACCTTGAACGAAATTACATCAATCCAGGTATGACTTTCTCCTAAAACTGAGCTCATAAAAGGAACGTCATACCGCTTCAAGGGTGTCATAAGAGAAACCATGGCTGAATTAAAAAGAAGTTTATGAGAAATGGACAAACAGCAGTTGAGCATTATGTAGAACAAGTTGGTAGATTGTCTAAAAATGATCTGCCTTAATTGTTGTATCATGCAGGAAGCTAAGGCACTATGGTTTAAAGAGAACTGGGGTTGGTAATCAGTAGACCTGTAGCAATGGATGCTTTTCCCTCCCCTTTTGGTTGTAGATCTTTTTTGATTTTGTACTCCAAGAAACACTCAAGATAATTGACTTCTGGAATGGCGTTGTTTCTTCGCCAAGATGTTGCAGCACAAGTCTCAGTTTACAATATGAATTTTATTCATCACTTGAGGACACTATTTACTTTTTTTTTCCAGGCTTAAATAACCTGGTTAATTTGAGGGTTATCCAAAACTAATTTTGGACGACTAATAAAACAAAATAAGATCATTATGAAGTAATATCAATACACCCCCTTATCCATATATTTTCTTTAATGACTAATCTATCCTTGTTTAATTAATATTAATGTTGACTAATTAGTTAATTAATTTGGTTATAGTTAGTGTTAGATGATGAATTTGAGTTATAGTTTTGGAATAGAAATTAAGAGTGTTTTAGATTGATTTATTTGAGTTATAGTTTTGTACAATCAGCAGTCTCGTGATTTTTATTCTTACCGATTGTACAAAATTCTCAGATTGATTTTTATTTTATTTTGATTTCATAATCATTAGTTTAATGGAGTACCATAACTACCGATTATAGGTGTCGCCCCAAAAATGATTTTCTCAAAACTTACAAAATTTCGAACTCTTCATCTTTCACAATCGGTAGAAATTGAAAATTTATATCTACCTATTGTAGCCATCATTTAATTAAACTTGAAAATTTTAAACTTTAAACTTTGTAATCGGTAGTTTAAAGATCAAATTTATCTACCGATTATACTGGTTTTTTTGTCCAGGACTTTTATTGCCATAATCGGTAGTGAGTGAACATAAATAACTACCGATTGTGGTTAATCGGTAGTACGGGAAATTAATAACTACTAATTGTATTTAATCGGTAGTATGAAACATAGTTATCTACCGATTATGTAGATTGTACTTAACAACTAACTTCATAATACTATTTCAACATCCGAAGAAAAACTTGTTCAAAAAAACTTACTACATATTTTTCAAAAAACTTGTTCAAAAAAACTAAAAACATCCGAAAAAAACAAAACAAAACACATCATAGAAATTCAAAGTGATCAATCTCATTGATCTCGTGAAATTCTTCCACTCCTTGTTACTCTAACTTGCTCCTAGTAACAACTCGCTTCTTCTTCTTCTCCTCCTTCTCCTTCTCCTTAGGATCAACAACAACTTCATCTTCCTCCACTGGACCTATGTACTCTCCAGCTTCGTTGTAATATGGGTTTATGCCTGAGAAGTCTTTCTCCATAAAAAATAGTTGAGGGGATTGTCAGTACTGTTCCACCAAGAATTAGGATCGTTCATCATTTGTGAGAAATCCGGATCATCAAGCATCATTTGATATATTTGTACATCAGAAACTCCTTTCGGCAAATTGAAAAGAGGACGAGATAGCAATTCAGCCTTTCGAGCCGTAGAAAGACCTTCATCTTCATCCATAACCCTAATGAACATACCCAAACATTGATTATTAACTAACTATACAATAGCTATTATAAAAATAGACAAAAGCACATAATCGGTAGCAATCGGTAGCAATAAAAAGATTAACTACCGATTATGCCTAAATTTTGGTCCAGGAATATAATCGGTAGTTAATGACTAAATATAACGACCGATTATGTAGTATGTTTTGAGGAATCACTAACTTTCATAATCGGGAGTTTAACCCTATACGAAACTACCGATTATGCCTAAATTTTGGTCCAGGAATATAATCGGTAGGGCGTGTTTTCAGTATATGTCTGATTATATAATCCGTAGATAAAATTATGCAATATCTACCGATTGTGCATGATGTTCTTCAGGAATGATGAACTCGAGGCATAATCGGTAGATAAAGTTCGCCAGATTTCTACAGATTATACGTTTTTTCAGAAAATTATAAAAAAGAATTATCATGATTTCTTCAAAGTAATGAATAAAACATAAAATTTGGATGTAACTTACTTTTCCTTTCCCTTCTTTGATTGTGTAGGAAAATTTTTTGGTCCGAGGGTCATATCGTCGGAATCGGTTGACGAATTGATTTCAATGATTTTGGACTCCTTGATCACCATATTTTCCTTTCCCTTCTTTAATTGTTTAGGTAAAGTTTTTGGAGCCATTTTCAGAAGAATAAGAGCAAAGGGAGTAGAAGAAAAGAAATGGAAAAGGAGGTTGTTTTAGTCGTGAATAGGTAGAGGTAGAGAAGGAAATGAGAAGAAAAATAGGCGTGAATAGGTAGAGAAGAAGAAGAATTAGGTTTTGGTTTCTTTTTATAAACCTGGCGTTTTACACTATTATTATATTAATTATTATTTTACACTGTCTTGGAAAATTCCCTTCAGCTTAAGCGGTGTGGATGAACCTTAAACGAATTAAATCTGTCCACCACCTTAATGATATTGAAATGAGCTTCGTAACGGTAATTTGATCATTTCCAACATCGTCATTCCTGGAGATATATCGTTATAACTTCATCATTAATTTCACCCCTCAAACGATATCGATTGACAAGATAAATTAAATTCACAAATGGATCAACTTCTGCCTATACAATGAAATCGACAAAAAAGATCAGCTCTATTACGGTTATTGGGGTTCCCGGTGTCAACACAAAAATGTTCGTGAACACTCTCCAAATAACTCATACTCATTACACCATTTTGCTTACGTTCTTCTCCTCGCCTCAGATAGAATTGCACATAGTGCCTACATAGCGATAAATCTTCCTCTACTGTGAACGGTTGAGCCATTAATCTATACGACGATTTTTTTCGATGTTGTATAGTTAAAATGTATTGGAGGTGCATAAATGAGAAGTGGTCACCCTCCTTATATAGATTAGAGTCTTGGCTCTTTTTTTCAAAAAAAAAAAAAACAGTTGAGGCCTGGTGTAACAAGAGTGTACAGAAAATATGTACACTAAGTCCGTAAGAATATTAACAATCGGTAGTTTAAGAATTTTTTAAACTACCGATTATGTATGTTGCCCCAAATTGGAAATTGAAAAAATTATCAAAATTCCAACATTTTGAACATGCATAATCGGTAGGCTAAGAATTTTTTAACCTACCGATTATAATGTGTTGCCCCAAATTGAAAATCGAAAAAATTATCAAAATTTCAACATTTTGAAAATGCATAATCGGTAGTTTTTGAATTTTTTAAACTACCGATTATGTATGTTGCCCCAAATTGAAAATCGAAAAAAAATATCAAAATTCCAACATTTTGAAAATGCATAATCGGTAGTTTTTGAATTTTTTAAACTACCGATTATGTATGTTGCCCCAAATTGGAAATTGAAAAAATTATCAAAATTTTAACATTTTGAACATGCATAATCGGTAGGCTAAGAATTTTTTAAACTACCGATTATAATGTGTTGCCCCAAATTGAAAATCGAAAAAATTATCAAAATTCCAACATTTTGAAAATGCATAATCGGTAGTTTAAGAATTTTTTAAACTACCGATTAT
>JAJJMC010014687.1:6567199-6621115 GCA_023531435.1 Papaver californicum
GAAAATGCATAATCGGTAGTTTAAGAATTTTTTAAACTACCGATTATGTATGATGCCCCAAATTGAAAATCGAAAAAATTATCAAAATTCCAACATTTTGAAAATGCATAATCAGTAGTTTAAGAATTTTTTAAACTATTGATTATGTATGTTGCCCCAAATTGGAAATTGAAAAATTATCAAAATTTCAACATTTTGAACATGTATAATCGCTAGGCTAAGAATTTTTTAAACTACCGATTATAGTGCAAAATGTGTCCAAGAACAGGCAGTTCCATCGGTAAGTGTAATCGGTAGATATTTATCTACCGATTGTATAACACTAACATAATCGGTAGATTGTTATCTACCGATTGTTGATGAACATACTTAAACGTTTGGTGATGCAAACCACTTATCTACCGATTATAATGTAAAATTTCAACAAAATAACTTGTTAAAAATAAATCTCTTGTAAATCAATTGATAACTCATAAAAAGAACATAAAATCCTTTCAAATATTAGACAGTTAAACACCAGTAATGTTATGTTAAACACCATAGACATATCCATAAAGTAAACAACCACAATCTAATTTCTTGGCATTTTGGTTTTGGTACGAGGACGACGAGCCCCAGGGGCTAACAATCTTTCAGCATCAGCGGCATTGGATTCACCCTCAGGGACATTTGCTTCAGCATCAGCACTCGATGAACCGCAAGATCTTTTAGTTTGCTTTGCTGCTAGCCTTTTAGGCTTATTCACAGATTTCTCCCAATACTTTCTAGCATAGGCTTCATTATCAATGTTGTCAATAAGGTCTTTATTCTCTCTCATCAGCTTCTCAATTGATGGAGGCACTCCCGCATTTATGCACCCAGCTATCTTCTTTGAGAAAAATGCAAACCTTTTTTTTTCTGTTTTTAGGCAATAACAGTCAAACGATTATTATCTAAGATATTGAGTCGTAATACTAAAATCAAAAGGAAATAACATTACGTATCAGCCTTTCATAACCAGAGGGTTTGTATTTGATGATGCAAGTATATTCGAACATCCTGGTGGTCTTTCCTTTATCTTCACGGATCACATGAAGATGAGAATGATGCCGGTACCATACCATATAGCGTGGATCTACTTTATCACCTCGGTTGACACGTCTCCCCTCGTTGATCGTATATTGCATCCTGTTATTCCAATCTTCAACGGATGGGTTATCAGAGTAAACTACTGTGATAGAGTCCTTACCACAAGTAAATTTCTCGACGTCCAATTTGAACCTGCCGCGCATGTGACTCATAGGTTCTTCTTGGACGTAACCGAGTTGACGCACCACCCTAGAGGCATTGTACATGACATATCAAGTGGGATGCCACAAGGGTCCATAGTAGAACGACAACTCAGACCTTCCCGCTATATGACCACTAGCTCGGTCTTCCATGTATGGATCAAAGCATACATCTTTGGACACCATCGAGTCTAATTTCCTCCTCAAAGAAATCAACTCCTGCTCCTTAGAACTTGAATGGTTGTTGTCAAAGATGTATTTTGTTCCTCGGGGTGTTTCTTTCTCTGATGCCGGATTCTCTTTGGCCAACTCGAGGGACGGGAAATGGTCATAGATCCATGTCTAGTGTAAATATCAAACCAAGTATGAGAAAATTGATTCTTAAAAGAGGAAAAAATAAATAACAATCAAACCATCAATAGAGTTACCAAAATACCTGGAGTAGGCTCACGTTCCCGGCAATTTGGCTAGTTAATTCCCTCGATGCCTTTCTCAACTCTTCTATCAAGAACGCATGACATGCGGTGTCCCATGAATAGTCACGAACTTTGTTGAGAGGATGCAAAAGTTGTAGAAGGTTGGCGTCGACCCGGTTGCCACTAGCATTGCGGAAAATGACACATCCCAAAACACATAGAAGATCTGCAGTGGCTGCAGCATTGACCTAGTCATCGCTAAACTTTGGATTCATTTCTTCTTTAGCCTTGGTGCCTTTAAACATTTTCATCAGTTGAACCATGTTGAACTGTATGGTTTTGTAAGGAAAGCACCGTTTGAACTCATCGTCGGATGTCGCTCGATCCCAACCAAGGCACCTCTCAGTATAAAAATAAAGTTGTTCCCAGCTTAACTGCTTCACATAATCAAACTTCACCGTCGTACCATGGTTAGCGAGACTTAGAATCTGCACCACATCATCGTGGGTGATCGTCGTCTCTCCCCACGGCATGTGAAAGGTATCGGTCTCAGGATACATCCTCTCCATGAAGGCTGATACCGACACCCGGTCATGATATAATATTGAATTCTCGGCAGCCGTAGATAACCCCGAGTTCAGTATAATTTGCTTGAACCGTTCACACTCACCATCTAACGGCCAATCTTTCATCTTTGTTGGTGCAGCCGTAGGTTTGAGTAGATGAATCACATCAGAATGGTCCTAATATACACGACGAAATAAAAAATAATTAGAATAACAGTTAACACTTCTACGAATAAAAATACAATATGTTAAGAATGGTGTTTTATAATTATTACCTCAGTTGAGTAAATTTCTTTCGCCCAAGAGTCTTTGTACCCAAATAATAGATCTCCTTCATCTCTTGGTAACCCAGGGATTTGGCCTTCTTGAATACCCTTCATCTTCAAAGAGGCGAGGACCTTGTGTCCTCCTTTCTTCTTAACTGGCTTCTTTGTACCACTTGGCTCTCCTTCATCTTGGTATCTATCTTGTGGAGCACTTGGTTCTCCTTCTTCTTGGTTTCTACTTTTTGGAACACTTGGTTGAGTTCCTTCGGTGATAACAATTCCGCTAGCGCTCTTTTGTATTTTTTCACTAGCAGTTACTTTCTTACCCCCTTCATGACGAGGTCTCGAAAGAATTATATCGTGGGGATGCTTCGATCGCCTTTCCCTAAAAAAAAGAACAATTATTTCCAACAAGACACCGTTTAATCACTATATAATCGGTAGACAAAGTACATTAAACTCAACCGATTGTTCATAATCGGTAGTAAAAAAAAACAAAGTAACTAGCGATTGTGCATAATCGGTAGCTCGGGCTTTACATTATCTACCGATTGTGCATAAAAAATGGAACATAAAAGTCTAAGATATGGACACACATACAATCGGTAGTTACGTAAAAAAATTAACTGCCGATTATGTATAAATTTGGGTCCAGGAATATAATCGGTAGTTAATGACTAAATATAACTACTGATTATGTAGTATGTTTTGAGGAATCACTAACTTTCATAATCGGGAGTTTAACCCTATAGAAACTACTGATTATGCCTAACTTTTGGTCCAGGAATATAATCGGTAGTTAATGACTAAATATAACTACCGATTACGTGGTATGTTTGAGGAATCACTAACTTTCATAATCGGAAGTTTAACCCTATACGAAACTACCGATTATGCCTAAATTTTGGTCCAGGAATATAATCGGTAGTTTATGACTAAATATAACTACCGATTATGGTCGATGTTCATGAGTCACTAACTTTCATAATCGGAATTTTAACCCTGTACGAAACTACCGATTATGCCTAAATTTTGGTCCAGGAATATAATCGGTAGTTTATGACTAAATATAACTACCGATTATGGTCGATGTTCATGAGCAATGAAGAACACTAACATAATCGATAGTTAAATACAAACATGAAACTAACGATTATGACATATAACCTAAAACCCTTGATATTCTAACCTCGATTCCATTCGATTTAAGCAAAATAAACACAAATAATGGTAAACCCTTACCTTATTGGAGCCATTACAAAGTTTTAGAGAGTCTGATTTTCGGAATCGATCTCCGTTTCTAGGTCATCATCTTCGTGTTCTTCGTGTTCTTCACTATGTTCTTCAACGATCTCTCTATTTCTTATTCTCTCGGCAAAACTCGGCCAGTTAGTATTAGCAGGTTGACGGGTTGTTTGTTTTTTTCTTGCCATCTTTAGATTGTAATTACGACGATGAATTGGTTTACGATTATACGATGAATTGGTTTACGATTAATCGGCTTACGATGAATTGGATTGTGCCACAATCGGTAGTTAGAAATCAAGAGAAGAAGAAGAGAAAACAGTGAGAATGGTAAAGGTTTAGGCTTTTAATCTTTTATTAGTGAAAGGGTTAATGGTAATTGTTTGATTACTGAGAGGGTATATAGGTATTTTTACATACCATTAGGTTATCCCATAGCCACATCTATGGGATGGGTTTAAAATAGTCTCCCCAGATTGGTTTTGGGTAGCCCTCAAAATAGCCAGGTTAAACAAACTCCAAACTCTTTGCA
Organism: Papaver californicum; assembly: GCA_023531435.1. Taxonomy (NCBI): domain Eukaryota; kingdom Viridiplantae; phylum Streptophyta; class Magnoliopsida; order Ranunculales; family Papaveraceae; genus Papaver; species Papaver californicum. The sequence continues at coordinate 6,571,493 of JAJJMC010014687.1, forward strand.
TTAGGTAGTTTCTGTTTTTTTACCCGGTTAAAGTAGGGGTAACTCGACATGCAGTCGCGTTGCTCTCTTATTGGTTGTCGATTTGATGATCATGATTACATGACTGGGTTACAGGGGTGTCGCTGAAATTTTCTTTTCTTCCCCAGTTGTTTAATCACGATGCACTAAGAATGGAGCTAACAAAATGTCCCTACAGTGCAGTATTTTTCTTCTACCCGGTTGTTCATCTGTAACCTACTTAGATGGTACCTACAAAGACAGCTCTTGTAGCTCTGCACTGAAGCAACTTTTCTGAGATGTTGTTGGCTTTCTTGAACATTTTGCTTTCCCAGCAGGTATGAAGGGGTAGAACAATGTGGAACTCAGCAATGCATTGATCGACATGGCTTCTGCATTTGCATAACCATGTAATTTTTATGTGAGCCACAATGTAATACAAGTATGTGAACTTACTTTAGCAGATACACCAACCATCATCTTGGCTTATATGAGGCAGTAAACTAATATGGGTGCAGAAATTACGTTTTCAATCTGCAGTTCTATATTTACGTTTTACTATACAAATAGTAAACTGAAACTGATACTATGCAGAAATTAGTCAACAACAGATGAGCTAATGACCACAGTGCTACTTAAAACTAAATGACCAACCATGTTAGTAAAACTAAACTCTATAGGAGTATCTAGATATGTCAGACTTACTTCAAGCTAATTTTTCATTAACCTTCTTTTCAAGAGCAGCAATCTTTTCGATCCCTTTGCTAACCTCACCTAAGATGTTTCCAATATCAGTTTTAATGCAATCTTTGAGACCTTGGAGACTCTTCTGCAAGGCAATGTGATCATTCTTTGCATCAAGAAGGCATTTGATGATGGCAGTTTCATCGGAAGTATCAACAGTCGTTGATGGTAGAAACACAGCTGCATTGAGCTTAGATTGAGACCCAGTTGTTGGGGGAACATCAATGATTTTCAAAGCCGGATTGTTTTTCTTTGATGCAGCTGCTTCGAGTTGAAATACCATATCATCGATCTTTGAAGACAGATCGCTTTTCTGAGATGTGGCTGTTGCAGTTTAGATCGAGGGACTGTTGTTGAAGGATCATCATTGGTCTTCAAAGCCTGATTATTTCTCTCCTCCTCTTTTCCTTTGAGTAGCTCAATCACTCTTAAACTTGGAGATCCTAGGTAGAAATCTTTGTGTGCAAATATCTGACCACCAGTTATGTGATTCTTTGGGAGGGGAGCAGGCTTCAACCCCTGAAATTACTCAATAAACAAGGTAAACAAATAAACTACACATCTGATCCAATAGCAGTCAAATCTAATGATTTCTTGGATGGTTATTCCACTACTCGGTTACAGGATATAAACACATTACACTTGACATACTTATCAAAAGCACCCTACCGATAAATATTATAGGAGATAAAATAACCTATTCTAAAAGGTTGTTTGGTAACCATTATTATAATGAATTATGAGTCCATAATCAGTTATCCAGCACATAATCCATTATATGGATGTTTGTTAAATTTATAATAACTGATTATTTTAATCATAATTGAAAAAATTCATTATTTTCAAAAGTAAAAAAAAAATTGTTTATAAAAATTATCATAATCAATTATTTATTTTTAACAAAATTTAATTAGATTTTTTCCTTATTTTCTCTAAACTATCAAGAGAGGTACAAAAAAATAATAGTGGAGTAATTTTATTTTTTTCTTATCATCATTCTTTCATCTCCTATTTGAGAGCATTTTTCTAAGATAATTAATTATTTCAAAAATATGTTTGTTAAAATTTATTGAAAAATTGATTAATAGTATAATCATTTTTCAATTTAAAAATACGGGCGTTATAAATAAGAGAAACCAAATGTTAATGCCTATGCACCCTTGTAGCCATATATTTGAATGGTAGAGAATTGCTTTTGATCCAAATACTCCAAAAAAAAAAAAAAACATAACATGCATAAAATATTTTGTAAGTCACTGATATGATGATTATTGATATTATCATGCTACCAAGTATGCAGAAGATGTATCACAAATTTTCAGAACGAAATTTTAATTTAAATCTTTAAGAAAGCGATTTAAACCTTTTTATTTTATCCTATTTACAACTGCCCAAAATATGTTTAGAAAATTACATTAAAGTCTTAGATTTTTTTATCTTAAAACTAATAGTTATGAAAACCTAAATTGTTTTTTTATCGATTATGGGAATCCAAATACACTTTTAGATTTTGCAATTTACATAAGTAACATGATAATCTTACGATCATTGTGATCCAACATGATCATTAATAAGTTACATGGTTTATTATCACCATTACTTAAACACTATTTAATATTTATTTAATTGTCAACTCCAAACAATGTGATATCTTTTTTTATTGTTTATACGTCTTTTTTAATGGCACGTAATTGGTCCTTCACTTACTAAAACTATATTAAAACTATAACTTTTACATATATGGTTACACATATATTCGGAATGAATCACTTAATAGGAAAAAACCATTAAGTAGTACAACTTGTCTAGGTCTAGAAAAAAAATTTTCTTAAACCATAAAATGCTTGTGTTTATAATAGTGTGGCATTTATATCACCCTTGATTATACCACCACAGTGAAAAAAGTAGACCAACAATTTTTTATTTATTCATCTGTATTCGATAGAGTAATCACTTTCAACCTAAAATGAAGGGAGTAATGTTGTATAAAATTTAGAAATTTGAACAAGATTATCGCTCAAATGCACAAATTAATCGTTATGTTTAAGAATTTTCCTTTTTACTAATCACATGTAGTTTATTGTAAAACCTTCTCTTAAGGATATAATAAAAATAATTTGTAGCGAATTTTGATTACTCGTAGCAGTATAGTAGTGACACACATTGGAGCGTGTTGTGTGTCGTGTTTGTTGTGATTTTAAAAATAACCATAATGTGTTGTGTTGTGCTATGTCCGCGCATTTATTTTATATTTTCCACAATAAATATTTTTATTGTGATATTAAATGTACTATTGTGAACCAAAGGTTAATTCGTCGTTAAAAAATTATGTTACGACATAAACTGTGAACCAGAGGTTACTCATTGTTATAAAAATAATTGTTACCCAAAATTTGCTAGATCAAAAATTTACCATTTGAACCAAAATCTGCATTGTAATTTAAAATATACAATGTGAGCCAATATCTCCATTTTAACACGGAATCAGCCTAATAGCTAAAGAATTTAGCGTTGATTGGAATTCGCCATTCTGACCCGATATTTGTCGCATGCTAAAAGTGCCTTTTGATCCAAAAATATGTTTGCTAATGCAAAAATCTTTTAGTGACCCGTAATTTACTTCCAAATACGTTCGCAAAATTTATCATTATAACTTAACATTTGTTTAGTAACATAAGATATTGTGGATTTTCTTTAAGGACTTTTTTCAAAGTTCTACATTTAGGAAGTCGGTTGTACATGGGCTTCAAATGTCATGGTTGGGTATAAGCCTAATCTGTGTTGTTAGTTTAATTCCTTTTTTAAAGTTTTTTTTTTTGGTATACACGGTTAAACTTCTATAAAACGGTGAGCATGTGCTAAGCATTGGGATTATGGTTAAAAATTACATACTTCCATTGTGATGGAGATTATACAAACTCAAATTTTGCAAGGTTATTTGAAAGGAATTAAGGTTGCTAAAAAACAGTCCTGAAATTAGTCATTTATTTTTTACAGATGATTGTTTACTTTTCTTAAAGGTTTCTCCAACTCATCTTAGACACCTTCAAACTAGTCTTCAACAATTAAGTATTGTTTCTGTGTTAGGTAATCAATCTTTAAAAATCAGAAATGTTTTTTAACACGAATTCATCTCATTCTCTCTTAAAAAATTCCACTAATATTTTTCATATGAAGGTTATGAGTCTAGGAGAAAAATATTTGGGTATCTGATGCGTGTCGTAAGTGCAAAAAATTACTCAAGATATTTTCCACTAATTAACTAGTAATATAGCGGTAGTAAGGATCGTTCTCACAGAGAGTTGTGTATTTGAGATGTTATTTAGATTAGAAAAATTAAGAGTAAAAGTAAATAACTAAGGGGTATTGGTTTGATTAAAGTAAATTTTAAAAAAAATAATAATAAAAAAAAGATGATTAGGGAGTCTTTCGTCGTTACCAAACGTTGACTGAATTAGTATACTTATCTATCTTTTATCATAATCATTCATCACCAACCATATAATAACAACTAGATCAGTGATATCCTCAAAGCTCCTTTTATCACTGGATACGAAAGTTCTCGACTACCAGATTCTATTCGTCTGAACCACCATGTAGTAGATCACTCAAGGTATAACCCAGTCGAATGCTTTCAGCTTTGTGAATTTAGGTTTATCCTATTGGTTAAACTCTTAGATCAAGGTCCACTTGATGGTGTTGTATTCACTCTTAATTGTTCCACAAAATCCCTTTGCAAGGTATCGTGATTTCTACTTGTGTGCGAGTCGATGACGATTACTTATCTCATAACTCAATACTAGCATTAAAATGATCAATATAATAATTTGGTTGCGCACCCAAACAATATAAAAATCAATCATAAAACCTATATATAGTGAAAACAAACGATAGTGATTAAAACTCAAAATAAACTTTTATTATTAATAAAGCTTAACGCTTAGAACATTGAATTCATCATAAATCAACAAAGGAATTAGCTACGCATATCACAAAGAAGATTGGTTTTCCCCTAAAGGAGTAAATCCTAGATTTAAGATGTAGAAGGTGTGATATGAGAGGTAGAGATGATGTAGAGATGATGTAGAGATCTAGAATATATCTTGTTTGAGACTTAGATGTCTTCTTTTATAGCCTTCAATGCTTTACCCTCAAGTATTCTCTCCTTCTAGAGTTTAGAATCCCATTGGAACTAAGTTTCCTTGAGTTAAAAGTCAATTTCGCGTCCAAATATGTTTGTCAGGTTCGACTACTATCGTATGGACTTTTCCGATTGAAGATGACAAGTTATTTTTGCTCCAGTGAGTGTCAGGTTCGACTACTGATTGTATAATGGATTACTGGTTGAACTTCTCTCTGTAGACTTAATTCTTGCAAGCTTGTTTTCCCCATAAATTTTTCATACAAACTCAGAGTGACCTCATTCTTTTAGCGTTGGCTTCCTATTTTCGTTCCCTTCAAGCTGATACTAAGAACTCGTAAATTTGAGTAAGTATGATTTGGTCGTGGATCCTTCTTCACTTGCAATGCTTTACTTTCCTGCTCATTCTAACAATTTGTAGCTCATTTTGGATGATTCACCTAACAAAAGACATAAAATAGAAAACAAACACAATAAAAGGTAATATTCAAGAATTATAACAAATATTAGTATGGTTTTGACACTAAAATCATATGAATTATACACTTATCAATATCCATTGTTGATGCACAACTTAAATCAGAATTGTCAACCTATACTGGATAATATGGACTTCAAACTTCAAGGATGGAGAAGAAAATTAATCAACCAAGCTGAGAAGACTACTCAACTAAATTTTTCCCTGAGCACAATGGGTGTGTATCATATGCAAGTTATTAAATTACCTAATTCCACTTTATCTCAAATGGATCAACTCCAAAGTAATTCTTGGTGGAATAGTTCACATATTCTTAATAAAAGACTTTTTATTTTTTGGAGTAAGATATGCTTACCAAAAAGACATGGTTGATTAGGTTTGGAACAATTAAATCACTACAAAATCAACAGTATTGGCTAAACTTGCATGAAATCTTCTTCACTGTCAGACTGAACTTTGGTTCATAAAAAACAAATCATTGTTGGTTTTTGGATACAACACCTTCTCTTTGTCCTAAACATACTTTTTTTCGGCTACATCGTTGTTGGTTTTCTATTGCTTCTTGCTCTGAAACAATAAAGCATTATTGTCTCATACTTTTTTAGGTTCTCCCCATATCAATTGTCTTCAAAAATTGAATATACCAAGCAAAAACTCCAAGTTTGGAAGAGAACTTCCTTGAGTAATATAAAATACAAATTCAATCCATTCATCATCCACTCAAACATTGCCAAAACTAAATTTTACCTGCTTCTGACCTTATGGCTTATAACTTAAATCATTCTCCTCAAAAATGGATATCCATATTAAAAAGATTATTATATGCAAAAGGTAGGTGCTCATTTTAATGAGGTTGATAAAAATACATCTTATTTCCATAATAATGCCAATTTCGACAATTTTTTTTAACAATAATCAAATATCATCCATTCAAGACTCTCTTGGTATTTGGCATGAGTCAAAGGCAGAAATAGTGAAGACTTTATTTTATCATTTCTCTGCAATATTACAATTACAAGGCCTAATGCTAATCATTTTATTTTATCCGAGTTTCCAAGTTGTATTTTAGATGCAGACAATGCAACCTTTCTTCATCTTCCTCTAAGAAAGAAATATGTAATTTTTCAGATAAGACCATAGGATTCACCATGAAATGATGGATCTCAGATAGCTTTCTATCAGCAATGTTGGTCTACTGCGGGCAATGCGGTAACTTATATGGATCAACATTTCTTCACTCACAATTTCATGTTTAAAGCGATTAATCATACTATCAAGTTTTGATATCTAAAACTTTACATCCCCAAACACCCAATGATTATAGTCCAAAAAGTTTATGTAATCTCAGTTACAAGATAATTTCAAAGATCATAGTTAACCACTAAACTGAAACCCTTTATTAGGAAAACTTTTAGATCCTACTTAATGTGCTTATTTTTCTAGTAGGCACATTCAATTAAATGTTGTTATTTCCCTTTAATTAGTACATTATATGAAGAAGAAAATGAAAGTTAAGATTTCTCATATTGGTCACAAGCTTGTCCAAGGAATTCAACAGTTTGGAGTGGAAATTTCTTTTTGATATTCTTCTTCAGCTTAGCTTTCATCTAGATTGGGTTCAATTGGTTCAACAATGCATTACAATAACAAATATATATATGCCCATAAATGGAAGTCTCATTGCTCCTTTTACTCCAACAACAGAAATTCTCCAAGGTGATAACTTATCACCTTAATCGTTTTATTATTGTTATATAAACTTTTTTGAGAATTCTACAAACTCATATTTTGCAAGGTCATTTGAAAGGAATCAAGGTTGCTATTTTTTTTTTTTGAATTAGTCTTCTTTTTTTTATTATTTTTATGGATGATTGTTTACTTTTCTTATAGGCCTCTTCAGTTCATCTTACACACCTTCAAACTAGTTTTTAACATTTCAGTCTTGTTTATGATCAGGTAATCAATCTTCATAAATCTACGATGTTTTTTAGCAAGAATGTGTCTCATTCTGTCAAAAAATATTTTCACTGATATTTTTTATATGAAGGTTATGAATCGAGGAGAAAAATATTTTAGTATCATATTGTTGATGCACATATCCAAAAATTAGAATTGTCAACCTACACTGGATAATATGAACTTCAAACTTCAAGGATGGAGAATTGAAATACTCAACCAATCTGGGAAGACTACTCAACTGCATTCTTTCTTGAGCACAATGAGTATGTATCATATGCAAGTTATAAAATTACCTAACTTTATTATATCTCAAATGGATCAACTCCAAAGAAATTATTGGTGGACTAATTCACATCTTCATAATAACAAACATTTTGTTTCTTAAGATATGCTTACCAGAAAGACATGATGGATTGGGTTTGAAGCAATTAAATCACTACAACTCAGCAATGTTGGCTAAACTTGCATGAAATCTTTTTCACTATCAAACTGAACTTTGGGTTCAGGTCTTGAAGAGTAATACTATCCATATCATGATTTAAAGCATGAACCACCTCATCCAATAGAAAATTCTAACTGGATTTGGCAAAGTTTAACTCATGGATTGTAAATCATCCATAAATTTGGTAAATGGTAAGTTGAAAATGGAACTACCATTAATATTTTGATTCATAATCGGATTCTTAGTGAAAATAAACCTTTATACAGATGGGATGAGTTAAATACGAATGATTATCAATGGGTTTCACAACTAATAGACACACAACTCAATGGAATATCCCTCTTTTAAAATAGCTTTTTACTTCTCTGCAGGTGGATTATATCTTAACAATCGATTCTTTTTGAAGAATCGAGATTTTCTGATTTTCCTTTTACTTCGACATGGATTTTTACAGCTAAATCAACCCATCAGTTGTGTAATATTAATTCTCAAGCAACTCATTTATCTTCTTTCAACCCTGATTTTTGGTTGAAGTTCTGGAAATTAAAGATCCCTTACAAATTGCAGATTTTTATATGATAAGCTAATTTATAATGTTATTCTCGTCAAAGATAATCTGCAATATATAGATGGAACCTCAGATGTTATTTTTGTTCTTTGTAACACCCATCATTTAGAAGACATTGATAATCTTTTTTTCACTTGCCTTTTACAATGGCTATCTAAAATGCTTGTCTGCCTTAATACTTTCATCGTATTCAACAATATCCTATTCTTAAGGAATGGATTAGTATTTGGAATTCTCCATACCCCATTATTAACTTTGTTATTGATTTTCAATCTATTTATGGAATAACAAAAACTATCTGGCATATTTGGAAATACAGATGTGAAGTGCTCTTTCAACATTATGATGTTAACCCTGACTATGTTTTGCATAATCTTTTCAAGTATTTGTCTCACATTGATACTATTTAGTCCTTTATCTGCATCCATTACATACTAGATAATCTGTAGATCATACAAAACATTGGATACCTTTTCCACCAAACATTTTTAAAATAAATGTGGATACGTCTTGTCATAAGTATTTTTATTTAGCTGTTATGGCTTTGATAGAAAGAAACTCTACAGGGACCTAGGTGGCAGGAAAGGGAATTCTTAAGTGGGTACATGCATATCAAGCTGAAACTCGTGCTTTACTAGAGGCTATGCATTGGGGTAAAGCTCAAGACTATAATCGTGTTATTTTTGAATATGACGGTAAGGGTTTAGTTATGAATGTAAATGCAGGTTTGACTCTTCTACCATGACAATCTTCTAATATGTTAAGTATGTGTGTTAACTTATGTAAAATACAATATAACTGGAAATGTGATTATGTCCCCGGAGTATGTAATAAAACGACAGATTGTCTAACTAAATTTGTCTGTAAGTTATGTAACACTGGAGATCTCCTTGTAACCTTATCTACTGATGTATCTTCTTCTATTGTTTAATAATACCTCCGTTATAAAAACTTTAATACTTTTATTGACTTGGCCTATTTTTAGATAAAAAATGAAAAAGATGAGATAATGAAATCACTTATTTTTTTGGAACAGTGGTAGGAGGTAGGATATGTTTGCTTTGATAAAAAAAGAATCCTCATATAGGGGCTTCCCATGGTTGAAGGCTAACCCAAATATTGGATAAGGGATACCCTATGATAATAGTAAATACCTATATTACCCTTTATTCTATAACCTAAACAAAAAGCTTATTAAAACCTAAACAAAAAACTCTCTTCTTCCCAACCGTAAATCTGTTTCTCTTCAACTCTCCTTCTCCCAATTTTCTTCTCCATCAAATTCATCGTCTTCGATTAATCGTTGATTCGAAAATTTATAATCGTCAATCAAATACTATAATAAAGATAACAAATTCTACTAAAGGTATAGAAGGTAGCAGTGATTTGAATCAAAATCAATCAAACGAAGAAAACCGAACTCATCAAGAAATTGAAGAACATACCGGTGGTAAAGGTAATCAAACTCCCCAACTACAACCAATGGTGTATATGAGGTATGATTCTACAATAACCCATGTTATTTTTCTCCTTTTTGTGATGTAATGTGTTAGAATGATTGATTTCAAAGAAAAAAAAATTAGGTTTCCAGAAACATTTACGGTTGGGTTCTGTTCAAATACCAACCGTAAATATAAGTTCTCAAGAACTTACGGTTGGGAATCCAACGGTAACTGGTTTTTTCTAAATTTTACGTTTAGGTTATTTCCAAACCCAACTATAAATCAGGATAAAGGAGATGAAGATGAAAGTTTACGGTTGGGTTCGATTCTGAACCCAACCGTAAACTATTTTGAAGTAAAACAAAAAATGGTATTTACGGTTGGGTTCGGTTGTCAATTCCCAACCGTAAATTATCCTGTATAGTTCAAATTTTTTTGATGATTATTTACGGTTGGGTTCGATTGTCAATTCCCAACCGTAAATTCTTCTGGATAGTTCAAATTTTTTTTATGATTATTTGCGGTTGGGTTCGATTGTCAATTCCCAACCGTAAATTCTCCTGGATAGCTCAATTTTTGTTTTGGTAATTATTACGGTTGGGTTCGATTGTCAGTTCCCAACCGTATAATCTCCTGGGTAGTTCAACTTTTTATTGATGATTATTTATAATTGTGTTCGAATGTCATTTACCAACCGTAAACATGTTTACGGTTGGTTTTAAAACCAAAACCAACCGTAAATTTGTTTACGGTTGTGTTTGATATGTGTAACCCAACCCTAAAGAATTCTGAATTTTTAAATTTTTGGTTATTTGTGTTGAAATGTTTGGAAATTATCTAACTTGTGCTTTCAATTTGTATTGATTGTATGTTGTAGGAATAAGGATATGGCAAAACCCAAGAACAAGAGGGGTAATAATTTAACACCGATTGATCACACTCCCACCCCTCGCCACGAAGTTCATTTAGGGGTAGATAATAGAGGCTTGAGAAAGAACGATAAGAAGAAGAAGAATTTTGAGGTAGGGGGTGGTAGCCCTAGACAAGATGAATCTCATGTTTCCGAAGACTTCGAAGATCTACCGGTGGTGAGTGGAGGTGCGCTTGTGATTAGAGAAGCACCACAAGAGGAAGAATGTGATGAAGAAGAGACGGACGGAGAACAATTTGTCGATCAAGGCAAAGGTAAAGAAATTGTTGTTGCTTCGCCTCAACCTCAAGTGAAGGAAAGAAAGCCAAGGAAGAAACCTTCACCGAAAGGCAAGCATATTCCCAAAGGCAAAGACGTGTTGTTTCCTAAGAAGAAGAATGGAAGACTTTGGGGTGAGGCCCCAGACAGGTCTGCAATATTATTTAGTTATCCGCATTCATGGGCTGCCAGAGTTGCTGAGACTAGGGTATTAATCTAAAAACTTCTCTTGTTTTGTTAATTTCCGTTTGTTTAACTTCAAGTTATAACTTGTTGGTACGATTTTGATTAAAAAAGATTGTTTTTATTCTTTGTAGGATCATACACAGGCCGTGAAAAAATTGGTTCGTCAAAGGGCTCAACATTGGTAGTTAGCTGAAGAATGTAAAGCCGTCCGTGTTCTCGTAAATGGTACAGGGTTAGCTCCCGAAATTACCAATTCTATGTTGTAATATGACAGTGTTACCTACACAGCCTTCAGGGAATGTTATTGGCCTGAAACCGATACGTTTCATCTCCCATTCGGGGAGATGACAATAACGCCGGATGATGTCAAGTCAATTCTTGACTTACAAGTTGAAGGAAAAGCCGTGTATCAAGATTTTGACAACAACATGTATTGGAGTGATCTCTGTGTCCTTGTTAAAGACACACTTGGATGGGAGAATATAGAAGCCGAGTTAGAGTTTAAACTGGGTGCTGGAGATAAACCGGGTGAAGTTCCGAAGAAAGGTTTAGGTATGACGAAGAAGATCTTGTTACATAGTCTGAGGGAGAAGTTTGGAGGAACCCTGCAATTGGAAAATGATGGGGTCGTCATAGATGAAACTAGAGTTATGCGTACAGCCAGGCGTATCTGCTATATATGCTTGGTACCATCTTCTTCGCTGACAACTCAGGAAATTGGGTCAACGCTCGCTTTCTACAGTGGTTGAAGGATCTCCTGAAGACTCTTGAGTATTTATGGGGAAATGCCACCCTCGCTTACCTACTTTCCAACCTTAGAAAAGCTTCGAGGGTTAGAGGTACTGAGATTGCCGGGAATACTAGTCTTCTTCAGGTAGTTTATTGTTGGAATTTCAATGTTTAACTTCAAAAAAAAATTGCGCATTATGTTATATTAATATTTATTATCTTCATAGGCATGGGTCTATGATCACTTTCCGAGCCTGGCTCCTAAGACGGAGTGGAGCGGTGGTTTTACTGGACCTACAGGAAAGAAATTCATCGGTACTCAGTCAAAGCGTAAAGAAGTACAGATAGCAAAGAAGAGAAGTGAAATTGATGCTTTCACCATAAAAGATGTGGTGTTTGATCCTTATGTGAAGATTGACATAGTTGATGATGGAGTAGTAGAAGATTTACGTCAATTCTCAGACGTGTCGGGCTACAACGGGCCTTTGTACCATCTGTTTGGGTTCGTGATGTGCAACCCTCGTCGAACTCTCTGCCAATATGGCTATGTCCAAACTAAGGTAACAATCGAAGCCTTTAAATTGTGTGTGAATTGCTCCATGATCGAAGGCCCAAGCATCGTGCTCAACTACATCCTAACGCCTTCGGTCGCGGTTTGGAACAACCGCCATAAACCGGAATACCAAATCCAAAGGGAGGAGGTAAATCCATCTCCGGGCACAAAAGAGGCCGTAGAAGATTTCTTGGATTGGTATCTCCATTTTGGTCATCCAAATGTGATTAATATTGATCTGGAATCTATGAGAATACTTCAAAGGGGTCAAGGAAACAACAAAGGAGATGGTCTCAGTGATGTTTGGAAAAGGGCATATTTTAACTTGGTACGTAAATTACTTATGTTATTAATGTTTTTAAGATTTATTACTAAAGACTAAACCAATATTTGTTTTCATATGTGAATAGAAAAAGAAAACACTTGCATTGGCAGAGTCTGTGACTCCATGCATAAGTAAAGGTGATGTGATGACAGTTGAGCAACAAAAGAACCTGTAACACAAAAGGAGGAAGCTTCATGAATCAAATGAAGATGAGACGGTGCGAAGCTTAAAGAGGAGTAGAGCCGATACAAGAGGTGCGAATACTAGCCAAATAGAGGTGCAACCTAGTGATGAAGACACACATGATGAAGCCGAGGATGTGTAAGGTGGTGCTGGTACTCGTGGCGGTCGTGTTGGTGCTCGTACTCGTGGCGGTCGTGCTGGTCCTCGTACTCGTTATAGCACGAGAAAAAAAAGAGTTCGTCATGGTGATCGACATACCCCTACTCCTTCTCCTTAACTCTACGTTGATTCTAAAAATTGCGTCAAACTTAGGTTTTTTTTGTGGGTGGATTATAACTTCTTACGATAATATTCATATCTCAATTTAGTTAGAATGTATGAGAAAGTTTTTATCTTAAATTGGTCTAGCTAAATTTCATATTTTATTTACAAAAATTTCAAGTTGGAAACCAAGCAAAGGAGAAATCAACTTAAAAACAAAACAACTGATTATTTACGGTTGGGTCCGCAAGTCCATACCTAACCGTAAAACATCCAGAACCATATTTCCTAAAGTTACGGTTGGTTTTTGAATCAAAACCCAACCGTAAATATTCTTGGACCCTTTTACGGTTGGGTTCGATTTCCAATTCACAACCGTAAATTCTCCTGTGTAGTTGAACTTGTTTTGTGTTGATTCTTTACGGTTGGGTTTTTGTTTGTTTGAATGACCATATTTACTTTAAATGTAGTAAAATTAAATGAATAAGTTTAAAAATTCGATTTTTAAACCCAAATTTGGAGTGAAATACAAAAAATAAGGGTCCAGGTTTACGGTTGGGGGGACTCAAAAACCCAACCGTAAAACTGTAGGGAAAAAAATGACAGGTTTACGGTTGGGTCTGGAGGACCGTACCCAACCGTAAGACTATTATTTTTTTCCCTACAGTTTTACGGTTGGGTTTTTGAGTCACAAACCAACCGTAAAGTTGTTTTTTGAATTTTTTGTTTCATTTTTGTAGCCCTTTTTGGTTTGAAAATAGAGTCGTTGGAACCTTGTACGACCCATTTTTCAAAATAGAGCCGTTACACATCTTCTTTATGAAGGAAAAAAAGGAAAATGGTTGAGTATATATCAAAACCATCTTTTTTTTTAAAGAAATTACACCTTTCTTTTACAAAAATCATCTCCAACAAAACTATTACTCTAATATACTAGATTATGAATCAACCTGGGGTTCAAAATCCTGATTTTACTTTGGATGAGGATCTATGTATTTGCCGCAACTATGTATTATGTTATCCAAAAAGAGGAGAAGAACGAAGGAAAGGTGGTATAATGAGTCAGAGTTATTGGCAAACAATCTATGAAAACTTTTGTTCTGAAACCGGCAACCCTTATAACCGTGATCACGTCAAGTTGATTTTTCGATATGGCACTATACGCCGACATGTCCAAGAATTTATGGCATTAGTTCGTATTATTGGTCAACTACGACTTAGGGGTGAAACCGAAGATGAGGTTTTAGAGAGATTTATTCAGGAATGGAGGAGATGGAAAATATGGCCCTTTCTATACCTACCTCATTACCACATCCTAAAGGACTTTTTGCTCACTCGCAAACCTATTTATTAGTACTTTTGTTGGCATGTGGTTTTGTTGGTGGTAATTTCAATTATCTATGTAATACTTTAATGGTCTAATGGGTTGTAATGTGGTCTAAGTAATGAGAAATGGATGTTTATATTAATTGTGTATTTTCAGGCACATTTACGGTTGGGGTTAGAAGGTCGAACCCAACCGTAAAACTGTTTAATCCATAAATTTTGCTATGAGTCAGATATACGGTTGGGTTTGTACGGTCCAACCCAACTGTAAAACTGCCTTAATCCCCAAAGTTGTACCTAGTTATATCTACGGTTGGGTTTGAAAGGTCGAATCCAACCGTAAAATGGCCTAATCCATAAATTTTACTACGAGTCAGATATACGGTTGGGTTTGAAAGGTCGAACCCAACCGTAAAATATAACAAATAATTATTACAAAATACTTTATTCATATTTTGATTCCTCCAAAATATATATGACATTGTCACTACCAATATTACATTTAGTCAATATGTCTATATTATCATTCCGACTCTGAATCAGGAACAATTTGTGCGGAGGCTTCCTTCGATAGTCGTAATGCGGTCCAAAGTTCGAAACTTTGCTCGAACCGGTTACACCAGGACTTGGAGACTGCGTCGTCGTATTAAAACATTAATGGGGGTAATGGGCTTCCTTCTTTCAACTTGAGACCGAAAAAATGGCACATTTGCACCATCCCCATCACATATATTCTCTTAGCCAATTCTTCGACAAAGCTTCTTCTTGTTGGTGAACATGTAAGACTACATCCAAGTGAGATATAATGGATGACGCAATTGAAAGCGTTGGCGAGGATTTGGCCACATATTGGCATGCTCATGCAATACTCGCTTGAAAATTCTTGTTGCCTATTAAACGCCTTTCGAATGCAATGAACTTCTCGTTTAACAACGACTCTTCTTCTCCCGGTTCACTCATCGTTGACTTGTATAAATCCGGTTAAGAACGTAGTTCAACCGCGGACGTATGCCTTACATAAGTGCATTCGTCCCAACCCAACTCTTTTTCTCCGCTAAATGGTCCAACTTGTTCGATGAATACATGGTAACCACAATTACCATCACTGGAAACATCGTCGGTGGCCTTTATGTATTCACGAACAAAATCCGGAAAATATAACAAATAATTTTCATATATAATGTGCTCCGTTCGGACGATTTTACCATTCTCATTTCTTGAAAAATTAGATGGTGCTTGTATCAATCCTCTTGCAACCCGGATCGTATGCGCCTCTTCAACCACTAATGTATTTCGTTTAACATTTTCTTTTCTTCTTGCTAATTCTTTGATACTAACTCTTCTTGAGTTTGGTTGTGTGGGAACTTTTATCGACTCTTTGTTAACACTTGATGGAATCATTTGTGGCTCTTCAACTACCCGTTCATTTTGCTTCACCTTAACTATGCTTCTTGGTTTTTGTTTGGAGAGAAATATCAGACCTTTTCCCTTGGCACCAACTTCCATTGTTGAACTCTCTTGAGAGAGAAGCGCGAGACCTTTTCCTTTACAATCTACTAGGCTTGGTCCTCCTTGTTCCGTTTTACTTCTTCTTCGTTTGTTTCTACCTTGAACATCATCCTCCTTCTCATCCTCCACTTCATATTCCTTTTGCAAATGATCAAAACCCGAAGGTTCTCTTTTCTTTGATTCTTCCAACAATTCCCTAGCTTTTTTTCGCCCCACGGCCCTCTTTTCTTTCGTAGAAGGCCTACCCTTTCTCTTCCCTTTAGTTGGTTCCTTGAAATCGTACCTTGTGTGTGGAAACACGAAGTTACTCAACTTACTCAACCATATTTGCCTTTTCACGCGATTTAATGTGTCATAGTTCTCGGCTAGAGATTTTCCAACGTCGGTATCGACAAACGATCCACCAAAATCTTGCTCGGCGATAGGTTCATTGGAAGACAATTGTTTCCAAAACGGATCAATATCTTGAACTTGGATCACACCGTCTTCTTCGTACTTGGCCATCAAGTTGCCAAACTTGACATGTTAGGACAAGCACACTCTTCTTCTCCGTGCAAGTTGCCCAACCTATAATGCTTAACTTCGTACATTATCTTCTCAATTATGTAATGCGACACCTTATAAGAAATTCCTTCGAGCCATGGGTCGTCTTTATAAATGGTGTGTTTTCTACAACGACTTTTTTCGAAAATTTCCTTAACTCTATCAAGGTCACGGAGGAAATAATCATACATCACTTCGAAGACCGTAACAAACCCACCATCACAACTATGAAGCTTTTTTTTCATTCGGTTGTGAGATGACTCCGCGGTACTTGTAGCTTGGTTGTCAAAGTGCTTATATTGGTTTGTGAACGCCGCTACAAACTTCTCTTTGTGCGGATTCAACCAATGGTCCATCAAATACTTTAGAACTCTTAGATATTTTCTCCAATGCAAGTATAACATACGAACATTTTCTTCATAATTTTCCTTGGTGATAGACCATGTCAAAGCGTCCTATTCACTTTGGAAACTAGCCCATTTTAGTTCCGCCAACTTGTCATCCTCCTCGAATTTTTCTTTGGCCTTTTCTTGTTGAGGTACCGGTAATTTCTTAATTCTCTCCATCTCGCTTTTCTTTGTTGGCCGAATAATCGGTTTGCACTTGGTTTGAATATTGTTCCACAAGTGGAACGTGCAAAGAAGATTATGAGCATCCGGAAATACCCTTGCTATGGCATTCATCAAGGATTGTTCTTTGTCGGTGATAATCTCCTTAGGGGTATATCCTTCAACTTACAATAATTTAACTTGTTCCAATGCCCACACATAGCTTTCTTCGAGCTCGTCTCTCAAAAAGCAAAAGGCAACACTAAAAGGGGACTTGGTAGAAGTTTGGCCGACAAAATTCAAGACCGGGAGCTCATACTTGTTAGTTTTTTACTGCAATCCATTAGAAGCACTTGATGGGAGCACCGTGCTAACTTCATAAACTCGGGATGAGCCAATACAATATGCTTTATTTCTTTATTCTCATCTTCTTCATGGAACATGGTGTAGTTGTGCTTCTCCCCCAAGTACATAAGTTGTTGGATTTGGTCCCTTTCTTGCCATTTATCACTCTTCAACTTGGCTTTGGCGTTGTAGATTGTCTACAACGTAGAGACATTCTTTGTGTTTATTTTCTTCAAGTGTTTGAGGATATCAATGAGTTTCACTCGCTTTTCCTTCATGTCGTCTACGATGACCTTTTCTTCCTCGGTGAGCCGTGCCACATAAGGATGCGTTAACAAAGTCTCCGGTGGTAGGTGGTTGTGACGACCACATACAACTCTAGATAAAAACCACTTCTTCTCCTTGTTGGTATGAAATTGAAACTTGAAAGAACATCCCCTCTTCTTAGTGAAAGTAGTTTGCTTCTTCTTCGTCTTTCCTACATACTCGGTACCCTTCTTCGCATGACTTGTATAGAATCCACTACACTCGCAAACCATTTGAAAGCGGTTGTCTTTAGTTTGACGGTTACAAACTATCACACACATAATTAACTTGCCATGTTCTCTAGCCCATTGCTTTGCATCATCTTTTTTTTTTCCATGTCTACATGGTCCAAGAACACAAAGTTAGAAACAAAAAAAAAAGACTTAGCAATATTGTCCAAAGAAATTACAACTTATCTATAACCTACCAAGTCGTTCAAATAGTGATCTGTAGTATCTCTAGTTAGAACATCATTTGGAGGAGGCTGAGCATACATTGGGTGAGGTACAACCTCGAGCTGAACAAAAAATATCAAGGCATTAGGCAACAAAACACTAGAAAGTATAATTTTACGGTTAGCTTATGAGCATCGGACCCAACCGTAGGGGAAATTACGGTTGGGTTGTGCCTTCGAATCTAACCGTAAAAATAAAAGAAAACATACATAATTAACTACGTTTGGAATCAAAAGTCGAACCCAACCGTAACTAGTGCAATAAATACTCAGGCACATAATGAGTTACGGTTGGGTTTTCCGCCATGAAAGTACGGTTACGGTTAGGTTCGAGAAGAAAACCTAACCGTAATCTACCCTGAATCACAAAAAGTATCATACTTTTATACGTGATTTCATCACATTTGAGTCATAAAAGACCAAGAGTTTAAGTTAGAGGTATACCTGACTACTCTCGGCAACTGAATCTTCACTTTGGCTGCTACTTTCTCCATTTGGTTGAGATTCACCATCACAACTTTGAGTTAAAACATCTCTACCATCCAAGAGATCATACATAGTTGGTCTCCATCAATGGGTATGTAAAATTTGGTTTGGTTATCATACAAGGATTCACCTACCTCAAATTTGTCACTAGAATCACTCATTTTAGGAGTAAATCAAAATCTAGGGCTTTTCAAAAAACTACAAAAAAGTCTCTTTTCTTTCTTCTACTTTTTCTTCCCAACAAACCAAAACAAATAAAAATCTGATTTATGCATTAAAACAAAATCTGGGATAAAGGAGATGAAGATAAGCATTTACGGTTGGGTTCGATTATCATACCAACCGTAAATGTTTTTGCAGTAAAACTAAAATTGGTATTTACGGTTGGGTTTGATTGTCAATTCCCAACTGTAAATTATCCTGGATAGATAAACATTTTTTTGAAGATTAGCTACGGTTGGGAATCAAAAATCGAACCTAACTGTAACTGGTGCAGCAAATAGCCATGCACATAATGCGTTACGGTTGGGTCCTATGCTAAAACCCAACCGTAAAACTGTTACGATTGATTGTTCCGCCATGAAAATACGGTTACGGTTAGATTATGATGAACACCTAACCGTAATTGTTAGTTACGGTTGGGTACGATGCTGAAAACCCAACCGTAAAACTGTTACGATTTGGTTTTCCACCATGAAAGTACGGTTACGGTTTGGTTAGGATGAAGACCTAACCGTAAATGTTGTATACGGTTTGGTTCGACAAGAAAACTCAACCGTAATTTTCCCTGAATCACAAAAAAAATCATTATTTTTACGTAATTTCATCAAATTTGAGCCATAAAAAGACCAAGAGTTTAAGTTAGAGGTATACCTGACTACTCTGGTTGAGTGAATCAAAATCTAGGGTTTTAAAAAAATTACAAAAAAATCTCTTTTATTTCTTCTGCTTTTTCTTCCCACCAAACCAAAAAGAAAAAAAATTTGATTTGATTTGATTTGATTAAGTATAAAATTATTTTAAATTAATTATTATTAGCCTAATGTATTAGCTAAATAATTTTACTAATATTAACTAAACATGGGTAGTTTAGCCATTATGAAAATGTAATGTATAAGGGGTTTTTGAAATTCATACCCGGTGTCCTATTTTATCTTTATATGGGAAACCCCTTTATTAGAAGGGGAAGCTCAGACTAAAAAATAACAAAAAACAAACTGACACGTGTTAGTTTATCTTTTCAGAATCCAGATATATAGAAAATAAAAAGAGTGAGAATTCTTTGAGGCCGGTCGCGCGTGTCTGTGTGGTGTGGGACAGACGAGCGACGAAATCAAACACAGTGAAAATCAACAATGGCAGTAGTCGTCTCCAACTGCTACAACTACAGAACCACCACCACCATCACCACCACTACAACGCCGTTAAAGTACCATTCTTCTCACTTTCTTGGACGTTCATCATCCCTTCATCTTACAAGACGAAATCAAACTTCAACTCATGTTAATTTGTCGAAAATCAGTGCCATCTTCTGGGGGCAAAAGAAACCTGCTGCACCACAACCACATGAAATGGAAGTTTCTCTTGGGACATTTACACTGGCAGGCCCAGAATCAGACTCACAGGTGTTTTCATACTTTCTACTGGATTGGATTTATTAGGTACTACTCTAGATTCTTTTTTTCTTTCTTTTTCTGTTCTAGTATGTTTGATATTTTTTCTTTATTTGAATATTTACCAGGGTGTGTCAACAAATGAGATGATGAGACCTCAGAAAATATCTCTTTCGGTGGTTTCTTCAATTTCAGAAATTTCATCTGAAGAATGGGATGCATGTGCAATCGAAGCTACTGGTTCTGATAAATTGAATCCATTTCTCACACATGGATTTCTTTCTAGCTTAGAGGAAACTGGCTGCGCTGTCAAGGTTATTCTTATGGTTAACCCTTTTCAAACTCACTTGCATTAGTGTAATGTTTTGTTGTTTGTACTTGTATCATCTCCCATGAATTTGATCTGAAAATGTTATTAAGAAGATACTATGCTTGTGCGTCAATTATAAGCATCTTAAGGTGGTAGAAGAATAATATACATTATGCAAATAAAGAGCAAAAAGGATGAAATTTTTAATGTTTAATTCAAACCTTAGGTAATGGGATAAATGATAAATCAATGAAGAGATCCTAAGAGCATAAGAGGAAGGCGTACTGAATATGATCAGCTTTCCTTTGGTGTTTGAATGCTTCATCTATTAGAGCATATGTTATTAACAAATATACTTTCAATTGGCCACAGGGAAGGATGAACTTTGTTTTCTTGTTGCACCACAGATGAGTATTTGTAAAACAAATTTTTTTCCAACTCTGGTGAGGAATAATCTCTTCATAACCTGATAGTATTGCCTGACTTAATTTCAGGAAACAGGATGGTCTCCTATGCATATTGTTGCTCGAAACAAATTCGAAGAAATTTTAGGTGTTGTTCCTCTTTATCTTAAAAGGTTCATCATCTTCAGAGACCATGTACACATTTTTCTCCTTTTGTTTTCCATTTAGTTTCTTATTTATTTGGTTGTGGCTTAGCTATTTTAATTTGGATTTGCAGCAATTCCTATGGAGAATTCGTATTTGACCATTCTTGGGCAGATGCCTACTACAGATGTGGTGTACCCTATTACCCAAAACTACAGTCCTGTGTACCTTTTACTCCAGTAACTGGTCAGAGGATATTACTTCGTAACACATGGTATAAAGATCAGGTTTTTGAGAAGTTAGTTGAGACGTTGAAGGATCTTACTGCTAAGGTATGTAGGAGTTCAACTGTCAATTCTCCTATTAAAAATGGCTATGCTTAAGAATTGATTGACTTGTTAACTGATGGATACGTCAACCCCTTGTCTTCTTCGCAATTAGAAAATGGGAGTTATAAGTTGAATTAGCTCTTCTCATTGAAGTGAGAACACTAGTTTTCTTACGCACATCATTTTGGAGGGTAACCAGGAATTAGGCAGAGATTTATTAGAGGATAGAGGATCAATTTGAACAGTCTTCGGTTTGAACAATCCCCCTCTTTAAAATCGTGGTACAAATTCACCATTGATGAATTTCGCAAAATGGCGGATATCCTTGCTTCTTTATTCATGCGCCATGTTGAACTTATGATTTCAGTTTCCAGCCAAGAAAAATGGGAGCCTTAACTACTTGTGATTATGCTTGCATGATTTATTTCTAATTTGGAAAATTATGAAAAACTTCATTAATCATGTTAACCAAATATGCTTGACTAATTTACAATTTTTTAAACGTTAATGTGGCTGTATTTTTGACAGTTCAACGTCTCATCACTACATATTACCTTCCCTTCTGAAAATGAGTGGCTCAAAATGAAGGAGCATGGATTTCTGCAGAGAGTTGGATTGCAATACCACTGGAGAAATCGTGATTATAAAAAGTGAGTTTAGCTCAGCTTACCGGTTCACCTTCCTTCTTTTTTTTCTGTTTTTGAAACTGGGGTATATTTTGTTTTTAGTGGAATGTTACGTCTTCTAGGTATCCATTCCAGTGTAGGATATGGGTATGCTGCATCCTAGTTTGTTATTTTCCTCTATTACTAAGAGCTCTTACCTTATGCCGCAGTTTTGACGAGTTTCTGATGGACATGAAACAAAGTAAACGAAAAAATGTTCGTCAAGAGCGCAAAAAGGTTAGCATAAATCAAGGTTCTCTTTCATGCCGAATTTTATGTTAAGACAAGGTGTTAGTAACATCTAAGCTAATTCATGTAGTAGTTTAGTTGCTTTTCTAAGTGATTTAGTGTTGGAAACTTGGTTGGCTGGTCAGCATTCCTTAAGTTTGGGTAGTCATCAAACTTTAAATTTAAAATGGATTAGATACTGATCCTAGAGCACTGCAAGACTGCTTAGTCAGATTCGAGATGATTTTCTTGAAAGACTCCAACCCTAACACTATTGAAATCTGAGAGATAGACAGATAGTAAGTTGTAGTTTTTCCACCCCAAGAAATGGCCAAACATATTATGTCAAAAGGTGCCCTTGTCATGCCAAAGTGCGGAGCGAAAGCACTCTCTATATGCCAGACTGCGGAAGTAGCATTTTCTTAATTGTTTGACAAATCTTTCTCATGCAGATCTCTACACAAAATTTGACAATGAAACGCCTCCGTGGGCATGAAATAAAGGTACCTGATATTTATTTTTGTTTTAGATACATGGATTCTTGTTCTTATTATGTATTTTGGGTGATATGGTGGCAGGCTAAGCATTGGGATTCCTTCTACCATTTCTACAGGAGCACCACTGATGACAAGTTTGTCACGCTTCTCTACAATTTAGACATATATACTTTGCATAGTCCTTCTATATTAGTTATCTTGATTCTGCATACACTGTTATCTCATCCTCAGCAAACATTAGAGTTTATTAGTCGTGTATCCCTTATCAAATGAAGAATACCGTGTAAGAATCTTGGACGCTGAGTAGTTTGTATTTGTTTTTGGTGGAAACATAATTTGGTCTTTGATATATCTATAGGTGGGGTAGAGCTTACCTAACTAGGGACTTCTTTCATGTGATGGGAGAGAAGATGGGAGACCAGGTGTTGCTTGTTGTTGCTGAAGATGGCGATGACCTTGTTGCAGGTGCTCTTAATCTTATTGGAGGGGATACAATATATGGGCGGTTATGGGGCTGCCTTCCACAAGCCTATTATCCCAGTTTGCATTTTGAAGCGTGTTATTATCAGGTATGTACTCTAATACAGTTTGCATAAGTAGTCAAAGTTAGGGTTCATGGTCCTCTCATGTTCCAAAAAATTAATGATAGCACCGGCTTGTATTAATAGTAGACAAACATTTTTATTTTATTTTATTGCAAAATCTGTAACTTACAAGATGTCCAAGTTCTCGAGTGAGCAATTATTGTTCTCGACGGGGACTGTTAATGTGAGGATTTGTTCCTACTGTCTGGTTAAGTGAGATCGTCCGCTTATCCTTATGGACGAAAGGAACAGGATATTTCCTTCAGGGTAAAAACACTCCTCCCTTTGGTATGCCCCGCTATCATATGTCACTGTAACGGATACTTCAAAACAACAGTCGCAGTTCACGTTTATATTTTATTTCACGTTAAAAAGCAGTAATTGCAGTACTACTTCATTAATACCATTTGTGCATGTTTTTTTCCTCCTTCAAACATCACAAGATATTTTACCCGTGCATTTAATAACATTACTGAACTCATTTTGAGGATCTAAGAGTGAATTATTTCCGAAAGAGATCTTCTGATCTGGTTTGTAATAGTGTGAAATTTCTATTTTTTTCTATCCCAGGCAATTGAAGCTGCTATTGAACTAAATATCAGCAAAGTAGAGGCAGGAGCTCAAGGAGAACATAAAATTCAGAGGGGTTATCTACCTGTAAAAACATACAGCAGCCACTACATTCTAGATAAGGATTTCAGGTCAGCCATAGGGGACTTTGTGGGGAGAGAAGCAACTCAGGTATGTTACTGCTACTAAGTCCTCTTATTGAACGTGTTATTGTGTCACAGGTCAGAGTTTCAGAACTTTTATCTTCTAGTGCTTGAAATATATGTACATTATTCATAACATGCATGGTGGCCCTTATTTTCTCGTCCCAACTATTGAGAAGTCTGAGATCTTGCATCAGATTATTGGCCTGCTCACGAGAAGCTATAGTATAGAGTTTCCGAATTCCTAGGTGTACATCAATAAAAAAAGTTGAAGGGTTTATTTCCTGCAAATATCATGCAGCTTATCAGATATTTAAACGCTTAAAAGATGTCATCTCCCTCTGTATCCTAAGGTCAGCGGGTGAAGATCATGTACCACTGAAAAGAAGACGTTAATGGAGATTGGAGACCCATGTTGGTCCCATCAATATGTACGAAAATCATTGCACAAAAAAGCTATGACATACATAAATGTTTCCATCTGCTTCTAATCTCAAGAAGAAGCTATAACGGAACTTACCCATCGAACAAAATCAATGATAAGCCACACATTCCCAGGCCACCAAGCGAAACAGGTGGTTTCTTCCAGCTACCATGGCTGTGGTGATCCCAGTGAATCGTGTCTAATTAATTATCTACCATTGTTGTCCCGCTGTGGTGCTCACATTATCATGTGTTTATTCTTGTTCAAACAGTGCCAACTTGTTGATCATTTATTTATCAATTTGATACTTCCGCTGCAGGTTAAGACTGTCATCAAAATGCTGCATGATTCTGGTCCTTTCAAGGATGATGTTCTAAAAAGACTTGAAGAATGACTCGATGAGAAACCTCAAAGTTGGTAGACCTGAAAAAATAAATTGGTAGCCTTGAATGAGTTCCCATTATTCTACTGTAAATATGTGTAGTTTCTTTGTTATTCAACTTAGACTACAGATTACACCCATCCATAACCTATTGTAAAAACAAAGTGTGGTAGTAAATGCACTTTGTAAATGATTCACAATTAAACTTCACTTAATTAAATTTTGTAGGCAATTTGACAGAATCGAAATATAGGAATGAAGAGGAAATGATCTGGATTCTCTACAGACTTTATTCAGATTGATCGGAGGATGGTCATGAATGAAGTATGATTTGTTATTAGCTAGAGGGAATATGATTAATAGAGATGAGATATTTTGCATAATGAATAGTCCTAGCTAGGTTAGAGTAGTCAACATGACATTTGTCCTTCACAAGATTAACTTATTTCAGACGTTTCCCCATCAGCTTCGGCCTTTTAAAGAAGCCTAGAGAGAATTTCCATGTAAAGGATAAAAAAAATAAGGGGAAAATGTTAGGACCCTTACAGAAAACCATTCAGCAGAATAACAAAGGAGGTAGTTGATATGCAATGCAGAATCATCTGATACCAATCCCTACTGAAGCCAAGGCTGATCATAATTTTCTCAATAAAATACCATTCGACAGATTCGCATGCTTTAGAAACATCAATTTTCACTGCAAAGTGCCCATTTTTGTTTTTAGAGTTTTTATGGTGAGCATAAAAAAATAATAATATTAGTTATCTGTCTTCCGGGAATGAAGTCAGATTGCTTATGAGATATTATATTATCGAGAAAAGAGTTTAGTATGGTAGCTAGAATTTTAGATTTAATTTGTAAGTTGTGTTACTGTCTAAAATCACCCTAAGCGGGAGGGGGTTCTGGAATTCGGGGATTAAAGTGATATATGTGAAATTGGTGGCTTTTAGGATAAATTTTTTGTTGAAAAATCCAGCATCATACCAATGATATTCTCTCTCTGACAACATCCCAGATAGCTCTAAATAAACTAGGAGTGTATCCATCCGGAACTGGGCCTCCTCTCCATTGGTTCATTTTAAAAAAAGTTTTCTTTTAATTTCATTTTTATTTGGGATTTAGTGAACTTAAGATTATCAATGTCAGTGATACGAGGATGATATATCTCATCAACGATATCATCATGATTGGTGGTTTGGTGCCACTAGAGCAACCAGTTTTATTAAAGTGATTTATAAGTGATTTATGAAGTTGCTTTTGATCCTCAATCCAGATTCCAGAGTCATCCCTTAAAGTGAGAGTGTTGTTTAATATTTTTCAGTTTGAAACTGTTTGATGAAAACAAGCGGTGTTCTTGTCATAATCTTAAAAAGAATTTATTTTTGGAGAGGTAATTAGGATAATCACATTCTCTTTTATACCAGACATCAAGCTGGGTCTGAGTATGTTTGACCTCCAATATACGTAAGGGATTAATATTATGAAAGTTTTTCATTTTCTTATAAAAATCATCCATGTTTGTAAAAATGTTACCAATGGCATTTTTATTCCACTGTCGGAGAGTTATAACAAGATTTTTTTATTTATTCCAGTATAACTTTGTTAAATTAATCTATAATAAATTAATAATTTTATTAAATATTATTTGTTATCGGTCCCGATTTGGACTAATGTGCTAAATTACTAACTTCGTTAAATTTATAAGGTAATGAATTTTTTTAAAGTTTTCAATAGGGCCTAACTACTATATAAATTAATAATCAGTGTAGTAGCACTAAATTATGATAACTTATTAAAATTAGGATCAACGGTTGTTTGTTTTTTGTTCACATTTATATAGCATTGAACTTCATCTCTAATTTTTTTTAGTCTTTTAAGAAGTTCTTGAGTGATTTTATTGTGTCGTTATTCTTATTGTTTTATTTTAACAACAAAGTATATAAATTTACCCACATAATATGCGATATATTATCTTATATTATAAGATAAAATATTAGCAAATAATTTAAATTGAATATAAAATCTCTAGATATTTGTTATTATAAAAAAATGTTGTACACACTTATTTTTGAAACTTAAATTTGGTATGTTTTGATATATTAATAACTTATTAATTTATCGATAAATTAATACTTCACTAAATTGATAGAATTCAGCAGTCCCAAGTCTATTAATTTATTGAAGTTTCACTGTTGTCTAAAAAATTTAAAGCTATTGCAGCTGGATACCAGGGACGGACCCAAAATTTGTTCTTGGGTAGGGATGAAATAACAATGACATAGTTTGGGATCCTAGAATATGGCGCCCTTGTGGCAATCTATTTGATTGTATCGACTAATCGACAATTTTTTTAAAACTAGTCATATAGATAGTGGACGACTGTAATTTACTTACAACATACTATATATATAACCTAATAAAGATTAAAATGTAAAATAAATTAGTAACAAAGTGAGATTGAAGAAAAAAATTATGATTTATGCAAAAAAAAGGATAAATATATTTGTTGAGAAAAAAATTTAGATTATTGCATGGGCTAATATTCTGTAGGCTACAAAATGTATCAAGTAACCATATTAATACATGGGCTAAAACCAAAATTTTATAAGATTTCTATACTGAAAATCTGGCAGGCCAAAATCAGGGAAGTGATTAAGCCTAGTTTATCCCCTTGACAGGTCCGTCCCTGATGGATACCTATTAATTCTTAACTAAGTTCTTAAAATCCTCATTGTCAAAACCATATCTAATTATTTTTAGAAGGTTTATGAGTTTTTTTATCAAGAGATTTAGTTTCTAACATTACGAGAGTATGATCAGAACCTACTTTAACTAAGTGTTTTACTATATCATTGGGGAACAAAATAGACCAATCAATAGATACTAACACCCTGTCTTTTCTTTCCTTAATGTTTTTCCGGCCTTCTCTATTATTGGACAAGGTTAATGGGATCCCTTGGTATCTAAGATCTACCAAACCTAAATTTTGAATAGAATCATGTACTAGTTTTGTAGCACTAGAGTTTTGAAAGTTTTCACCTTATTTTTTATTTATGTGAAGTATAATATTTAAATCACTAATTATAATCCAAGGCTTAGTAAAACTAAAATTATTTATTAAATCCCATTAATCATGCTTTCCAAGAGCAGAAAGTGTTCCATGCATATAACTCAGCTTGGTAATGTAAAAAACTATAAAGATCATTTGGGTATATCTAACCTTAATTTTGTAGGTATAATCCATTTACTTGGTCCAATTGCAGAAGTGGTGAGCCTCTTATCCTGAAGAGATTGGATAGGTATTTAACAAATATGAAGTTGTTTAATTTTTTTCCTTCTGCAATTATCTATCACTTGACTAGTGTGGGAAGTAACCATATACCTATTCTTCTAGTTAGCTCCATAAAGGATAATCCTACAAAGAAACCTCATAGATTTAAAAAATGTTGGTTGAACAATAAATGCAGGGATATAATAGCTAGAAGTTGGAATGTTGAGGTTAATGGTTTTTATGTTTTTAGACATGTTAAATGTCTTCAAAGTGTTAAAATGGCTCTGAAGCAATGTAATTTAAATTCTTTTGATAATATTCAGAGCCATATAATATATCAAAGACAAATAGATGATATTAGTTTGATTATGAATTATGTTAATAATAGTGATCACATTGTTAGGATAAAAGAAACTCTTAAACACTGGTATACTATACAACATGATTACTACATGCAAATAGCCAAGGAGATAGGCTTTTGATGACACAAACACTAGATATTTCCATGATAAAGTCAAGTTTAGAAAAAGAGGGACCCAAATTGATTCTATGCAAAGTAATACTCGTATATGATTGACAGATAGGAGCACGCTATCCACTGAGCTTAAAAATAATTTTAGTAAGATTAGTAAATCAACTAATCTTCTAGTGACAACAATTTTTTAAATATTCTGAAACCTTGTATCTCCGAGGAGGAAAATGTTTTTCTCATTCATACTTCATCTGATGAAGAGATAAATAGTATAGTGTGGCAAATATAGCCTCAGACTAGCCCAGGCTTCGATGGGTATCCACCTGGTTTCTACCAGCAGATGTGGGATATAGTAGGTGCAGATACAATTGCAATGATGAAGAATTTCTTTGACTCAGGCTATTTATTAAAGTTGATGAACCATAATTTTATTTCTCTTATACCCAAGGCTAGCTCACCTAGAACTGTTGCATACTAAAGACTAATTAGTTTGAGCAATGTGAGTTACAAAATTATCTCTAAGATCCTAGATAGTAAGACTCAAAAATGTGATGGATAAGTTTATAAATCCTTTTCAGAATGTTTTCTTATCTTTCAGGCAGATCGCAGAAAACATAGTGATAGCACATGAGTTGGTTGATACTATGAGGAAAAATAGATCTAAATCAGGTTTTATGGCTCTCAAATTAGACATGTCAAAAGCTTTCGACAGAATTTAATGGAAATTTCTTATCTAGACTTTCATGACCATTGGTGCAGATTAATTTAACAGTGTATATCCACTGTATCAACATCAGTTTTACTAAAAGGGGCTCCAGGTGAGTTTTAATATCCTACAAGAGGTCTTAGGCAGGGAGACCTCTTGTTCCCATACTTGTTTATAATTTGTATGGATGTGTTATCCAAAATGCTTATTATGGCAGAGTCAAGCAATCATATTCAAGAGATCAAGGTAAATAAAACTAGTTCATCTATTAGCCATTTATTTTTTGTTGACGATTGTGTAGTTTTTACTAAGGATAATGTGAAAGGATCTAGGAGTCTTGGAAACATGATGCAAATGCTTAGCAAGTTCTCAGAAAAAGCTACTAACTTTGAGAAATCAGGTATAACTTTTAGTCCTCATACTGACACTAGAACTAGGACCCAGATTGGAAATGTTCTCAACATAAAAAGGCTAGGATTTCAAGATAAATGCCTAGGGGTCCAACTCTTAGTTCAGAGAAACAAGATGGAGATTTTTAGTCACCTTATTGAAAAGTTTGATAGTAGGCTAGCCATTTGGAAAGAAAAAAACCTAAACCAACCAGGATGAACTGTCATGACTCATCCTACTCTAAGAACTTTGGTTTTACACCATCTGTATGTGTTTCACATGCTAAGAAAATGAATGATAAAATTGATTCTATCCGGAGGAAATTCTGGTGGAATAAGACAAGTAATGCCAGAGGTGTGTATTTTAGAAGCTGGGAAAAAGTCACCGAACCAATAGTTCTAGGAGGACTAAACATAAAGAACACAGAACATCTCAATACTTCCTTACTATCTAAGTTAGCTTGGAATATTATTAATGAGCCTGATGCTCCATGGGTAAGGATTTTTAAGCATAAATACTTCCCAAAGAGTAACCCTCTTCATATTGTGAATGAATATCCGTGTCTTGGATTTAAACAGGTGTCTCTAAAGGACTAGAAGTCATCAAAAATCATTATTGTTGGGAAATAGATAATGGTAAAGATATTGAAATATGGAAAGATATGTGGGTGCCAAATAGATACGATCTCTTGGATTTTTCTTTTGTTTCAACTAGCATGAGAACTGTTAACCAGCTTATTTTGCAGGATCAAGGAAAATGGAATGTTGACATTGTGCATGAGATATTTGATAGTAATACTGTTAGAGACATCTGTGAAATCGTAATTCTTTATTTAGGCAGAGATCTGATAAAATGGAAGCCTACCTATAGTGGAATGTTTAATGTTAAATCATCTTATAAATGCATATTTGACGAGGCTTATGGTCATGAAACAACAAACTTTCCATGGAAAAGGTTTTGGAAATTGTATTTACCACCAAAAATAAAACATCTTTTATGGAAGTATGTGCACGATTGTCTTCCTATAAGACATAAGATTGCTAGGTATATGACAACCATTAGTGTTATTTGTCCTCTCTGTGATCTTGAATCTGAGACAGCCTATCTGCTTAGTAACTGGTAGATAACAAAAAGATTATGGCTTGCTCTTAATCAGTGGCAGAGCCAAAAGTTTTGATTGAGTGGAGCATATTAGTATGGTTGAATTATAAATTTTTGACAACTATTGGGTAGTAGTTTTCCAAATTTAAAATTTAGTAACACGTATAGTTGTTAGAAAATATTTATTAACAATATAATTGTCACATGAATAATCATGGCAAAAAAACTTTTGTAACACTTATAATATCACAAATTGATTATATGATTAGAAAAGGTAAAATTTTGGGTGGTTCCAGTGACCGACTTAGCTTATATGTAGCTCCGCCTCTGCTCTTAACCCTAATATTACAGGTGAAATGGGAAGACTGCATTTGCAGGAACGAATTGCTTGTTGGTTAGACAACACTAATACTAATCGTGAGAGTCATTGCAAACATATAAATTTTATTGGTTTTGCACTATGGCACATCTGGAAGCTTAGGTGTGTTATAGTTTTTGACAATGTTAATGTGCAGGTGGAACATTTGGTTAGACAAGTAAACAAATATATTAATGATTGGGAGAATGATACATCTAGAAAGAGTCCAGGAGTTTTACCTATTAGGCAGCCTAGGAATATCTCTCCATGACAACTGCCTGAGATTAGGTATTAAAAGATTAAATTTGATGCATCCTTTATTAAAGAGAATAGGTTTACGGGTATTGATATAACAATGTTTTCTGATATAGAGAACTATGGAGGAGCAGTATCAATATCAAGGATAGCTCAAAATGAAGAGCAAGCAGAGGCACTAGCGCGAAGAAGTTATACAAGCTTTGTATGAAGGATATAAATGATTGTGACTTCGGTAATATTCTGGGAAGAAAATTCATTCCTCCGAAGGTGTTGTTCATGGTGTTGGCTAGCTTACATAGATCGATACCGACTAGAGTTATGCTGCAAAGTAGAGGTATAATGTTGCATTCTAATTTATGTTTTCTTTGCAATACAGACATAGAAACAATTAAACACCTTTTTTTTCATTGCAATTTGGCGAGGCAGATTTGGGATTACTTCATTCTTTTTATGCAAGCTACGTGGGTAATGCCAAATGATTTCAAGATCGCTTTTAAAAGTCGGAGAGTTACTAGATTTAATGGTAAATGTATGCATATTTGGCAAGTTATTCCTTTCGATGTTGTTTGGAAATTATGGAAGAAGAGAAATGTAAGGATTCATGGAGGTAGACCGAGGGATTTAAATGAGCTCTTGGTAGCGTCAAACAGAATATATGTTTGTGGTATTCTTCTTTAGAAGTTTTTAAAGGTCTATCCATGAGTCAAGTAATATGGCATTGGGAAACTGTTGTAAGTTTGTAGTTCTCTTTTTTTTTTCTACTGGGGTATTGCGATCATTTTACTGTAAATATTTTTTTCTTTTTAATTTATCCTTATTTTTTTTAAAAAAAAAGGCTTTGGAAGCTATCAAATGGGCTAAAAGATTTGTTATGTCAAGACTGCATCTGGAAGGAGATTGCTTGAATGTTGTTAAAGCAATTAATGATAGTGATGAGTCTGTTAGATGGACAAACAATAATGTTATAATGGATTATAAGGAGTTATGAAAAAAAAAATCAATCTTGGAAATGCAATTTTATACACAAAAAGTCAAATGAAACTGCACGCTGCTTAGCTAAAGAACCTAGACATAATAGAAGAAACCCATGTAGGTCTATGATTTTCTCTATACGGTTCAATACTCTTATCAAAAAAGTAAGAATAATAAAAATCAGTACTTTTATTAATGAGGACTAGTGTTGTTGCTTAAAATTTATCAATAAAATCTCTTTTCTTATTGAAAAAAACTTATAACATTCAAACAAAAATGTAAAAAAATGCTTCAAAAACAAAAAAATTGTAAAAAATAAAAAATAAAATAAATATCACATTGTTTAACAACAAAATACACCGGTCAAACATCAAAAACGGGTAACTTGTGGTCCAGAATTGCCTCTCTATCCAACAAATAGGCACGTCTCGTTTTACTGTTGCTCACCAAATTTGGTTTTGTCCCCACTTGCCGAATTTTCTGAGGGTATAAAAACCCACATTTTTGAGATTTCTCTAGAAGAAATTTTCTCTTCGCTCTGTGCTTTGCTAGTGTGCGTGTTCAGCAAGCTGCGATTAACAACTGGGATTAGTGATAAAACAATAATTATCAACTAATCCAAATACTGACTCTTCCTATAAAAAGCATGAATCGGTATTTCGAAGTTAGAGTTTCCTTTTGTTTCACCTTTTTCTCCGAAAATGAGTCCTGGAAACGGAGGCGAAGATGAAGAATCCGGTCAACAAAAACATCCTTTAATATCAAATATTCTGGATCACCAGATTTAAACATTTAAAAGCGTCGTTTCTGATGAAGATCGTATCGATGGATAAACGGAAGATGATCTAGTACATCCTTTAATCTCGTCTATGCAAAAACGCCAGATCGTCGTTCCCCTCGAAATCAGTGTAGGTTCAGCAGAAGATGCGATGGAACCTGTAGTTCCTGATTTAGGTAAACAATCTGATGTTAAGGGAGATGCAACCCCTAATTCTAATCTGCTGGTAGAGTTTAATCCGACTGCTAACTTGAAGTATGACTACCTGAAGGCGTTGTATGAGTTCGCCAAATCTGAATGCAGCAAAGCAGACGACGGTCTCTGTATTTTAATCCAGATGAAGGCGTGTTTTTTAACAGTAATGAGAGGTTAGAAAACTTCAAGGATGATCTGATGAAATTAGATGATACGAGGAAGGCTCCTTCAAAGCTTGGGAACAAATATATGAATTTTTACAATAAAATGAAGTATTATGTGAGTGTTTCAGATCATTTGAATATTTTTTTCCCTTTTCATTTTAATTCCGTTGATAATACATCTTAATTTTTTTCTTTCTTAGAAACATCTTTGTAGCTTGTTTAGATCTTGTGCTTGTTTGGCTATTAGACGATTAGGTATGTAGTTTGTTGCCTTGTTTATTGAATGAATCTTGTGTAGCATGTTTATATTGTATGTCTCGTGTAGACTTTTAATCTTGTTTTTTACTTTGTTTCTTGAATAAATCAAATCTTGTTTGTTTATTGAATAAATCATGTATAGCCTGTGTGACTTTAAATCCTTTTTTTGCTTTATGTTGCTATTGTTAAGGATACGATTCTATTCTAGCTAAAAGATCTCTAAAAGATCTCGTCAACTCAATATTTTATCTTCTATGATATTTAGGTCTTTTTTGGTAAAAATTATGATTATTATTTATGATAATAGATAATCATAAATTAAAAAATGATTATGATATTAATCATATTTTTCAATAAATTTTGACAAGCACATTTCTAGAATAATTGATTATCTTAGAAAAATGCTCTCAAAGGCCTTGTTTGGTAAAAATTATGATTATGATTTATGATTATAGATAATCATAATCCATACTATTTATAACCCACATAAATAATCTTCATTTACTAACTATAATCGATAACCATAATATTTTTAACTGAGTTATAGAGATTTATATCCGAATCAGATTAAAAAGGGACCAATTCAAACCCCAATCAGCTGATTTCAAAAATATTTTGTTTAACTTTTTATGTCAAATGACCTAACTTTTTTTTTCTTTTTCGTCTACCTCTAACCAAAGATAAATCCTAGAAAACTTTGTTTCAATTTTTTTTTTTAAATCACGGATGAGTTAAACAATAATAAATTGGTAAAACCAAACGAATGACTACACGAGTATTAGGGTTTAGATTATAATCATTATTCATCTTCATTTGCTGTCTATGGACGAAGGACAATCAAGAGTCGATCTTCCGGTTAAAATTGGTCTACCAAAACATGAAGGTGAAGAAATCTGGAATGGTAAAGTTGAGGGTCATTCGATTACTGTAGTATCAAATAAGAAACAAGAGGTTCCTGAGAAAGAAATGGTTAGTTCACAACATGTTCTTGGACATATAGCGGATACTAAAGATGGAAAGTATATACTTTTTGAACCTTATATCTGCAAGTTAGAAGAATTGATTTTGTTCACAAAAATAGAAATCGAGTAAAACTTGAGATTGTATTCATGTTATCTTAACATATTTATTACGTGTATTAATATTAAATTAATTTTAAAAATCTTTCTCATTTGTTAAAAACACAATATCAAATCAAATCTTGAAATAAGTTTTTTTTATTAGGTAGTGTCGTGTACTCCACGAGAACAAAAGTTGTTAGAGAATTTTCGTTTCCTTGATCATAATAACCGTCCTACAACAACTGCAATCGACTTGCTAAGGTAATAACCCCAATTATTGATTTATAGAATTGAATATTAATTCATGGTTTTGTGGATTTTTTCCTTCAAGTTTGCTGCATATCTCACAAGTTTAGATACCCCTCTAATACTATGGTTGTGCACAAAACTATTAACCAATCTCAGAAAGTTATGGTTCTTTAGTGTTGCTATAGGAAAAAGAGCTCTCATGTGACCAAAAAAAACACATATTCACCCAACGCGTATATGCAAACCATTTTTTAGACATCCTTCTTCTTCTTTCGCAGTACATCTTCCTTAGTTAAAGGTATGCACTTAGGTAAGTGGGAAACAACGCTTATGTGTGAAAGTATGCTTTCAGGTAAGTTTGGAGCTGAAGATAGAAATATACAATCATGATTTGGCTCATTTTGAGCTAAAGATAAAGTTATATTAGCATGAAACTGGTAACTTAATGTATGCTGGAGCATGCTTGAATCATGTATGCAGTTGCGGATGATCTGAGACATGACCCAGACCGATGATAATCAATGCACAACTTAGTCGGAATCATATGA
The DNA here is from genome assembly GCA_023531435.1 of Papaver californicum. Classification (NCBI taxonomy): domain Eukaryota; kingdom Viridiplantae; phylum Streptophyta; class Magnoliopsida; order Ranunculales; family Papaveraceae; genus Papaver; species Papaver californicum. The sequence continues at coordinate 6,607,281 of JAJJMC010014687.1, forward strand.
TTCAAGGTTTGCTAATCTTGCAACGTGATAATCGAGTACCCACTCATAATATATCATATAGAGAGTAGTTATAAATTAAGGAAAATTGGGAAAATGCCCCATATTGGTATGTCCCGTCGGTAATATACCCCGCCAAAAAAAGTTATGGAAAAATGCCCCACCGCTACATGTCTCATCCATGTAGTGTTAAATGGTCAAACTGTGCACATGTGATTATATAATTAGCACTAATTAGGGGCTTCAAATATAAGGCTACAAGGGTGCATAGGCTTTAACATTTGGCTTCTCTTATTTATAACGCCCGTACTTTTATTAATCATAATCCATAATATTTATAACCCACATAAATAATCTTCATTTACTAACTATAACCTATTTGATAACCATAATATTTTTAACTGAGTTATACAGATTTTATATCCGAATCAGATTAAAAAGAGACCAATTCAAACCCCAATCAGTTGATTTCAAAACTATTCTGTTTAATTATTTTTGTCAAATGACCTAACTTTTTTTTTTCTTTTTCGTCTACCTCTAACCAAAGATAAATCTTAGAAGACTTTGTTTCAAATTTTTTTTTAAATCACGGATGAGTTAATCATCTTTCTTCTTATTATTCCTTATTAAATTTACTTTAATTAAACTAATTCCCCTTAGTTATTTACTTTTATTTTTAATTTTGCTAATCTAAATAACATCTCAAATACACATCTCTTTGTAAGAATGATCCTTACTACCACTATATTACTAGTTAATTAGTGGAAAATATCTTGAGTAATTTGTTGCACTTACGACACGCATCAGATACCCAAATATTTTTCTCCTAGACTCATAACCTTCATATGAAAAATATTAGTGGAATTTTCAAGAAAGAATGAGATGCATTCTTGTTAAAAAACAATTATGATTTTTAAAGATTGATTACCTAACCAAAAACAATACTTAATTGTTGAAAACTAGTTTGAAGGTATCTAAGATGAGTTGGAGAGGCCTTTAATAAAGGTAAACAATCACCTGTAAAAAATAAATGACTAATTTCAAGATTGTTTTTAACAACCTTGATTCCTTTCAAATGACCTTTCAAAATCTGAGTTTGTAAAGTCTCCATCACAATCACAATTGAAGTATGTAAATTTTAACCATAATCTCAATGTTTAGCACACAATCACCGTTTTATAAAAGTTTAACCGTGTATACAAAAAAAAAAACTTTAAAAAAGGAATTAAACTAACAACACAGATTAGGCTTATACCCAACCATGATATTTGGAGCCCATGTACAACCGACCTCCTAAATGTAGAACTTCGAAAAAAGTCTTTAAAGAAAATCCACAGTATCTAATTTTACTAAAAAAAATTTAAGTTATGATGATAAATTTTGCGGACGTGTTTGGAAGTAGATTATGGGTCACTAAATGATTTGTGCATCACTAAACATATTTTTGGATCAAAGGGCACTTTTAGCATGCGATAAATATCGGGCCAGAATGGCGAAATCCAATTGACGCTAAATTCTTTGGCTATTAGGCTGATTCTGAGTCAAAATGGAGATTTTGGGTCACGTTGCATATTTTAAATTACAATGCAAATTTTATTTCAAATGGTAAATTTTTGGTCAAGCAAATTTTAGGTAACAATAATTTTTATAACAACGAAGTAACCTCTGGTTCACAGTTTAGGTCGCAATACAATTTTTTTAACGACGAATTAACCTTTTGGTTTACAATAGTAAATTTAATATCACAATAAAAATATCTATCGTGGAAAGCATAAAATAAGTACGTTGATATAGCACATCACAACAAACACGACACACAAAACGTTCCAGTGTGTGTCGCTACTATACTGCTACGAGTAATCAAAGTTGGCTAAAAATTATTTTCATTATATCCTTAAGAGAAGGTTTTACAATAAACTGTGTGATTAGTAAAAAAGGAAAATTCTTGAAACATAACGATTAATTTGTGCATTTGAGCGATAATCTTGTTCAAATTTCTACATTTTATATATCATTACTCGCTTCATTGTAGGTTGAAAGTGATTTACTATATCGAATATAGATGAATTAATAAAAAATTGTTGGTCTATTTTTTTCACTGTAGTGGTACAATCAAGAATGACGTAAATACCACACTATTAAAAACACAAGCATTTTATGGTTTAAGAACAATTTTTTTCTAGACCTAGACAAGTTGTACTACTTAATGGTTTTTTCTTATTCAGTAAGATTCATCCCAAATATATATGTAACCATATATGTAACAATTATAGTTTTAATAAGTGAAGGGCCAATTACGTGCCATTAAAAAAGACATATAAACCATTAAAAAAGATATCACGCTGGTTGGAGTTGACAATTAAAGAAATATTAAATAGTGTTTAAGTAATGGTGATAACAAACCATGTCACTTATTAATGATCATGTTGGATCACAATGATCACAAGATTATCATGTTATTTATGTAAATTGCAAAATCTAAAAGTGTATTTGGATTCCCATAATCGATAAAATAAACAATTTAGGTTTTCATAACTATTAGTTTTTAGACAAAAAAATCTAAGACTTTAATGTAATTTTCTAAACATATTTTGGGCAATTCCAAATATGATAAAATAAAAAGGTTTAGAATCACTTTATTAAAGATTTAAATTAAAATTTTGTTCCGAAAATTTGTGATACATCTTCTGCATACTTGGTAGCATGATGATGTCAATAATCATCACATGTCAATAATCATCACATCAGTGACTTGCATAATATCATATGCATGTTATGTTTTCTTGGAGTATTTGGATCGAAAGAAATTCTCTACCATTCAAATATAATTCTACAAGGGTGCATGAGCATTAACATTTGGTTTCTCTTATTTATAGCGCCCGTATTTTTATTAACTATAATACATGCTAATTATAACCTACGTAAATAATCTTCATTTACTAACTATAACCTAATCGATAACCATAATATTCTTAACTGAGTTATAGAGATTTTATAACCGAATCATATTAAAAAGAGACCAACTCAAATCTCAATTAGCTGATTTAAAAACTATTTTGCTAACTTTTTTTGTCAAATGACCTAACGTTTTTTTCTTTTTTGTCTACATATAACCAAAGATAAATCCTAGAAAACTTTGTTTCAATTTCTATTTTAGAATCACGGATGAGTTAAACAATAATAAGTACATTATATCCACCGACAAGTAAGATTATATCACCAATATCATAATGTTCAGTCAGACACATTTTTTTTCCTTTCTTTTTTCTTAATTTTTATTCTTTATAAATAACAACTCTGAATAAATTATTAAATATCTTTAGCTATTTTAGTTTGATTCAAAAGAAATCAAAATCTAGTGTGAAATCCTTTGACATTATTTTTTTTCTTCTATTGTTTTTTATTCACTAAACTATCAATGAATCAAAGATAAACTATAAAATAAGATCCGTAAATGTACTACGATGCTCATCAATGACTATGTTTAAAAAATTGGGAATGTGTAATCCTCTTCATTTAATGGTAAAATTTTGAAAACCTTATGAGCAAAAGTTATAATTACATAATAAAAAAATACGGTAATCTTTTCCAACTTATATTATACGGTGCCTCCTTTGTTAGATACTTAAAGATGGTGACTTTTTGACATGTCAAAAATTAAGGGTAAAAAAGTCATAATGGATCCTATTAGATAGACTCTAGTCAATCATACAAGCTCTACTCTATAGCTCGACTAGTTTAGCTTTGATATAGATATCGATCATACTAGCTCAGCTCTAGAGCTCGACCAATTCCAGATCGGCCCTAGAGCTTGATCAGTTTAGCTCTGCTCAACTAGAGCACAAGTCATACTCTAAAGTAAAACTAGGGTTAGTCCAACCATGTAAACCCACGAGAGCCTCACTCATGCGAGCCTCATTGATCACATATGCTCCTCAACCTCGTACAAAACATGAGATATTCAGAGGCACTTACAAGCCTCATTCAAGTCTCATGGGCACGTGAACGACTAAATCCATGAATCTGAGCTCCGTAAGTTTATTAAAAACATGCAACTAATCTACGAATATTTCTTATAAGGACCACAAAAGGGAATTAAGCCTTTTCCCTATCATGGACGATCACACTAGGTTGATGCTCAACCTCAGCTCATATTGTGTTTCACACATGATCCACATCACTATTCGTGTTATCCATATGACACAAACTAGTCACAACACACAACTGGGGAATATACGATTACAATGAGTATTGTTACCCTAGCAACTTATCATACATGAAAGCTGACTGTATGGAGGCTGACTCAGTCACGCATGTTAGAATTTTGGCCCGACGGTCTACGATACGTGGAAGAAATACCCAAATGTATTTCTTACCGCTAAAGAGAACAATCAGTCGTCGAGGTTATGAGATCAATGAATAGTGTACACATCACTCCGCTATTCCTAATTAACGATTAGGTCTATCTCATCGATCGATCCTCAATTATTCTTGTAATCACAAATGTGATGTTTATTGTATCATTTTATCCTTATCCCACCAACTTGAGATCAAAGGGTTCAACTATAAACAAATCATCAATCGACTATGCTAAAAACATCTCACAGAGCATTCTTTAGCAAATAACTATTATTATGATCTCAATCTTTCTCTCTACTTCCCTCCCAGAGACCAATCCTGATTCTCCTATCCCTATGGCTGAAACAGTCTTCGATCGACCATAAACTTGGTTTAGGAGATGATTGTTTAATCAACCTTTCGCAACTCATACTAAACCATAAAATCTCATCTTCACCCAATTGCCCATTTTTAGGTGCCTACAATATTGATCCTTGATATCTCTTAAATGAGAAAATGAAGTTTTGACGAATGTGTCTCCATTGTTAACACTGCTCCTTTATTTTTCTTGAATGAAAAAAAATGGAGTTTTGACGAAACAAATCAACTAGGTTATCATGTATTGTCGGTGGTGAAACAAACAATTAAGGTTAGTATTATTTTTTTTATCAAACGTTAAACTTTCTGTGTTTTTGGCCACTGATTTGATTGATTTCCGGACTTATATATTGTGTTAGAGACTCATTTACCTAGTTTTTAGGTTATTAATATATATTTAAAATGGTCAATCTTAAATTTATGTTCAATATCTAATTACCAAAACCAAATAAGCTAAGGTTAATAAAAGCATGAGTCAAATAACAAAAAACATGTAAACAAATTTGAAAGGTGTCATACGAGTATGTTTCAAAGGAGTGCATACTCTGAACTTCCATAAGTTTTTTTTTTAATCTTTTTAATTAGTTTTCTAGTTTATCTGAAAACAAGGTCTATGTAATAGAGTGTTTCAATACTCTATTCCTATTAAAATGAATGAGGGTCTATTTGAGGGCGCGAGATTTACACCATGGAAGACGGGTGATGATTTTCAGTTTGAGAAAAGAAATTCACTTGGACGGGTGATCATTACATGTCCAGGTAAATATTTACCTATTTTAATAATAACTAACCTAGGTGGGACCCGCATCTTGGGAGTCTAATATTATAAAAAATACCCAGGAAGTGAAACATCACCCGTCTAGACTAGATTACTGCCCACTCCTTCGGTCGAAGGAGTGTTTAAAGGAGCTGAGAGAAAAGTAAACATTTCACCTACCCATAAGAGCGTCCACAATGGTTGGAGGGAAACACAGACCAAAAAGTGAATTTAGTCGATGGTCCGGAAAAAGCAGCCACAGCGGGACGAGTGAATGTAGTCTTTAGTCCGGAAAAAACACTGTTGCGGAGTAAATCTGAGAATTTTTAAGTGGGTGTCCGCCTGATTCTAAGTGTGTGTGTAGTGAAGCGCTTGATGCCAGGCGTTATTCTAGCGCAACGTTTGAAAACACGGACGGTAACCAAATCTTCGCCTGATCAAGCACTCACCTAAGATTACGCCTGATGGAGCGTGCGTCTAGGATCATGCCCACTAACAGGCGGTAACCAAATCACCGCCCCATTGAAGCGTAACACTAGAATACCGCCCATGTCCAAACGCAATGCTAAGGCACCGCCCAACAAGGAGTGTGCGTCTGATGCTCCGCCTAATTCTAGGCGTGCCCCTAGGCGTCCGCCGGGATAATATGATTTGGTTACGCCTGATTTCGTTACCGTTTTGTTACTGTTCTGATTTGTTACTGTTGATCAACAACTATAATTTGTATTCTGATACACCTATAAATAAATAAATTTATATCTCTCATTCCCATTTCAAATCCACAACTTTTACATTTCATAAAAGTTTTATAATCTCTCATTTTCGTAATTATGGCGTACGAAAATTTTAGGCTTAATGCAGAGAATTTTACCGTAGAGGAAGATTTATCCCTATGTAGAAACATAGTATTACATTATCCATCAAGGGGTTATGAACGTCGGATGAATGGTTCAATGAGCATGGAATGGTTAAAATATATCCATGCTAACTTTTGTAATGAAACCGGTAACCCCAATATCCAGAACAGAGCAGGCCTTTTTTGTCGATATATGGAAATAACAAGGGCAGTACTAGTATTTTCTACTTTAACCGCTAAGGTGAATGAAAGAAGAATTAGGAATTTTCTGCAGGTTAGTTACATGTCGCCAATACTCCATATACAGATCATAGCTAACGACACGTACTAATTCACTTGCAGGGACCAGACAGTTTTCCCTCATCTCCTCAGCATCGTCGTTGTTCAAGTTGGAAATACGACTAGGCGGGTTGCTAGGAACGCCCCATGTTTGATGGTATTGCCTCCAACACCGATCTCCGAGATACATGTTATTCTTTGAAAATAAAATTACAATAAAAAAATAAACCAATCAATTAACCGAAATTCAAAGAAAATAAATAACATTCCTATGGAAATAAATTATAAACTCGCAATGCCTAGCCAAGAGAATATAACCCTTTTCTCTGAGAGCTCTATTGCTTTCCGTCCAATTTCAGTATCCAGGACCATGATCGCAGATTCCCACGGTTGCCAGGTCACATCGTTTACAGACAACTGATTAAGAGAAGTCCTTGAACGAACAATATCAATACTCTTCCTCCGTGTTCCCTTTCACCGACAACATCTAGGCCATATTGATTCACTTTCAGGCGTTGGGTTCTTTGGCCGACAAATGCCCAGATATTCGTACCCCCAAAACTAGAATGTCAAGACAACCAATGGAATAAATAAGTGAGCAAGAAATAAAAATTATAACGAATAGAGTTCACAAGAGGAGGAGACGGAAGAGGGTTGCACATGAGAAGATTAGGGTTCAGGAGAAAAAATAGAAGTTGCGGCTGAAGAGGAAGGGAGGGTTAATGGGGCGGGACGTTAATAATTCGCTTGGAATTGTAGGCGGGGCGCTAGGACGCCGCCCGTCTTTTTCATCTCACACGCTTCTCTCGCACACCACCCACTCGATCAGGCGTAATGCTGGCGCACTGTTCCATCAGGCGTTTGTCAAGTAAACCGCCCGTCTCTTGGGCGTGCGTCTAGGAGTCCGTCTAGAATCAGGCGTAATGTTTTGTTCCCGCCCAACATCAAGCGTTCAGCTAGACGTCCGCCTCACGCAAGCGTTACGCTAGACAACCACCCGTCTCAACAAGCGTTATGCTAAACAATCGCCCAACAACAAGCGTTATACTGGAGCACCACCCGATCATTTTTAGTCTCTAGGCCGTTGTTTTTGGGTCAGACCAAAGAGTAAAATTTTTACTCTTTACTCTTTGGTTTTGATCCAGCCATTGTGGATGCCCTAATGACACCAAATTTGATCAAAATTAGTGAACTTTTTAATCTTGAAGGAAAACACCCTACCTATAACCTTGTTCTTAGAGCTCTTGAGCTTCTTTTAAATGGTATTAGTCTTTGCACCATTTTTTTAAATAAAACCTTTCTTCAAGGGTGATAAATAAAAGAATAAAAATGAAATACAAACTTTATATAGGAAGTATTTTTTAAATATATTATAATATTTATTCTTCTATAAAAGTACTTTAGGGGTATATTTTAAATTGAAGGGTTACATAGGGGCTGCAAGCTTGATAGAGGAGCCCCAAATAGATTCAGGGTGACCAAATAATCCAATAAGGGGTATCCTAGGGGCTATGTTAATTTTTCATATTACCTTTCTATCTATGAAAAAGTCTAATTTGCCCTTCAATCAATTAAAACCTAAACAAAACAAAACCTTATAAAATTTTCATTTCAATTCAAAACCTTTCCCTCTCCCTCCATATCTCCTCCTTCTCCATTTAAACCGAATTTCTCAATAGAATGGTGTATACAAGGTATTCAACAAAACCCATGTTATTTTTAGAACCCAAAAGTGATTGATTTTCTTGTTTGATTGATGGTTTTGTTGAAAAAATTGGGTTACAAAAAAATTTACGGTTAGGTTCGATTGGAAAACCCAACCGTAAATGTATGTTCTCAAGAAATTATGGTTGGATTCCATTTAGAACCCAACCGTAACTGGGTTGTTCTACATTTTACGGTTGAGTTATTAAAAAAAAAAAACGTAAATAAAAAGGTAGGAGATGAAAATGATTTTTTACGGTTGGGTTCGATTGGAAAATCCAACCGTAAATGTATGTTCTCAAGAACTTACTCGAACCCAACCGTAACTGTTTTTTTTTTAAATTTTACGGTTGGGTTATTAAAATACCCAACCGTATATCAGAAGGAAGGAGATGAAGATGATATTTTACGGTTGAGTTCGATTCTGAACCCAACCGTAAACTATTTTAAACTCAAACCCAACCGTAAAATTATATGAATAGATTTGAATATTTTTCATTTCTATCTTGTAGAGAATTGAAAGACGAAGCCAACCCCAAAAAAATGAGGCCAATCGGACATCGTATGAGGGAGTTATGATCAAAACGGTGAAATACAAAAAAAAATCCAGGAAGAATTACGGTTGGGTTTCCCAACCGTAAATCTGACACAAAAATCTCACCCAAAATCCCCAAATTTACGGTTGGGTCCGAGTCCAAGAAACCCAACCGTAATTCTTCTTGGATTTTTTTTTGTATTTCACCGTTTTGATCATAACTCCCTCATACGATGTCCGATTGACCTCATTTTTTTTGGGTTGACTTCGTCTTTCAATTCTCTACAAGATAAAAATGAAAAAATCTTCAAATCTATTCATCTAATTTTACGGTTGGGTCATATGCTAAAACCCAACCGTAAAACTGTTACGAGTGTTTGTTAGTTACGGTTGGGTTCTAGGATGAATACCTAACCGTAATTGTTAGCTACGGTTGGGTCCGATGCTAACATCCAACCGTAAAATTGTTACGATTTGGTGTTCATCCATGAAATTACGGTTACGGTTGGGTTGGGAAGAACACCTAACCGTAAATGGCGTTTACGGTTGGGTTCGATATGAAAACCCAACCGTAAAATTCTCTGAATAAAAAGAAAATCATCTTTTTTTAACGTAATTTCATCAAATTTGAGCCATTAAAAGACCAAGAGTTTAAGTTAGAGGTATACCTCACTACTCTGGTTGATTAAATCAAAATCTAAGGTTTTTAAAAAAAACCTAAAAAATTCTCTTCAAATTTTTCTTCCCACCAAACCAAAAAGATTTTTTTTTTTATTTGATTAAATTTAAGATTATTTTAGATTAATTATGATTAGCCTAATCTATTAGCTAATTAGTTTTACTAATATAACTAATCAGGGGTAGTTTAGCCATTATATAAATACCATGAAAAAAAGGTTTTTGAAATTCACTTTAAATGTCTCTATTTCGTCTTTACATGGTAGCCTCTCTATGGACTTTGCAACCCCTATGTAAGATTCCTTTAAATTTCAATGAATTTTAACGAGTACTATTTTCCAAGTGCAAAAATGAACTAACACGTTCTTGAAATATGAAAATATAATGTCGTCTGTGAATAACAAATGAGACTCTAAAATTTAGAAACCTGATATAGGGGCTCCAACATCAATAGAGGGGCTCCAATAATAAGACGAAATAGAGACATTATGAAGTAAAACTCAAAAACCCCTTATCCATAATATTTTCACAATGCCTAAACCACCGCTGATTAGTTAATCTTAATTACACTAACTAATTAAAAAAAAGTTAATCATGATTAATTAAACATAATCTTTTACTTAATCAAATGATTTGAATTTTTTTTTTCTTTTGAATTTGTGTTTGGTGGGAAGAAAAACTAGATGAAATCTAAGATTTTTTTTTTTTTTTAAACCCTAGATTTTGATTCAATAAACCATAGTAGCATTGAGTATACCTCTAACTTATACTGTTGATCTTTTTATGGCTCAAATTTGATGAAATCACGATTTGAAAGATTGTTTTTTTGTTGTTCAGAGAAACTTACGGTTGGGTTTCATGTCGAACCCAACCGTATCACCAAGAACATCCCAGATATACGGTTTGGTTTTCAACCAGACCCAACCGTAAGTTGAAGAAAATGAAGAACACCATTTTTTCCAATAGTTACGGTTGGGTTTTCAACCAGAACCAACCGTAAGTAGAAGAAAAATGATGTACACCATTTTTTCCCATAGTTACGGTTGGATTTTAAGGCCCAAACCCAACCGTAACACATCCTTTTGAGCATTGATTTTTTTGGTTAAATTTGAGTTTTAAAATCAAAATTTTGAAATAATTCAATCATTTTAACTAGATTGAAGGTAAATTGGGTCATTCAAACAAAGAAAAACCGAAATATACACAAATTAGATAATCCAAATTTGTGTTATCCAGTAGAATTTACGGTTGGGTTTTGGCTTATAACCCAACCGTAACATATTCTGTTAATTTTTGTTACAATTTCAACACAGAATTACGGTTGGCTTTTACCTTAAAAACCAACCGTAAACAAGTTGTGGAGTTTGTACAAATTATCTTACGGTTGGGTTTTTAGTAATCGGAACCAACCGTAAAACTTTCACTAAGCATTTCAGCATGATTTACGGTTGAGTTTGAGTCCAAACCCAACCGTAAATTCTCCTGTTAACTTTTTTTTTTTGATTGTCAATATACTCCAAATTGGGTTTAAAACACACCTTTTTAACTTATTCATTATATTGTAATAGATTTAAAGTAGTACATTAAAGGAAAAAACAAAGAAAACGAAATAGAATAGATCATTGGATGATTACACTTAAACACTTAAAGATAATTGCGATAATCAAACACCCGACTTGTTTCCATAATACGATAGCAATCTGTATGCTTGAACTCCTCCCCATGTTTGATTCTATATTGCTCCATAGCCAACACATGCTGAAAAAAACAAATCAATTATAAGTTTGAATTTTTGAAATCTCTTTTTAATGAACGATTTATTAATCGACAAACTTACTTTTTCCACACCGTTCTCGTCGGGATGTACTTCGAATCTCATTTGCATTTCCAGTTTTAAGTTGTTCATTTGTCGATACAACGCCTCAAACCGTCTCTTGATGGCTCTCCACGTCCTATGATTTTCATTACAGTTATTATTTTAATGTGGCAGTCAAAAAGCAGCTTTACCTCGGTGAAATCATCGTCCGATAGCATGCGAATCTGGACACCATCACTCATACTTGAGAGTTGCAAGATAATCCCTGCACTACTCTCACCCATCTCCGAAACCTTCTGTATCCCTGAGGTACAGCAAATAACATATCAACATTATCATATACATGGGCTTATACATATTTGTTCGCGATAGAATGTTAAATTCTTAAGAGGGGTTGTCTAGCAGGTGAAAGTTCAACCGAGTTAGTCAGCACAACATCTGCTTGATTGTATTGCACTACTGACTAACATTATGTGACTACTGGTACAACCGTCGGATATCCATGAAGCATCTCAGTGTACCCACAATATATCCTACGACTGAAACTCACTGCCTGACCAAATATTGTGAAGGGCATATGAACCAACCTTTTACCTATTGAAAAATGCGAACATACTATCACTAGGTCACTAATTCACGCAGACATGAAATTATAACATCTAATAGACATATAATGTGTGGAGATAGCATGCACTGCTGAGATATAATATGTGACACTCATGGCAGAATTTGATTTCATTCGCCATATAACATACCCTATCATATTTGTAATGCAATTAGCTGTACTTCGAAGCATAGTTTCAGCATAAGAGAGAGTGAATGAATGCATAAGCAAACATCATTCTAGTAACAAATACATGAACCTACCAGTAACTTGCAGAAGCTGGTGAGAATTTTTTTGGAGGTAGTCATTAGGGTCACTTTTGACCCTAACAAAGCTGCCAACCACTTTTCCATCAAAAGTATCAGGATTTTTTAATAGATTCTGAATTAAGCTCCTTTTCAAATAAACCAACTTGATGTTTTGAGTTACTATAGAAGCAAAACAGCTACGCGGAGCCAACTTAATTTTAATTGCCCCGTTTGTCTTGTCCAAGCGGGTCCTTCTTTGCCTTTTGCAAGAATTTGAAGCACCGTCACCCTCTTCCGAGTCGTCACTCAACTCATCCTCCTCTGATGAACCCTGGTTATCACGTAAATGTGGTTCCAACAAGTCACGAATTTTAGTTCGGTTCACTGTCCTCTTCCCTAAAACAGAAAGGAGCCTTTCATCGCATATAACCCTCTTCTTTTTTTCTCGATCAGTGAGTCTGTTACTGGTGATATATTCGTTGATGATTTTGACCAAATCAAAAAGCGAATAAGTCTGGCATGGATCCTTGCCGAAGGATGTAAGAAATTCTATGAGAGGTTTCGATCCCCACCCGATAAACACCCTTTTCTTTTTTCATTTTTCTTTTCATCGACTTCAGTGCAGGATGTAGAATCCCATTGGATGGAACCAATGCCAATGTTGATAGATCTTCCACATTTTCTTCAAAATCGGATAACAATTCATCCTCCTTATCAGCTATAAAAAGTTTATCTGAATCAATTTTCTTTTTGTAGCCCTCTCTTTTATTGCCCTTGTAGCCTTCTTTTTTATTGCACTTGCCCTTATGCAATAGTCTGTCTGCAATATAGAGATCTTCTAAAGTTACGCCTTCCTCGTCTTTTATTAGATCCCAGTATTCCTTAAACAGGCCCTCATATGTTTCCCTGTCCTTAAAATCTATCTTGCCCTGCAAATATAGCAGGAAATAATATGACTAAACATAACAGACAAGGTTTACCAATCAGTGAAGGTTTGTCAAAATTTAATCAAAGCACGCTTAGGAAAGCAATCATACCCCGTCAGAGTCGACCTCGACATTTTCTTCTATCAATAGAAGGAGCTTTAAGCATTCACCACAAAAGCTCTTTTTTGCTCTGAAATTCACAAACTTCGCACCTTTAACACAGTGTTTGCATACAGCTTTCGGACAGGCAATGCAATGAAATTCTGGACCTCCACCACAATTGAAGCAGCGATGCCAGTCTACCAGAATCCAGAATTAAATTGACAGTTTAGTATGACGCAAAGTATGAAACATGAAAAAGTTGCCGTACTAGAAACGTGAGCTGGAAACTCATTTGAGTTATTGTGTGTGACAGAACAAACAGATCTACTAAGTACAGATGCTATCCAAAATACAGCAGACCATCCATCTAAACTTATATTTGTATATGTAGGTCTACCAGAAAAAACCCTACATTGACTTATCTCATTTTTTATTATATTCCATTTCTCGCAGCTCCCAGAAAAATTACTTAACTGCATCGGAAACATAAAAAAGATATTTCTGGGATCCCATTAATGATACACATACAGTGACAACTTTGGAGAAACTGGGCTACACATCTATATGATATATCGATGTTTATGTAAATGCACATATCCGTAAACAGATACGTAGAC
>JAJJMC010014687.1:6621515-6775353 GCA_023531435.1 Papaver californicum
ACGTCAGGTAGAAATACCAGTTGGTAACAATAACACACTACTTGGCACATGGAGAGAACAGTCGTAAACTAGGGACATTTTACCCTATCAAAATGGAAATAAAAAGATTCCAATAATTAACTATGTCAGCGTAGTTGGGAATTTCTAATTTTGAGACAGGATGCTTGACATTGTGGTTTCTAGCCTCTTGAACCGCAATTATTATAACATAACAAGGATTGGAAATTCCAACAATGAGATATAAACAGCACTTTCAACATAACATTGAGACTTCAGTAAAAGTTTTCTTTTACGCCTTTCCATAAAATACTTCTATAGACTTGGAAGCTATTTACTGGCAGTAACCTTCCGCGTTTAAGACCCTAATCAACACTAATCACTAATCAGTGTTAATCAAGATACATTTCTTAGCACATAGATGTCATGCAAGCATGGAATTAATTAAAACAAATACAAAAAGTTTGTCAGAATACAAAGTAAACAATACAAGAGGGAGAGTCCATGGATATATCAACAACCCAGCATTTAAAAAAACCCTTTCTTTAACAGTAAACCACACAAACACTTACAGTGCAACCCTAGGTGGAAAACTATGAGGAGAAAATACCCCTCACCAAAAAAAAATCCACCATGGAAGGGAGAGAAAGTGAAAACTGAAAAGGCAGAGGAATAGAGAGAGAAAGATTTACTTGTGGTCACAGACGAGAAGTAATCCACCATCTTTACAATGAAAACACCAATCTTCTGCTACTTTCTCTTCATTGTTTTCCTTACCATTCTCAGTATTCTCCATCTTCAGTACTCAGATCAATAACAATGTTTGATTTTGATTTTGATTTTGCTTTTTTTTTTTTTCAAGTTCAGTTTTTTAATGCAAAACCACCTTCAATATATAATAAAAGGGTGTTTCAAAATCAAAGGATAAAAGAACTTAAGCTAGAAATATTTTGATCCAACTTTGATTCCTAATAACTAACCCATTAGCTAGAGTGGAAGTACTAAAAAGAAAAATGATAACTTTTTCTTTTAAAATGAAAAAAAAGTGAAATGATCTCTGAGAAGTAAGGAATGTAGTAGAAAAAATTGCAGGGTTTGGGAAAGTAGCAGTGTTATTTGGATGATCTTGCTTTCTCAAGTTGGGAATGAGTGAAGTAGTGAGATAAGAACTGAAGCTGTTGGTACCGACTGACACATATTTATAGCTGTTTTAGTTTCATAGTCTTGGAGTTTGTGTTAGTGGTGGACTTCGAGAGTTTGGAAATGAGATTAGTAATGGGGGTAACATAATTTTGACAAGGACTCGTTGGCAGACCCTAAAAATACACACAGAAATGAGATTTGTATTTTAGGGCAAAAATAAACATAATTTGACAAAAACCAGTTTTATACTTGTTGACAGACTCCAAAAATACGCATTTCTTTAAAAGATGCCGATGGTAGGGAAAATCTAGTGTAAACTTAAGTAATAACATAAAGCATCAGTGTGTAATTACTAAAATGATCTTACTTTTAGAAGCCTGATATAGGGGTTTCAAATTTAATTGAGGGGCTCTCCTAATAAGACAAAATAGGGACATTATGAAGTAAAATTTAAAAACCCCTTATCCATAATATTTTCACAATACCCAAACCACCCCTGATTAGTAATCTTAATTACATTAATTAGTTAAGATTAAATTAAGCTAATCATGATTAATTAAACATAATCTTTTACTTAATCAAATGATTTGATTTTTTTTTTTTGAATTTGTGTTTGGTGGAAGAAAAACTAGATGAAATTTAAGAAAATTTTGTCGTTTTTTTTTAAACCCTAGATTTTGATTCAATAAACCATAGTAGCATTGAGCATACCTCTAACTTATACTCTTGATCTCTTTATGGCTCAAATTTGATGAAATCACGATTTGAAAGATTGAATTTTTGTTGTTCAGAGAAATTTACGGTTGGGTTTTATGTCGAACCCAACCGTAACCATAAGAACACTGAAGAACACCATTTTTGCGCAGATTTACGGTTGCGTTTTTAACCAAACCCAACCGTAAATCAAAGAAACATGATGAACACCATCATTTTCCCACAGTTACGGTTGGGTTTTCAACCAGACCCAACCGTAAGTAGAAGAAAAATGATGAACACCATTTTTTTTCCCATAGTTACGGTTGGGTTTTCAACCAGACCCAACCGTAAGTAGAAGAAAAATGATGAACGCCTTTTTTTCCCATAGTTACGGTTGGGTTTTAAGGCAAAACCCAACCGTAACACATCCTTTTGAGCATTGATTTTTTTGGTTATATTTGAGTTTTAAAAATCAAAATTTTGAAATAATTCAATCATTTTTACTAGATTGAAGGTAAATTGGGTGTTTGAAACAAAGAAAAAACGAAAAACACACAAATTAGATAATCCAAATTTGTGTTATCCAGTAGAATTTACGGTTGGGTTTTGGCTTATAACCCAACAGTAACATATTCTGTTAATTTTTGTTCCAATTTCAACACAGAATTACGGTTGGGTTTTGCCTTAAAACCCAACCGTAATAAAGTTGTGGAGTTTGTCCAAATTATATTACGGTTGGGTTTAGTTATCGGACCCAACCGTAAATGATCCTGTTAATTTTTTTTTGATTTTCAATATACTCCAAATTGGGTTTAAAACACACCTTTTTAACTTATTCATTCTATTGTAATAGATTTAAAGTAGTACATTAAAGGAAAAAACAAAGAAAACGAAATAGAATAGATCATTGGATGATTACACTTAAACACTTAAAGATAATGGCGATAATCAAACACCCGACTTGTTTCCATAATACGATAGCAATCTGTATGCTTGAACTCCTCCCCATATTTGATTCTATATTGCTCCATAGCCAACACATGCTGAAAAAAACAAATCAATTATAAGTTTGAATTTTTGAAATCTCTTTTTAATTAACGATTTATTAATCGACAAACTTACTCTTTCCACACCGTTCTAGTAGGGATTTGCTTCGAATCTCATTTGCATTTCTAGTTTTAAGTTGTTCATTTGTATATACAACGTCTCAAACCGTCTCTTGATGGCTCTCCACGTCCTATGATTTACATTTCCCTCTAATGCCGCAAACATTCGAAACACACGCTTCCACCAAGCATCAGTATCTTGATCCTCATACCAATCTTCTTGTGAAACAACGTTGTTATTGTTGTTATAGAAGGCTCTATCGTAAGCATGCTCTACCATTGTATGCCACCCTCGAACAATTGCAACATCTTCATCATTCGTGTATGTAGTTACCATTTTTAGTGGTTGAAAGGGTATGGTGATAATGAGTTGGGAAGTCTAGAATTATAATGAGAATGAAAGGGATAGAGAATAATGAGAAAGTGACAAGGAAAGGTTTTCTTTTATAGGGAAAAAATACCCAACGACTAGATTTTTCAAATAAAAAATCCGTTGGAATTGTCTACTTTAAGGAGACACAAATTCTGACAGTTTTGAGAATCCAGTAGAATTTACGGTTGGGTTCCGGCTTAAAACCCAACCGTAAGTTGTAGTGTTAGTTTTAGTACATATTTCATCATATAGTTACGGTTGGGTTTTGCCTTGAAACCCAACCGTAATCTAGTTGTGGTGTTTGTACAATTTATTTCACGGTTGGGTTTAGTAATCGAACCCAACCGTAAAATTGAGTTTTAAGTAGGAATTGTAGTTACGGTTGGGTTGAGTCATCGAACCCAACCGTAAGTTGTAGTGTTAGTTTTAGTGCATATTTCATCATATAGTTACGGTTGGGTTTTGCCATGAAACCCAACCGTAAGCTAGTTGTGGTGTTTGTACAATTTATTTTACGGTTGGGTTTAGCAATCGAATCCAACTGTAAATTTGAGTTTTTTTGTAGGAATTGTAGTTACGGTTGGGTTGAGTCATCGAACCCAACTGTAAGTTGTAGTGTTAGTTTTAGTGCATATTTCATCATATAGTTACGGTTGGGTTTTGCCTTGAAACCCAACCGTAAGCTAGTTGTGGTGTTTGTACAATTAATTTTACGGTTAGGTTTAGTAATCGAACCCAACCGTAAATTTGATTTTTTTTTAGTAGGAATTGTAGTTACGGTTGGGTTGAGTCATCGAAGCCAACCGTAAGAAGGATTTTTTAAGACAAAATTAGTTATGTTTGGGTTTAGTTCATTTTCTTATCAAACATCAGAGTTGTTAAAAACCTTATTTTTAACATTAAAGGAAGAACTAAAGGAAACGAAATACAGTAGATCATTAGATGATTACACTTAAACACTTAAACACTTAAACACTTAATCATAACGGCGAAACTCAAGATAGAAACTTTGTTCCAAGATACGATAGCAATCCATATGCGTAAACTCCTTCCCATATTTGATTTTATACTGCGCCCTAGCCATGACATGCTGAAAAAAATAAATCAATTATAAGTTTGATTATTTTAAAACTCTTTTTAACAACGATTTATTAATTGACACACTTACTCTTTCCACATTGGTTTCGTCGGGAAATGCTTCAACTCTCATTTTCATTTCCAGTTTTAAGTTTTCCATTTCTTCATACAACGCCTCAAAGCGTCTCTTGATGGTTCTCCACGTCCTCCGATATCCATTCCCCTGTAATGCCACAAACATTTCAAACACACGCTCCCACCAAGAATCGTCCTCCTGACCGTCCATCCAATTTTTAGCTATAACAACGTTGTTATTGTTGTTATAGAAGGCTCTCTCGTAAGCGTGCTCTATCATCGTAAGCCACCCTCGAACAATTGCAACATCTTCATCATTCGTGTATCGAACCATTTTTAATGGTTGAAAGGGTATGGTGAGAATTAGTTGGAAAGTCTAGAATTATAATGAGAATGAAAGGGATAGAGAATAATGAGAAAGTGACAAGGAAATGTGGTATTTTATAGGGGAAAAATACCCAACGGCTAGATTTTCAAATAAAAAAACCGTTGGAATTGTCTATTTTTGTCACTATTCAGGGATTATTTATGGTTGGGTTATCCAGAATACTCAACCGTAAAATCTAAATTAAGTTTACAATTAAAACTTGCACTTACAGTTGGGTTTTGCCATAAAAACCCAACCGTAATCAATCCCTTGGAACATTGATTTTAAAGGTCAAATTTGGGTTTCTAAATTAAAATTTTGAACTTATTCAATCATATTAACTAAGATTGAAGGTAAATTCAGTCATTCAAACAAAGAAAAACCGAAAAACACACAAACGAGAGAATCCAATTTTTAGTTATCCAGTAGAATTTACGGTTGGGTTTTGGCTTAGAACCCAACCGTAAATTCTAGTCATAGTTTAAGTGCATACTCTTTTACGGTTGGGTTTTGTAATGAAACCCAACCGTAACAAATATGTGGTTTTAGTGCAAATTATATTACGGTTGGGTTTTGGATTAGAACCCAACCGTAAATTCTAGTGTTAGTTTTAGTGCATACGCTTTTACGGTTGAGTTTTGTAATGAAACCCAACCGTAACAAATATGTGGTTTAAGTGCAAATTGTATTATGGTTGGATTTAATAATCGTACCCAACCGTAAATATTAGTTTTTTAGTGGAAGTGTAGTTACGGTTGGGTTAAGGAATCGAACCCAACCGTAAATGATCATCTTCATATCCTATATTCTTCATTTTTTATGCATAAATCAGTCTTGTATTTGTTTTTTGTTGGTGGGAAAAGTAGAAGAAAGATAAGAGAGTTTAACCCAAAATTTTGAAAAGCCCAAAATGAGTGATTCTAGTGGCAAATTTATGGAGGGTGAATCCTTGTATGATTACCAAACTAAATTCTACATACCCATTGAGGGAGATCCAACTATGTATGATTATTTGGATGGTAGAGAGGTTTTAAGTGAAAGTTGTGATGCTGAAACTAAACCAAATGGAGAAAGTAGTCGTCAAAGTGAAGATTCAACTGCCGAGAGTAATCAGGTATACCTCTAACTTAAACTCTTTGTCATTTTTTGCTGATATTTGATGAAATGAGGTACATAATAGTGAGTTTTTTTTGTGACTCCGCCATGTTTACAGTTGGGTTGTCTTGAGAAAACCAACCGTAACTGTACATTTGATGGATGAAAAGTACAGTTTCACAGTTTTACGGTTGGGTATCTACCACAAACCCAACAGTAACTAATTACATGCATGGGTATTTATTGCACTTGTTACGGTTGGGTTTGACACTTTAACCCAACCGTAAAATTGTTTGACATTTTTTTCTTGTATTACGGTTGGGTCCGTCGCTTCTACGGTTGGGTCTGACGCTTCTAACCCAACCGTAAACTTATTGGTTTTAGTGTTTTGTTGCGTAATGCCTTGATCTTTTTTGTTCAGCTCGCGGTTGTACCTCAACCAATGTATGATCAGCCTCCTCCAAATGATATTGAAACTAGAGATACTACAGATCACTATTTGAACGACCTGGTAGGTTATAGATAAGTTGTTAATCCCTTTCGACAATATAGCTAATGCCATTTTTTCTCTCCTAACTTTCTGTTCTTGGACCATGTAGACATGGGATAAAAAAGATGATGCAAAGAAATGGGCTACAGAACATGGGAAACTCATCATGTGTGTGATTGTTTGTAACAACCAACAAAAACACAACCACTTTCAAATGGTTTGTGAGTGTAGTGGACAATACACAAGACATGCGAAGAAGGGTACTGAGTATGTACCAAAGACGAAGATCAAGCGAAAAACTTTCACTAAGAAGACGGGATGTCCTTTCAAGCTTCAATTTCGTACCAACAACGAGAATAAGTGGTTCTTGTCTACAGTTGTATGCGGTCGTCACAACCACCTACTACCAGAGACTTTGTTAACGCATCCTTCTACGACACTGCTCACCGAGGAAGAAAAGCTCATCGTAGACGATATGACGGATAAGCGTTTGAAACCCAGTGATATACTCGGGCACTTGAAGAAAATAAACTCAAATAATGTGTCTACGTCGGAGACAATCTACAACGCCAAAGCCAAGTTGAAGCGTGAGAAATGGGAAGAAAGGGACCCGATCCAACAACTTTCGTACTTGGGGGAGACGAAAAACTACACCATGTTTCACGAAGAAGATGAGAATAAAGAAATTAAGCATATTATATTGGCTCATCCCGAGTTTATAAAGTTAGCACGGTGCTCCCATCAAGTGCTTATGATGGATTGCACGTACAAAACTAACAAGTATGAGCTCCCGGTTTTGAATGTTGTAGGCCAAACTTCTACCAAGTCCCCGTTTAGTGTTGCCTTTTGCTTCTTGAGAAACGAGCTCGAAGAAAGTTATGTGTGGGCATTTTGGAACAAATTAAATTATTCTACGTTAAAGGATATACCCCTAATGTAATTATCACCGACAAAGAACAAGGCTTGATGAATGTCATTGCAAGGGTATTCCCAGATGCTCATCATCTTCTTTGCACGTTCCACTTGTGGAACAATATTCAAACCAAGTGCAAAAGGATTATTCTGCCAACAAAGAAAAGCGAGATGGAAAGAATTAAGAAATAACCGGTTTCAGAACAAGAAACGACCAAAGAAAAATTCGAGGAGGACGACAAGTTGGCGGAACTAAAATGGGCTAGTTTCCAAACTGAATGGGACGCTTTGACATGGTCTATCACCAAGGAAGATTATGAAGAAAATGTTCGTATGTTATGCTTGCATTGGAGTAATTATCCAAAAGTTGTGAACTATTTGATGGACCATTGGTTGAATCCGCACAAAGAGAAGTTTGTAGCGGCGTTCACAAACCAATATAGGCACTTTGACAACCAAGCTACAAGTACCGTGGAGTCATCTCACAACAAAATGAAGAAGAAGCTTCATAATTGTGATGGTGGGTTTGTTACGGTCTTCGAAGTGATGCACGATTATTTTCTCCGTGACCTTGACAGAGTTAAGGAATCTTTTGAAAAAAGCCTTTCTAGAAAACACGTCAGCTATAAAGACGAACCATTGCTCCAAAGTATATTTTATAAGGTGTCGCATTGTGCGATTGAGAAGATAATGTACGAAGTAAAGCACTATAGATTGGGCAACTTACACGGAGAAGAAGAGTGTGTTTGTCCTAACATGTCAAGTTTGGGACTTCCCTGCCGGCATATGATGCCCAAGTACGAAGAAGACGGTGTGATCCCAATTCAAGATACTGATCCGTTTTGGCAACAATTGTCTTTCGATGAACCCATCGTCGAGCAAGATTTTGGTGCATCGTTTGCCGACACCCACGTTGGAAAGGCTCTAGCCAGGAAATACGATAAATTAAATAAGGCGCAAAGGCAAATTTGGTTGACGAAGTTGGGTTACTTCGTGTTTCCGCACACAAGGTACGCTGTCAAGGAACCAATTAGAGGGAAGAGAAAAGGTAGGCCTTCTACCAAAGAATCGAGGGCCGTGGGATGCAAAAAATCTAGGGAATTGCATGAAGAATCAAAGAAAAGAAACCCTTCTGCATTTGAGCATTTGCAAAAGGAATATGAAGCAGAGGATGAGAAGGAGGATGATGCTCAACGAAAAAGAAGTCAAACGGAACAAGGGGGACCAAGTCTAGTAGATATTAAAGGAAAAGGTCCCGCGGTTCCCACTCAAGAAAGTTCAACAATTGAACTTGGTGCGAAGGGAAAAGTTCCTGCACACCCAAACTCAAGAAAAGTAAGTATGAAGGAATTAGCAAGAAGAAAAAAAAGAGTTAGTATGAAAGAATTAGCAAGAAGAAAAGAAAAACTTAAAGGCAGTACATTAGTGGTTGAAGAGCCACATACGATCCGGATTGCAAGAGGATTGATGCAATTTCCATCTAACTTTTCAAGAATTGAGAATGGCTAAATCGTCCGAACCGAGCACATTATTTATGAAAATTATATGTCATCGTTTCCGGCTTTTTTTCGTTCATACATAAAGGCCACCGACGATGTTGCCGGTGATGGTAATTGTGGATACCATGTATTCATCGAACAAGTTGGACCATTTAGCGGAGCAGCATGGTTGTGTATGGACGAAGTAACTTATGTAAGGCATAAGTCAGCGGTTGAACTACGCTCTTACCTGGATTTATACAAGCAAATGATGTGTGCATATAGAGATGAAGAGTCGTTGTTAAACGAGGAGTTCATCGCTCTCGAAAGGCGTTTAATAGGCAACAAGAATTGCACTAGCGAGTATTGGATGAGCATGCCAATATGTGGCCAAATCCTCGCCAACGCTTTCAATTGCGTCATCCATTATATCTCAAATGGATATTGTTTTACATTTGCACCAACAAGATCAACATTTGTCGAACAATTGGCTAATAGAAGATGTGTGATTGGGCTGGTGCAGAACTGCCATTTTGTCGGTCTCAAGTTGAAAGAAGGAAGTCCATTACCCCCGTTACAGGATTGATACGACGGTGATATCGCCAAGTGTTGGTGTCACCGGTTCGAGCAAAATTTCGAACTCTGGAAGGCATTAAAACCCTCCCCGACCTTTCAATTTATATCATTTGTTTCTGACTCGGAGTGGGGATGATAATATAGTAATATTCACTAAATTTAATATTGGTAGTAACAATATCATATGTATGTTGGAGGAATCATAATATGAATATAGTTTTTTGGAAATCAAAAATTTGTAATATCATATGTGTCACTATAAAATTTACCCAGGTTTACGGTTGGGTTTTCAGTGAAAACCCAACCGTAAACCTGTCACTACACACTTATGATAATTTTACGGTTGGGTTTGGAGTCAAAACCCAACCGTAAACCTTCCAGAAATTTTTGTGACAGTTTTACGGTTGGGTTTTGACTCCAAATCCAATCGTAAAACTGTCACACAAATTTTCACCCAGTTTTGCGGTTGGGTTTGGACTCCAAACCCAACCGTAAAATTATCATAAGTAATGTCAGCCCGGTTTACGGTTGGGTTTGGACTCAAAACCCAACCGTAAATATTCTTGTTAACCTTTTTTTTGGAATTTCAATACACTCAAAATTGGGTTCAAAACACAAAATTTATGTAAACATCATAACTTTGACCACATTACAACCCATGAAATCATTAAAGTAACCTGGGATACAATTGAAATTACCACTAACAAACCCAAATGGCATTGCAAAAGAACTAATAAATAGGTTTGCGAGTGAGCAAAAAGTCCTTTAGGATGTGATAATGAGGTAGGTATAAAAAGGGCCATATTTTCCATCTCCTCCATTCCTGAAGAGATCTCTGTAACACCTCATCTTCGGTTTCACCCCTAAGTCGTAGTTCACCAATAATACGAACTAATGCCATAAATTCTTCTACGTATCGGTGTATAATGTTATATCGACAAATCAACTTGACTTGATCACGGTTATAAGGGTTGCCGATTTCAGAACAAAAGTTTTCATGGATTGTTTGCCAATAACTCGGACTCGTTATACCATTTTACCTTCGTTCTTCTCCTCTTTTTGGAAAACATAATACATAGTTGCGGCAAATACATAAATCTTCATCCAAAGAAAAATCTGGATTTTTAATCCCAGGTTGACCCATATTCCACTATGTTAGAGTACTAGTTTTGTTGGAGATGATTGTTCTAAAATAAAGGTTTAATTTTTTTTAAAAATGGATGGGTTGGATATGTACTCAACTATTTCACTTATAAACCAGAAGTGTAACGGCTCTGTTTTGAAAAATGGGTTGTACAAGGTTTCAACGACTCTATTTGCAAACTAAAAAAAACTTCAAATACGACCCAAAAATTTCCTCAAATGGATTTTACGGTTGGGTATTGACTCAAAACCCAACCTTAAAATCCTTGGGAATTGATGTGTTAGTTTTAGTTACAATTTCATCATACATTTACGGTTGGGTTTTGGCTGAAAATCCAATCGTAAACCATCCTTTGTAGCTTTGAGTTTTAAGGTCAAATTTGGGTTTTAAGGTCAAATTTGGTTTCAAAATCAAAAATTTGAACTTATTCAATCATTTGAACTAGATTGAAGGTAAATTGGGTCATTCAAACAAAGAAAAAAACGAAAAACACACAAATTAGAGAATCCAATTTTAAGTTATCCAGTAGAATTTACGGTTGAGTTTTGGCAAGAGACCTAACCGTAAAACTGTCACATTTTCAAGCAACATTTTTACGGTTGGGTCTTCAGACAAAAACCAACCGTAAACCTTCATAATTTTTCATTTTCTCATATATTTACGGTTGGGTTTTGGCTGAAAACCCAACCGTAACCCATCCTTTGTAGCTTTGAGTTTTAAGGTCAAATTTGGGTTTCAAAATCAAAAATTTGAACTTATTCAATCATTTTAACTAGATTGAAGTTAAATTGGGTCATTCAAACAAAAAAAAAAACGAAAAACACACAAATTAGAGAATCCAGTTATTCAGTAGAATTTACGGTTGGGTTTTGGCTGAAAACCCAACCGTAAAACTGTAGTATGAAAATGTGACAGTTTTACGGTTGGGTTTTGGAAAAAATCCAACCGTAAACCTTCAACATTTTTCATTTTTCCAGTTTAACGGTTGGGTTTTGCCTGGAAACCCAACCGTAACACTAATTTTTCTGGGTATTTTTACCTGCTTTTCCCATTGCATGGTTTCTTCAAATAACTGGAAAATAAATTTTAAGTTTAATTTTTATAATTCACGTGCAAGTTAAATTCAAACTTCAAAGGTACAAGTAATTCACATTAAAGGTACAAGTAATTCACCCACAAAAAAAAAAAAACCCCATAGACATAGAGTTAGGGAGAAGGAGGAGGGGTAAGTCGATGACTTTGATGAGCTCTTTTTTTGCTCATAACATTACGATGAGCAGCACCGCCACGAGTACGAGCTCCAACACGACCGCCTCGAGTACTAGCACCACGTTGCGCATCCTCGGCTTCATCATGTGTCTCTTCATCCGATGCTTGCGGCTCTCTTCTAGTAGTACTCGCATCTATAGTCGCGCCTCTTGTAGCAGGTCTACTCCTCTTTAAAGTCCGCTGCACATCCTCGGCTTCATGATGAAGCTCCCTAATCAAAGCTTGGAGTTGGTCAAGCGTCCTCACATCAATTGTGCTTAGGCATGGATTTTTATAGAGTCCGCCAATGCAACGGCTTTCTTTTTCTATTCACATATGAAAATAAAAGTAGGATGAGTGTTTAGTAATAAATCTTAAAAAAATTAATAACAAAAATAATGTACGTACCAAATTGAAATATGCCTTCTTCCAAAAACCATCTTCTGTGTTGTTTGGCATAGTCTCAGGACCATTGTTGATGATAGTTGGATGACCAAAATGGCGATACCAATCCAAGTAATCTTCTGCAGCCTCTTTTGTGCCCGGAGATGGAGTTAACTCTGTTCTTTGGACTTGGTATTTCGGATCATTGCGTTTATTCTAAACCGCGACCGAAGGCGTTGGCTCGTAGTTTAGCACGATGTTTGGGCCTTCAATCATCGACCCATTCACACACAATTTAAATATTTCGCGTGTCACCGTTGTTTGGATGTATCCATATTGGCGGAGAGTTCGACGGGGATTGGACATCACGTACCCAAACGGATGGTACAAAGGGCCGTTGTAGCCTGCCACGTCGGACAATACACGTAAATCCTCAACATGTCCATCACCCTCTATGCTAATCTTCACATAAGGATCGAAAATAACATTTTCAACCGTGAAAGCATCAATTTCAGTTCTCATCTTTGCTATGAGCACTTCTTTATATTTTTCCTAGGTCCCGGTGAAGAAGAATTTCTTTCCCGTAGGTCCAGTACCATCACCGCTCATTTGAGGAGCCAGTCTGGGAAAGTGATCATATACCCATGCATATGAAGATAATAAATATTAATATAAGAAAATACGAAAAAAATAAATTAAAGTTAAACATTGAAATTCAAACAATAAATTACCTGAAGCAGATCGGTATTCCTGGCAATCTCAGTTCCCCTAACCCTCGAAGCTTTTCGAAGGTTAGCAAGTAGGTAAGCCAGGGTGGCAGTTCCCCACGAGTACTGATGCGTCATCCCGAGATCCTGTTGCCCGAGTTATCAGCAAAGAAGATGGTGCCGAGCATATATGACAGATAAGCTCTGGCTGTTCGAATAGCTCTGGTGTCATCTATGACGACCCCAGCCATTTCCAACTTTGCGGTACCTCCAAACTTCTACCTTAGTGAACGCATCAATATTTTCTTGCTCATAGCTTGACCTTTCTTCGTTGGCATCCCCGGTTTATCTCCATTGACCAATTTAACCTCAGATTCGGCTTCGCTCTTCTCCCATCCAAATGTATCTTTCACAAGTACATAAAGATCACTCCATGACATGTTGTTGTTAAAACCCTCAAACACTGATTTACCATCCACCTCCAGGCCAAGAATTGATTGGACATCATCCGGCGTTATTGTCATCTCGCCGAATGGGAGATGAAACGTATCGGTTTCAGGCCAATAACGTTCCCTGAAGGCTGCGCAGACGACACTGTCATACTCCCACATCGAATTGGTAATTCCGGTAGCTAAACCGGTACCATTTACGAGAATTTGTACGACCGTACATTCATCAGTTGAGGGCCAATGTTGAGCCCTTTGACGAACCAATTTCTTGATCGCCTGTGTATGATCCTACAAAGAATAAAAACAAATTTGTTTTACTTACAAAAGTTACAAACAAAAATTTAACAGATTAAGAGAAGTGATTAATTAATACCTTGGTCGCAACAACTTTGGCAGCCCATGAGTGGGGATAACCAAATAATATTGCTGATTTGTCTGGGGCCTCACCCCATAGTCCTCCATTCCTCCTCTTAGGCCACAGTTGAGGTTCGGCCTTTTCTTTGGGAATTTCTTTGGCAACCCTTTTCTTTGCCTTTTCTTTTGGAATTTCTTTACCTTTGCCTTGAGGGACATGTTGTTCTTTGTCCGGCTCTTCTTCCTCGTGTTGTTGTTCTTGTGGTGGTTCTCTAATCACAAGAGAACCTCTAGGCGTTGGTAGATCACCCAAGCCTTGGAACACATTATATTCCTCTTGTGCAATTTGAGGAACACTACCACCACCTACCTCAAAAGATGGATTATGGGTCTTACTCACGCCTCTCTTCTGAACCCCTAAATGCTTTTCGTGGCGAGGGGGTGGAGTGTGAGAAATTGGTGTTGAATTGTTACCCCTCTTATTCTTCCTACAACACACAAGCAATACAAGTTAGATAATTTCCAAGCAATTCAACTTCAACAATTTTTTTTTTGACTACACAGGATTATTTACGGTTGGGTTTTTCTCAAAAGCCAACCGTAAATTTTTAGTTGAAAATTTTGTCCCATATTTTACGGTTAGGTTTTAACAAAAACCCAACCGTAATTCACATGTAGCCTGATGTGCACATTATTCTTACGGTTGGGTTTTTCTTAAAACCCAACCATAATACTCTAACAAAATTTGTATGTGCGCTATTGTTACGGTTGAGTTTTTCTCAAAAGCCAACCGTAAATTTTTAGTTGAAAATTTTATCCCATATTTTACGGTTAGGTTTTAACAAAAACCGAACCGTAATTCACATGTAGCCTGATGTGCACATTATTCTTACGGTTGGGTTTTTCTTAAAACCCAACCGTAATACTATAACAAAATTTGTATGTGCGCTATTGTTACGGTTGGGTTTTGCTCAAAACCCAACCGTAAATTGTTTTTAAAAAATGACGCAAATTGTTTACGGTTGGGTTCTATTTTGAAACCCAACCACAATATCCTTAACTAATCATCTTCTTCCCTTTGATTTACGGTTGGGTATTGAAAAAAACCCAACCGTAATACTCAAGAACATGATATATTACGGTTGGGTTTTCACACGAACCCAACCGTAATATCAACTGTGTCCAATATTTTTAAACCAAAAACACAATCAAACTTGCGAATCAATCAATTACAAGTTCTAAGAATACATGGGTTTTTTTCAATAACTTAGATACACCATTGTTGGACTTTTCGGTGATTGATTTTGCTTTTCACTATCGATTTCTTCTTGAATCTCTTGATTAAGTTGAAAGGAGCAGGGTTGATTGCCATCACTACTACCTTTAACGCCTTTAGTATGCTTCTTCATCTCGAATTGTTGAGTTTAATCGACGAAGAATTTTGCGAATCAGCGATGAATTTCGATGGATTACAATTGGGTTTTTGTTTGGTTCAGTTTTTGAAAGTTATGAAAAATGTTAAAAGTGTTTAGGTTTTAATTGGCATAAGGGTAAAATCAACATTTAACCAAACCCCTAGGACATCCCTTATCGTAAAATTGCGTCACCTCGCCTCTACTTGGAGCCCCTCTATTGATGTTGGAGCCCCTGTATCAGGCTTCAAAATTTAAATAATTACACACAAAATAAATCTATATTTCGGAAACTTAAAAAGCATTATGAACTTGTGAAGAACCTGAAAATGTGGGGTTCTACCATTCGCATAAAGTTCGACCTAATTCTATTCTAACCATGAATATCGTGGCCATATTACATCTAATTTTACTCCCACTGTCGTTTATTTTTTACACTTGTCAGAAATTAAAATGTTTTCAGTTTTTTTCTTTTATTTTATTTCACAACTTGGCGCGGATACTGAACTCTTTCCCGCCATCATACTCTTATATTCTTCCAGTATATAATGTAAAGTCGCTCCAAACTGAATATTTTTGAACAAGGGTTCATAATTCCATCCCCCCTCTCGGTCTCCCCGGATCGAACATTCTTAGGGTCATATTTCAATTTGGTCACTCATTTTTTATTTTCTAGGGTTTCTTTTCGTTTATCAAAAATGGGATCTGCAGCTCTATTGCATCCTAAACCAATCGTCGCCTCCGATGGTGCTGATAGTTGCAACGCTTCAGGTATAATCTCACTCTACCCAAACTCTATCTATCTATATATGTATGTATGGTTTTTGAGTTACAGTTAGGGTTTGTTGTCATCTGTGATTTGCCCTAATTTGCGTGAATTTTCTCATCAGACTTTGAAGTTTCAGGTAGGATTGCAAAAGTAAGATATCATTAAACTGTTTGTTATGGTTTTTGTAGTAAAGCATTAGCTATTCAAAATTAACCTAATTTTCTTGTATACCAGAAGTAACTTTTATTCTGATACATTCTGACAACACTTTGTTGTTAGGGCTTTCTGACAAGTATGTATTACTTATATTTCGTTTGTTAGGGTTTGTTTAATTCATTTCGTGATGGCATCTTGTTTGTTTTAGCATTGCCTGTGTAACTGTTTCTATACATCTGGGCATAACAAGGTTTTTCATCTTATAGCGAAGGTTATTCTCTTGCTAGAAGATCTCTATACTTTGTGATAGGTGATTATGTTTTGAGTTTACCGTTTTCTTCTTGGGGTTCTTAATAGTATTTTTAAAACAATAGTATCTTAATAATAGGTTTTTAAAGCAAACTTTGGTTTTTGAGTGTTTATTATCATAGAGCGATTCATTTATTGTACGTTAAATCTGATGCACATCTCTATTTATTGTTTCCATGTCGTGGGGGTGATCTTTCTGGAAAGATATTAATTGTGGTTTTATTACAATCGAAAACCTCAATTCCTTGTAATCTTGTCTTCTTAGTTCTTAGTTCTATCTTGGGGTTCCTTTTTTGGTTTTTGTCGAATTATCTAGCAGCTTTATATGTAAAGTAGGTAAATTGTTTGTTGGTGGATTTTTAGCTTTCATTGTGCATTATTCACATTTGGAATTTTGAATCCTGCAATTATGATGCTGTCTTTTATAGACATATGTTATGACCTGGAAATTGATATCCTTTAAGGTGAATTGTATGTGTCCCAAATCTAACTTACACACATCATGTTCGTTGCATATAAATAGGGAGGGATGCTTTGTTACTTGTTATACAGCCATATTTGGGTAAACTAAAGATATCTGGCATTTTTGTTTGTCAAAATCATCTTTGAATAGTTTTTCTCGTTTAGTTATAGATCAGATTGTGGACGTTTAACTGTTGTAACGATCCATACTCACAAGGTTAAGAGTTTTAGCAGGATATACGGTACTACTGCAATACCTAACACTTATTTAATCCTCTTTTCTATTTTTTATTGCTTACAATCTATTTTCTTTTTGAATTATCAAAAGAAAGATCAATTTGCCTTTCCTGATACTGTCCACTCGTCGAGTTTTGTGTTCCACTATTTGTGAAGGTTATCTTTGATATAATCTGTTCACAAATATTTTTTTGTGGAACTTGACAGCATGTTTTGAGGTTTATCCTGCAGCTTTGCTTTGCACTTGCTCATTTTTCTTAGCAGATCTCTTGAGTAATATTTTTTTGATGCCATTCTTGAATGTGCACAATGTAGTGTTGATATTTGTAAAAGATTTAAACTGTCTGATAAGTTTTCTCTGGTTCGTACACGAATTAGTTCCTGATTTTAATTTTTGTACCTTACCTGTTCTTTGAAGAGATCTTGATCCTTGAGAAGTATGAATTGGAGATAGGAGAAGATTACCTCTCTTACACCCAACGTTGGTTCTACTGTGAAATGTCTGTAACCAAACAACTTGCTTAAAGTTAAAGCACGTGGGTGTTCGAATGTCTATACACTAAAAAGACCTGGCACTTCTTGGTTTGTGTCGCCTTTTGATTAGTTTTAATCCTTTCAATAGGTTTCTTTTTAGGCACAGTTTAAGGTTGTCGAAACTTTTTGTATATCAAGATGCTGAGTAGTAGAACTGGTGTAGGTTTTTTTAGCAGTTGATGTGGTATAACTGATTTGCGGGAATATCTACCACTTCATATATCAATTGATCCTTCACCGATCAAAAAAATAAATAAATATCAATTGATCGTTTTCTTTCGGTTTTAATGCACAGTTGGATGATACATTTGCTTAATTCTGATATATTTACATTAATGCCTGTTTAATTATTTGTGATAATTGCTATTGCATTTTATGGCATTTATTCAGTACTACACAGTTCGGTTTTGAGTTTCCGTGTTAAGTAGCTCATTCTTAACTTACTTTTTATCTTAATGATTCCTACTCCTTTTTTCCCTGTTGCATTTTCTGTTTGTTTGCTTAGTTTTTAGTATAGATTTAGCACACATTTTTTCATATGTTATCTAACAAACATATTTATGGTGTTGCCTCTTTTGTCATCTTACTGTATTTATTAATTCTTCATTAGAGTTTCTCATCCTGTCAATCTTGATTAAGTAATTATCATATTGTTTTGAGCACTCTCAAAACGTGGTTTAAGGATATACTCTTGGTTGAGTTATTGAATCAAAATCTTACCCTGCACTTTATGTTGAGTGCATGCTTAAATGGCTGCATTCTTGCATCTTATAGGGGTATATTCTGCTAAGGCCCTTAAAACCACCTGTCACTTCTTTTGATTAGAAAAGATATCTGGTCTGGCATTTCCTCTATAATTATTTCCATCAGTTATTCCTTTTTTATTAGGATCCTTTACTGTTCTATAGTTGGGGATCTTAAAAGTACCCAGATATTTTCCAAAAGGTTTACATTCTTGTTATTTAATCTCACAATATTACCTTTGCTATATATATCTGTGTGGAATATTCTTCTGATTTGTGCCTTTCAAAATTTTGTCTATGACGTATCACCACTTATGTTCGTCAAATATCTCTCTTCTCCCCTATTTCTAACTAGATTATTAATTGGCTTTTCCAAGTTGCTTTATCAATTATGGATGAATATTGTGATTCTCGTTGTTTTTTTTTTTTTAACTTATGTATGAGTAGAAGAAATGAGGAGAAAGACTAGAAGTGGCAGCCAGAAATCTACAAGTTCTGACTTTGAGAAAATAGATGCTGATGAGGTTGTAGCTGCAGAGGTACCAAAAGTAAAGAAGCGAAATGCGTCTAAGAAGGTTGAAGATCCTTTGCCTACTCAGAAAAGGCCAAAACGTGCAGCTGCTCCTTCAAACTTTCAAGAGAAGTCATTTCGCCTCTCTGATAAATCTTCTGTCGTGGAAGCGAAAGAAGAACATATTGTTAATGATGAGATTAGCGCAATACGTCTTACTTCTGGCCCAGATGATCCTCGACCTAACAGAAGACTCACAGATTTCACATTACATAAGGGGGATGGGAAACCACAGCATCTCGAGATATCAGAAGTAGATGATTTGTTCATTTCTGGTCTGATCTTAACGTGGGACGAAAGTCCAGGGAACAACAAAGAAAAAGTAAAAGGAGTCCGATGTGAAGATTTTGGACGGGTAGAGTCCTGGGCAATCTCGGGTTATGAAGATGGGTCTCCTGTTGTTTGGGTCTCAACTGAGATAGCAGACTATGTTTGTGTGAAACCTGCGAGCAACTACAAGAACTTGTATGACCTTTTCTTCTGCAAGGCTCAGGCTTGTATAGAGGTTTACAAAAAGTTGACCAAGTCGTATGGAGGGAACCGTGACTTGAGTCTTGATGAATTGCTTGCTGGGGTAACTCGTTCCATGAGTGGAATCAAGGGCTTTCCTGGTGGAATGTCTGTTAAGGAATTTGTTATCTCACAAGGTGACTTTATCTATAAACAACTGATTGGGTTGGATGAAACTTCCACCAAAAATGATCAAATCTTTAACGAGTTACTTGTACTTGTTGCTCTTCAAGATGAGTCAAAGATGGGCAATGTTAGATTACCAGCCAAACTATTGTCAGGTGGGAGTTTAAAGATTGGAGATGTAGGTGAGAAATTGGATAGCATGTCTGTGGAAGTTGATGATGATAAATATGCTCGGTTGCTGCAGGAAGAAGAGGACTGGAAGACAATGAAAAACTCAAGGAAAAATCAGCGCACGGCATCAGCAAATACGTATTACATCAAGATCACCGAAGATGAAATTGCAAATGATTATCCTCTACCAGCATACTATAAACCATCTCCTGATGAGATTGATGAGTATCTAGTCCATGACATGGATGACAATGTTGAACTCCCAACTGGTCGCTCTACAATGTGGATCTCAGACTTATTTCTTTGGAGCTTCTTCCGATGAAATTCACTGAAGCTGATGTTACAATGTTTGGCTCTGGGGCCATGACTGCTGATAATAGGGGCGGATTCTTTAGTGATACTGGTGTTTCGGGAGCACAAGATGCAGATTGGCCTGCAGATGGGGTTCCGATTTATCTCAGTGCAGTAAAGGAATGGGTTATTGAATTTGGATCAGGAATGATGTCGATAATGATACGTACTGATATGTCTTGGTAAGTCAGTTTATATTATCTGTTAAGTAAAAATAGTAATATACCTCTAATACTTATCATTGGATCTTTTTACATATTGAATTTACTACTTCCTGTTCTTTATTATCATATGAATTTCTAGTTATATATGTATTGGGTTCTCATTTCTTCAGGTATAGGCTTGGGAAACCATCAAAACAGTACACTCCATGGTATGAGACTGTTATCAAAGTTGCAAGGCTTGCGATAAGCATCATCAATTTGTTACTGGCGCAAAGCCGTGTAGCTCGGCTTTCTTTTGCAGATGTGATCAAGAAAGTTTCTGAATTTGCGAAGGACAATCCGTCTTATATATCATCTAATCTGTCTGTAGCTGAGAGGTTCGTGGTTGTCCATGCACAGATCATACTGCAACTATTCGCTGTATACCCTCATACATCCATCAACAAGTGTGCTTTTGTCACTGGCCTTTCTGAGAAAATGGAGCAAAGATGCCACACGAAGTTGCAACTTAAGGTGCCTAAGAAAGATGAGCGACTCTTGAACCCTCGGGCAACGATGGCACCTATTATTTCGAAAAAGCAAGCAATGCAGGCAACTGCAACAAGGTTGATCAGTAAAATTTGGGGTGAGTACTATTTAAATTACTCACCTGAAGTTCCAGTCGAAGGAGATGTGTGTGAAGTTAAAGAAGATGCAGAGATAGAGGAGGAGGCGGAAGAAGATATTGAAGAGGAGGACGTCGAAGAGAAGGTGGTATTGCTTGATGAAAAGGTTACAAAGTCTCATTCACCAAAACCAGTTAAAGCTAAGTCAAGTAACAATGAAATCAGATGGGATGGGGATTCCATAGGCAAAACTTGTTCCGGTGAGTCTCTTTATAAACAGGCTATCGTGCGTGGTGATGTGGTTGTTGTTGGAGGTACTGTGGGACTCGAACTCGATGATTCAGATGAAATGCTAGTTATTTACTTTGTGGAATACATGTATGAAAGATCAAATGGGAAAAAAATAGTGCATGGTAGGGTTATGAAGAGAGGATCTGAGACTGTTCTTGGTAACACCGCTAATGAGAGGGAGGTTTTTATGACAAATAATTGTCACGTGTTCGAATTGGGTGATATTAGAAAAATGTTTGTTGTGGATATAAGAACAATTTCTTGGGGACATCAGCATAGGAAGGATAATGCCAGTGCTGACAAATCTGACACGGCTCGAGCAGAGGAGATGAAGAAAAAAGGACTACCAATGGAGTACTACTGTAAGAGTTTGTATTGGCCTGAGAGAGGTTCTTTCGTTAGTTTGCCTTTGAAAAGCTTGGGTCTTGGAAATGGGGTTTGTAATTCCTGCAAAATAACGGAAACACAGATGGAGAAAGATATTCTCAAAGCAGCTTCATCTAATACTGGCTTGATGTACAAGGGAATTGAGTATATGGTTAACGATTTTGTCTATGTCAGCCCTGAACACTTTGCAGCAGATGAAGAAGAGCTGGGTACTTTTAAATCGGGCCGAAATGTTGGTCTGAAAACTTTTGTTGTGTGTCAGTTGGTCGATATTGACTTCCCTAAGAACTCCAAAAAAATTACCCCACAGTCTTTTGAGGTTGAAGTCCGGAGATTTTTCAGGCCAGAAGATGCCTCTTTCGAGAAGGCTTATGCATCAGACGTTAGAGAAGTAAGTTAAACTCTCTCTCTCTCTCTCTCTCCATATATGCATTACACCCGCCAGATTATTCTTTATTCATCTAATAGTTTGTCATCTGGAAATGTAGGTATACTACAGCGAAGAAACACTTCATGTGCCTATATCAACGCTAGAAGGGAAGTGTGAAATTAGAAAGAAGTGTGATCTTCCATCTTTTGGTGGTTCTGGAATGTTTGAGGATGTCTTCTTTTGTGAACACCAGTACGACCCCACTAAAAGAACTATAAAGCAGGTGAGTGACCATTAAG
The DNA here is from genome assembly GCA_023531435.1 of Papaver californicum. Lineage (NCBI taxonomy): Eukaryota > Viridiplantae > Streptophyta > Magnoliopsida > Ranunculales > Papaveraceae > Papaver > Papaver californicum. The sequence goes on from JAJJMC010014687.1 coordinate 6,643,654, forward strand.
CTAACTATGTTTACATCTCTCTCTCTCTCTCTCTCTCTCACTATTTACACGTTTATGGACAGTTGACACCAAATATCAAGATTAGTTTTTCTCCGGGCAAGGTATTTAATGATGCTGCAGCGCGGAAGAAAAAAGGAAAAGCTAAAGCCATTGAAGATGAGTTAGATGTTACTGACAAACAAGATATATCTCAGGAAAATCGGTTAGCTACTTTGGATATTTTTGCTGGTTGTGGTGGGTTGTCAGAAGGATTACAACAAGCTGGTAAGTTCACTATTATTTTCCTATTCAATTTATTTATAGATACTTAATGAAGATTTATTGTCATTTGCTTTCACATTCACAGGGGTTGCATGTACAAAGTGGGCTATTGAATACGAACAACCTGCTGGAGAAGCATTTAAACTTAATCATCCAGATGCTTTGATGTTCGTTGATAATTGCAATGTGATCCTGAGGTACTTGCTTGCTTCTTTATTTTATTTTCATCTATTTTTCATTTGACATATCTAGTTTGCATCCTTTTACTTGTTAATGAATTCCTGCTGCAGGGCTATAATGGAAAAATGTGGGGATCTAGATGATTGTATCTCCACTCCCGAGGCTGCTGAGTTAGCTGCAAAACTCACCGAGGAAAAAATCAAAAATTTACCATTACCTGGTCAGGTGGATTTTATCAATGGTGGTCCTCCGTGCCAGGTCTGTGAAAACTCTTAGATGCCAACAATATGATTTGGCATTTATTAATACACCAACTTGTTTAGCCTAATTATTCAAACTCTCTACAGTTTCACTGAATATAATTTTCTTGTAGGGTTTTTCTGGAATGAATAGATTTAATCAAAGTACATGGAGTAAGGTCCAGTGTGAGATGATCTTAGCATTTTTATCTTTCGCCGATTACTTTCGGCCTAAGTTTTTCCTTCTTGAGAACGTGAGGAACTTCGTATCATTCAACAAAGGACAGACATTCCGCCTAACTTTGGCTTCACTCCTTGAAATGGGTTATCAGGTACCTGTTGTTTGTCGTTTATACCCTGAGCACTTTTACCTAATTTGTTTGTATAGAGTTAAACGATTGAAATGCTAGAATCAAAACTAAAATCCCATGTTATAGGTGAGGTTTGGTGTTTTAGAAGCTGGTGCGTTTGGTATTTCTCAGTCTAGAAAGCGTGCATTTATATGGGCAGCTTCTCCTGAAGAGAATCTACCTGAATGGCCTGAGCCAATGCATGTTTTCAATAGTCCACCGTTGAAAATTGCACTGCCGGGAGGTGTGCAGTATGTAGCTGCACGGAGTACATCTACTGGAGCCCCTTTCCGTGCAATTACTGTGAGAGATACAATTGGAGATCTTCCACCTGTTCAAAATGGGGCATCTAAGATTGAGATGGAGGTATCTTTTGGCTTTTCTTATAAATCAAGTTCCTAGAATCTATCTATTGCTTAACAGTCCGTTTTCTTCCCTGTTCTCTTAATCTTTATCTCTATTTTTTACAGTATGAAAATGAACCCATGTCCTGGTTTCAAAAACAAATTCGAGCAGACATGGTGGTCTTGTCTGATCATATATCGAAGGAAATGAATGAGCTGAATCTTATCCGGTGTCAAAGAATCCCTAAGCGCCCAGGTGCTGATTGGCTATGTCTTCCTAACGAAAAGGTATTTGCTTCTAACAAACCCACGTCAAATCTAGACCTCAGCATGTGATTGATGCACCCTAAAATAGTCATAAAGCTTAAGCGTTTCAGTGCCCACCAAGCATATGTTGGATCTTCTCTTCTTACGGTTAATTTAAGGTCAACAAAATCGAAACCTTGTGGATGATTGTTTAATTGGCCGTGTTGTGGAATGTAGGTGAAACTGTCTACAGGAGAATTGGTAGACCTGATACCATGGTGCCTCCCGAACACAGCAAAAAGGCACAATCAGTGGAAGGGGTTGTTTGGAAGATTGGATTGGAGAGGTAATTTCCCAACCTCTGTCACTGACCCTCAACCTATGGGTAAAGTTGGAATGTGCTTTCACCCTGATCAGGACAGAATTGTTACGGTTCGGGAATGTGCTAGATCCCAGGTAAGTCATGATCTTTTCCAACTTTCTTTACATTATCATCATCTTCATCTTTGGATTTTCACATTTTTGCTTATTAAACAATAATTTGGATTGCATTCATTAACTGTCGAATACAACAAATAAAATGAAAAGTACTTACTAAGGGTATATGATTATTTTTTTTTTAACTTTTATGCAGGGTTTTCGGGACAGTTTCAAGTTTGCTGGAAACACAATTAATAAGCATAGGCAAATTGGAAATGCAGTGCCACCTCCATTAGCGTTTGCTTTGGGTACAAAACTCAAAGAAGCTGTAGATGGAAAGGGCTTATTTAAAGGAGCAGAATGCTGAAATTTCTCTAATCATTATAGGGGATACAAAAGATAGCTCAGTAGCTAGCTTTGCCCGACTGATTTTTTGACTTAAATTATATCCACAATCATGTCAAATAATATAGCTTTCATCTATATTCAAATCTATACTAAATAAAGCAAAGTCTGTTCACCTCTTTTTGGCTTATTTGTACATAGTGATTCTTTTTCTCAGTCCTTGCTTGATATCCAAGTTGAAAATGAATCCTGTAGTTTAAATCAAATGCAATATTTTCAGGTTAAGACTTAAGAGGATGTGGATGTTAATCATGTGTATTACAATTGCACTTGATATCTACTGAGTGTTCACATGTAGTTATTGATGAAATTATATTTGGACGTGGATGTTCGTTTTCAACGTTGTTAGGAAACTGAGCTTTGCGTATGGGCCAGGCAGCCTATAAGTGTGCTGCAATTTTGCAGGTACTAAAGAACATCAAGGACAACCTTGTATATAATCCAACTGAGAATCCTCTTGGCTGCTGCAGCAAAGTGAGTTGTCCTTGGATGTTGCATATGTTGATAGACCACTTACAACATAAGCAATATCAGTCCTAGTCCCTGTAAGATAATTAAAGCACCCACCAAAAACCTATACTCTGTAGGATCTTTAATCAGGTCTCCCAATCAGACTTGCTCAACTTAATGTTGGCATAAATAAGGGTAGAACATGGCTTAGAACCAACCGTGTTCGTCTTCTTCAACAAGTCTAAGGCTTACTTAATAGGAGACAAAAATAAAGATGAAAAGGTCCTTTTAACCTCGACTCAAGACCAAGAAAGTAGTGTAACGGTCCTAGATCCTTGATAGACAAATTAACTTTAAGTTGTTTAGTCAATTGCTGAATAAAGGTGGAATAGTTCCCTGTGAGAAGGATATCATCAATATAAACTAAGGCACACAAATAAACCTGGCTAATTTTAAGCTTACCTGAATTGTTTCAGGCGTATCACTAAAAGTTAAAAAAAGGTAATTTGAAGTAATGTCAAAATTCTTTATCCAACTACTTATATTAATGTCTAATTCATCCATGATTAATTAGTGTTAATTAATTTAATTAATAATTATTTAATCGTATTAGTTGTGAAATCAACTAGTGTTAAGTAATCATCAAAAAAATGAAAAAATCTCAGATTTTTTTTTTTTTAAAAAAAAGTTAATCAACCCAGAATTGGTGGATACGATGGATAACGTATGCTGATTCTGGTTGGTTTTCTTCAAACACGAAGAACACTAGAATCGGTGGATATTTCCTTTGATAAAGGCCGATTCTTACAATCGGTGGTTGTGGATGTTTGTATCAAACGATTCTTCTACACTTTCATAAAGACAAATTTCATTCATAGTTTAGGAAATTAGCCATTGCATTACATAGTTTAGGATATTAGCGCATTGCATCACATAATCTAGTACGCGTATTCTTGAAGTTCACACATTAATATATCGTTAATGAACCTACGAGCACGTTTGTTCAACAAGGTGTATTCCCTCGTGTGCATAAAAATTGTTTCCCCATTTCGTATTCGCCGCAGGCTACAGAATCCTTCGACCTGAAATTAAATCGATTACACGTTAGTATGCGAACATCAAACGATGAAATAGGGATAAACAAGCCGAACTACTCACTTTGTCGCTAGGAGAAGCTTGGGGATGATGCTCGGTAATCATTCTTCTAATTTTACGGAACTCTCACGTTTTGCTTTTGATATGGTAGAATCTAAACGCTAGGTCTCTCCATTTGCTAAGGTTAGGATTCCCAGTGTGCTCATAGAAGATTCTTTAACTTTCTTCCAAAACCTCGAATAAATTTCGTACGGACATTCTCCGAAACGAGAATGAACGACTTGACGAGCTTCAAATTTTCTTCCGGATCCCATTCCATTTTCCCGTCTCTATTTGAGTAGTGGATGAAGTTGGAGTGAGTAAAAGGGGTAAGTTTGGGGTACATTGGGTCTGGGATAGAGGTCCTTCTTATATAGAGAAAGACACAACTACTATTTTTTTTCAAAAAAAAAATATGGGTGAAATATTGTGTAACAATAGTTCGATATGTAAGACCACATCGAACGATTATTGGTTATCAAAAATATCAAAAACTAGGCTCGATAGAATCGTTCGATACATAGGTCCACATCGAACGATTCTAAACTAAAAACAACAACAAAAATTTGCATTTTTTTTACCCAGAATCGTTCGATACATAGATCTAAGTTGAACGATTCTTGGCTAAAAAACAACAAGAAAAAATGGTTTTTTCGATACATAGGTCCACATCGAACGATTTTATTATAAAAAAGTAACATAAAATTGGCTTTTCCTCAGGCCAAATAATCGTTTGATATTGATATCCACAAAGGACGATTCAAGGAGAAAAAACAACAAGAAAAATTGTCCTTCTCTTTGCCTAGAATCGTTTGATATGGATATCCGCATCGAACGATTTTATTGTCATAAAGCAACAAAATTTGTGATTTCTCCTAAGTCCCAAAAATCGTTCTATATGAACGTCAACATCCACCGATTCTGAATCTCTAGTAAAAATTTGACATTTTTGCTCAGAATTGTTTGATAGTTGTCTACATTCCAACGATTCCAAACTTGTAATTTATCCCAAAATTTAAAATCGTTTGATAGGTCCACATCGAGCGACTCTTGCTTTAAAAACATCTTCCTAACACAACCATTTGAAAACCAATTAACTAAATTCATTCCTTCGTAATATAATAAACCTAATATGTTTAAATTTGAACGGCAAACATAAATTAAAGATATAATAATCCAAAGTGAAAGGCATAATTATCCAAAGTGAAAGACATAAGTTTGAAAAACAAGAATGCATTCATTCAAACACATCACCATCTTCCCCACGACCACGACCACATCGATCTCGTTTAGCAGGTCCTTGTTGGTCATCTCTGCCTTGTCCACTGTTTGATTCACCCCGAGCAGCCTTTATCACTCTTGGTTTTCTTGTTGGTACCGTCTCCGCCACCTCCCAAAACCTAGCACCGGCTTGTTTATCCTCCAGAGCCTGGTATTATTCAATCTTCGCCTAGTTCGCCACAACATATTCTCCTATCAGATACACATTTTTGCTTTGTTGATCATATACGTGATTCGTCTTCTCTGTTTTTATTTCAAACAACAAACAAGTTACAATTCATGCTAAACCCTCTTAACATACCATAAGAGACCATAATACGTACCAGAAAATCAAGAGCTCTATCTCGGTCCTTGATCAAGGGCCTCTTGTCTATTCATATCACACGAGTGTGAGAAACGTTGAGGTATCATGTCATATACTGCGGGATGACTTCAGCATATGAGTTTGCAGACTTTCCCATTTCGCATACGTGAGCCGCGCCCTATTCTCCCAAACATCTTGAGTTGGTAAAGGATGGTGGACAACCTCAATATAGTTCTCAAGAGAATTATGTTTAGACATGTCAAATTTGTATTTGACTGCATTAGAGATCTTCTGTATAACATCACATTGCCTCGTCATTCTTGTCGGGTTGTATATTATATAGACTCTGGGGTGAAACAGAGGTCCATAGTAACGTTGTTCCTGGCACCCAATGATAAATGTGTGAATATATCATTTTTATATATAAATTTATATCTATTAATTATTTATTTTATATATAATTAATGATTATTATTTAGTTATACAGTATTTAATAAATAAAATTTGACGGACTAAAATACGTAATATGCTTAAATGTAAACTTCAGTTACTCGTTCGGCTATATATGGGTCCGCTTGTACACGAAGAGCTAGTTCGATAACTAATTATCTTCTTTAACTTGGACGATGGTGGAATTCGGATTTCGAACTAGAGTAAAACAGGCAACAAAACAAAACGGTTCCCATGTATGTGCATGCACCGAATTGTTATAGGAAGGAAGTAGTACGGCAACAATTGTCCATATATATAGTACTCCCTCCGTTTCAGGAAAAGAGTTACTTTTCCTATTTGCAAAATTGTTAAGGCAAGATGAGAGAGAATAACTTTTATAATTTATTTCCAGATTTACCATAACAAAAAGTTTAATACTACATATATCTTTATAATGAGAATAATAACATTTCTTAAAATAACAAGTGTAGTTTTGAAAGTTTGTTATGTTAAAAATGAAAATAATTCTTTTGTTGGAACAAAAATTTAAAGAGAAAGTAACTCTTTTCCTGAAACGGAGGAAATACTTACCTTGAATTTTAGCCGTGGACCCCACCAAATGCAAATCAGTACAATTACGTTTGCATGTAATTGATATTCCCTGGATAAGTAAGGAAAGTAGAGATACGCAGACAATTCAAATGTGAGAATTCCATATCTTGGCATGTGATGTGATGGATTTTTATTGGGTGATCTTGTTCTTGTGTATTCCTAAACAAGTGACGTATTACCATTGGATGATGATATGGTGTATGAAATAAAAAAGGGGAGTAGGATCCTTTAGAAGTTTTATATACGATCACGTTTCGGAGAATAGGGAGAGTTTTTAGTTCATTTTTCACCACCATTTTTGGTCCGGAGTCGGATCAGTAAAAACAGTAGTCTAGGTTTTTCTTTTTTTATTTGTAATGGTTGAATAACATTTCTACTAGTGCTAAGAGGAAACCCGATAATATAAATTAAAAATTTTTGCTTGTTTCTTAATAATAATTTTTATGGTCTTTTCTATTTTAATTATGTTTCATTGATCGTTTGAAACACTTATAAGTGTTGCGAACTTATTTTTTAATGTTTCCGAAGCCCTAAATTGAGTTCTTTTCATGCACTTCACATTTAGTTGTCTCTCTATGCGAGGATTGGATGAGGCTGGATTTATCTAGTAGAAGCTACGAAATTGTGTCTGACACAATTTTGACTTGGTATCTAAGTACAACCGTGGTACTTTAGTCAAGTAGATTCGTACCTAATCTTTAATATAAATCTATATAGGTATTTTAGTGAGTCAATATTTCTCAATTGGGCATGGGTATTGATATAAGATAATTTTTGGGAATCCAGTTGCGGAATATAACACCAAATAATACTCAAATTGCTTACTAGTGGGCAATCCATCTAGGAGCTTGAGATTTTATGTAAAAACCATAAAATATTTGGGAAAGTCGTAGTGAGCACCAATGTTATTATGATGATTTTATACATTAATGAATGTTGATTCATTCAGTAATTTTTCATCGTATGCGTAGCTGGCCATACATATAGAAAGGAAAAGGATAGACACCTGGGAGAGGACAGTGATAAGCACATGCTTTAAAACTCTTTGTAGAATTTTGATGTTTAATATTTTTCATACTTGGATCTTGAAAGATAATTTTACTATTTTACCATTGAAAAAAACCCACCATCTACATTAATTCCCCTGCTTAGTGCGGAACGAGTAATGTTGCATGGTAAACACTAGATGGTGACAGTATAATAGAAGGACAAATGCTTAGCTTTGCTTCCCAGATATACTTTTGACGCAGTCTTGGGCATAAATGATCACAACAGATGATCATATAGGAAAAGTATTATGATAAATCCATGTGACTCAGTTGAGAGTAGGCACGAATGAATTTAATAATTTATTCGGGGAAAAATGAGTTATTGATGGATAGTCCCCACATATTGAGCACACTATATACACGATACTGTGTAGACCGTAGTGCCTCAATATTACTCAGGGAGAGGATGTAATTTTAATATAGTGGTAAAAAGGTTCGATACTCAGACTTGTGAAGATTTGATTTTTAAACTTAATTTTTAATAACTAAAAATAAAACAGATAAAGGAAAGTTGATTTAAAATTGATGGGAAGAACTAGGACTAAGGATTCCACCATTCGCCAATTTTTCAAGTGGTAAAAAGCTTGCAACTCATGTATTCAGTTTAATCAAAACATTGCCAAAGTTAGGTTTTCAAAATAATAGTTGTAAATCGTAAGCATGAGACATCAAAAACAATAAAACCAGCATGACTCATCAAAAAAAACACAACTACTTGATAACAACCATTTTTCAATTTAATTCAAAGCAATTAATAGATAAAATAGAAGTTACCACTTAATTATTGGAGAAATAGCTTCCTCCGTCGTGCCAGTGATGGTGATTAGCTCATTGTAATGGAGACGCACTCAAAATAGATTTTCATTGCTCAAAAAGTGCTTACAATGGTGAAATAGAGGTAACACAGGTGATTTGATACGCTTATAAGCGTTACAGAGAAGTGTTCTCTGTGTTACAGAAGAAGGAAAAGAGAACATGAAAGAAGACGTACTTGAAGTGCTTCAGGAATAAGACTGCTTCAGCAACTGCGTATGCGACTGTTTCAGCGAAACTATCAACGACACTTCTGGAGCGCCTTATGTTCTTCAGGTTCTTCTTCTTCGCAGCATAAACTTTTTTCCTGTCAACTTTCGGTGGTTTCTGGATTTCCTTTTCTTCGATTCTCTTTGGTATTTATAGGTTTATGTAACCCTAATATATCATCCTTAATCGATTAGGATGTAAATCCTTATCTAAAACCAACTCCAATCACGTGTAAATCTCAAACAGGGAGTATTATCCTTTTCCGGCTTGGATTTGATTTTGCAGCGATTTTTACGGCATGAATCACTCTGTAGTGACGTGTTTGATCTTGTTTTGGTTTCTTCTTTACTTGGGTAGCTTGAAATCATCCAACAATTCCTTAAAACTCGGTTGCCACCAATTCAGGAATTTTCTGTACGTGAAGAAAATTTCTCGCCAGTTTCAACTTTTTGAATTTAAAGAAGGGGTGCCCCCAATCTAACTGGTGGATGCCTTTAACACTTTTACTGGGTGTCTTTATCACTTTTTGAGCCGATTTTTCCACAAATATTTATTTCTCAAAAATACCTACAAAGACATAAAAACTCGTAAATAGTATAAAATCAAGCATTAACAAAATAGAGAATTCAGCACAATTTAGACACAAAAATGTGTCTATCAAATACCCCCAAACTTACTATTTTCTAGTCCTCGAGCAAATCTAATCTATAAAATAAAATCCTACCTCACTTTCGCAGGAATCACGACTACATTTAGCATATGTAATAAGCCTTTAAACCCCTAGGTGTCCCTAGTGGACGAGTTTTGTCTCGTGAGGGTCTACAAGAGGTATACCCACAAAACCTTTTACTCCAAACCCTAGCTACCTGTGAACGATTGAGGATAAACACTAAACAAGTTATTTAGTTGGCATACTAAATTCTTCGGCTATGGGAATCATTACCCTATATGAGTCCATTTGATGTACACGAGTTCTTACTCAAGCATACTAAAATTCATATATAAGAAAACAAAACTCTACTCAGATGGTCGTTCAACCACGATACTCAGAATCTATCAAAGTTCAATCACATGAAAAGATTTAGAAGATGGATGTGGACAAAATGAAGTTTGCGCGTGTTGACTAAGGTGAATGGTGTTTCCCATATCTGTATGAAGGTCAGTACCAGGATGAATCCTAATGATTGAGATACATGGTCTTAATCGTAATACTAATATCGATTCAACTGGTATATACAAGGGTCCCAACGATCGATTTATTGAAAATAAAACAACTATAAATGTACTGACAACATGATTGGATCAAATTGAATCCAAGCGCATGGTCCTTATCAGCATCATACATGATAGTTCCCATGGATCCTGCGTTCCACGCTTGCTTAGGCGACGAAGACAGGGAAAACACACACATTTTGCTATCAAAGTGTCAATACTCGATTTTTTTTCTTTTATTGATTTTTTTCATTTTTTTTTCACTTTTTTTTTCATTTTTTTTAATATAGTCTAAATAATCTCAAACACTCTACTCCATCCTGGCGGTGATAACAATTCGATACTGGTGCCCCACCAAATCACTTAGAGAAACATAAAAATTGTAAAAATAAAAATAGAAGGTGATATGGTCGAGATAGACTCCGAGATGTGGTGACAACTATCATGTTATTTCTAACACCTGAACTCTGTCCTTTTATGAATAGACCATTTAGATGGGCACACCCATTCCTATAGAAAAAGAGCTAAGTTTCCATCTACCTAGAATGGTTAGTGTCATCCTGAATTGTTCACAAGCTTCTAGACTTTGGAGTTTTTATTATTTCATTAAAAGTTTCTCCCTTACCCACAAACTTAAATCAAAAAGTGTCCTCAATGTTTCTAAAGATGAATGATTAAAAGCATGAACAAGGAGAAACTGTTACCAATCGAAGGAAAAGAGTTAAGGAAAGATATTACCGTGTCGTATGAGCATGGGGTACCTCCCAAGAAATGCTAAGTTTAACATCTTCAGCCAGACTAAAAAAGAATTAGTCACCTCATAAAATCATTTAGTAATATTCGGAACAACTGTGGGTCGTCTGAATCAAATAGTGCTATCACAAATAAGATGAAACTGCAACAGGCCAAGAAAATGAATAAACCGAGCACACCCTTATCTAGTTTTCTGTTTACGACAACTACTTCTAGCTGTGGTTCAGGTTAAGGCTCTATAAAAGGGTCTAGATAAAATATTTTCATGGGCTGGATTTCCTCGTAGGCAGGATCAAAAGAATCAGGTTGTAGAGTCTGGAATAACTCAACTAAGAACTTAGAAGCACATAATAATAACCTGAATAATTGTGGATCCTCAAAGTCAATCAGATTTGACTCACACAATTGACTACTATGAAGGTGGTCATTCTTAAACAAATGTGTCGATTCTAATTCCCTAAAGTAATTAGGCTTAGTCTTAAAACTTAATAAATGACACATTTAAAATTCTAATGTTTTCGCATATGGAAGAAAATATTTTGGTGGGAAAACAAAGTCAATCTTGATATTATTTCCTAGGTAAACCACATCGACTAGAGGATGGGTTTCTAACAACTGAACTTCTTTCTGGACATGATTAGGTTCGGGAAACAGTTCTTGAAGATAGTCTCTTAATATGGTAGAGGCAAAAACATCAAGTCCCAAGTGAGGGACTTTTAAAAGAGTCAAAGGTAAAACACAGGGAGAATGATAATCACCCCCAAACTTAGAATTTTGGGTGTCTCTAGATAGACTAGTCATAATTTCCCTAATTTCTAGATCATCAGATTCCTTGAAATGGTCAATTGCTTCTTCTGAGTTATAATCAAGTGGTGCATCCTCACTCATATTTAAAATCTCTACGGGTTTATCTTTGTTATCTAAGACTATTGTTTCTAAATCGTTGGACTCTAAAACACTAGTATCGGAATAGACTCGTTCCTCTAAACCATCATCGTTTTCATAATAATAAGGAAATATTTCACCGTCTATAACAATGGTATCTCTAGTTAAATCCCTTTCCTCTTGAATAAGTGAATAATCATTAATATTATTAGGATCGGAACTAGAGGCTTCATTATTATCGTGAAGCTCAATTGTTGTGAAAATTTCATCATCATTATGACTACGGATTTTCAATTTCCTCATCAAAAGTATCCTCGTCATCATGGTAATATAAAGATGATTGAACCTTATCTAAATAAATAGTGTCTTCTATTCTAAACTCGTCCTCTAAATTAGGTAAATATTCATCATTATTATCAAGGGTAAAAGTGGAAACACTGTATTTGCAATTAAGATTATTTTGAGCAACTCTTTCTTTCGTCTTTAACACAAACCTATCTGTATTCTCACCTAACTTTTTGACGGAATTCTCTATATAAACAACTAGATCATGAAGATTGCTAGGTCGTAACTGCTCGTGTGATTCTTCTAGAGGAGGAGTTGGAACACTAATTGTTCCCCCATACTTAATGTGAACCTTCTGGTATCCCCAGTCAACTGTTTGACGAAATTCTCTAGAGAAACAACTAGATCATAAATATTGCTAGATCCTAACTGCTCGTTTTCCTGTTCATATGACTGGTGCGCGTACGAATAGTAATTGGGGCCTCCATGGTATGAACCATAACCTTCAGAAGGTTGGTAGTGGTCCCAAGTACTATCCATACTATGGTCATAGTAAGGGTAATACCTGTTTTGAAACTCAGTTGAATATTTATTGTAATACCAGCTCGACATTTTCTAACAAAAATTTCCTAATAAATTTATAAAAATTCTAAGAAAATAAATGCTAACAGGAAAGGGTTCTAAACATACACAAACAAGGCCGACTCAAGTGGTAAAAAGCTTGCAACTCATGTATTCAGTTTAATCAAAACATTGCCAAAGTTAAATTTTCAAAATAATAGTTGTAAATCATAAGCATGAGACGTCAAAAGCAATAAACCCAGCATGACTCATCAAAAGAAAACACAACTACTTGATAAAAACCATTTTTCAATTTAATTCAAAGCAATTAATAGATAAAATAGAAGTTACCACTTAATTATTGGAGAAATAGCTTCCTCCGTCGCCCCAGTGATGGTGATTAGCTCATTGTAATTGAAACACACTCAAAATAGATTTTCATTGCTCAAAAAGTGCTTACAATGGTGAAATAGAGGTAACACAGGTGATTTGATACGTTTATGAATATTGACATAAGGTGATTTTGGGCATTCAACTGCGGAATATAGCACCAAATGATACTCAAATTGCTCTATACTAGTGAGAAATCCATATAGGAGCTTGAGATTTTATGTAAAAATCATAGAACATATGGGAATATCGTAGTAAGCATCAGTGTTATTTTGATAATTTTGTACAGTAATGAATGTTGGTCAATTCATTAAGTAATTTGATCATATATGTAGTTGCTCTGATGAGTTCAACCATACATATAGAGAGACATGGATGAGCACCTGAGAGTACTCAAAATTGCTTTATACTAGTGGGCAATCTATCTAAGAGCTTGAGATTTTATATAAAAATCATAGAATATCTGGGAATCTCATAGTAAGCACCAGTGTTAAGTTCTGATGATTTTGTACAACAATGAATGCTGATCGATTCAGTACATTTGATCGTATATGTAGATGGTCATACATATAGAGAGAGGATATGGATGAACACCTGAGAGGGGAAAATGATAAGCACATGAGAGAGGAAATGGATGAGTACATGCCTTAAATTTTTTTGCAGAATTCTGAAGTTTGGTATTTCTTAAACCCGGGTCAGAAACATATTCTTTTACGATTTTAGATGAAAATCAAACAACAAGGCTTAGTTGTCATATATTACCAGAGATATTGCAACTAGTTTGAATTTCGAATATCGTCATGTTGATAGGTATGTAAGCCAAGAATGATCGAAGAATATGTATAGAGGCACAATATCATTATCTGGGATGCAACATCAGCAATTCAAGCTTTTAAGTACACCATACAAGCTCACATGGTTGGATAGGCAATGGAGGAGGCCGCGACTGGATGGACAAAGAGAGGAGGCCGTATGCATGGACGGACATACGAGGAGGCATGGATGGATGGACATATGAGAGGACCCTTGGAAATATTTATCAGCTATTGATAGTAAGGTAAGCAAGCTTTTCTTCTTTCCTCCCTTTACATGAGTACATCACTTCACAGATGAGGTTTGTTTTCCATCTCTCTTTTATTTTCAATAACAATGTATTTAGACCCTAGCTTTATAGTCCTTGCTATTCTGGTTGCATGAGAGCGTCCCTCCCTCATCATTTGGTTGTTTCCCTTGCTAACATCGTTTTCTCTTGTGAGGATGACCTTGACTCCATTATTTGTCTCCAATTGGCAGTCTAGTGTTGTTGGAGCAGGTAGAAGTAGTGATGTATCCCCATTCTATATGTGGTCAGCAAAAAGAGCATGTTTTCTGGTTGTATGATGGCCTTTGTGTGAAGAGCCTCTGTTAATCATGCCTTGGATCCTCACTGCTTGCATTGAGTATTACTAACTTGATTATGAGGTCGCTAAAGTTGAATTGATCTTTCCAATGAGATCAAGTCCCCAAGTGTTGAATGGTCAGGAGGTGTTTGTCAACAAGACAAAGGGATGATACTGATTTGGTTCGCATATATGTGGCGAGCATGGATAAGTGATATTGCATCTTCTGGAGAAAGTATATTGGGTTTAAGGATCCTCCATAAATTCATGTTTATGTATATGAGTCTTCGAATAAGTTGAGGAGATAGATACAAGCTTGTATGAACTGAAACTTGTTGTGAAGACTCCTTGTCAGAAAATTCATACATGTATAGTTTCACGGAAAAAGCCATAGTATTCGACCCCAACTTTTGAAGCCAAGTGACTAAGCTATCATATGCAACAAGAATCAATTAATTTGAAGTTTTCTAGGTAGACCAATCATGCGTGAACATTCGTGATTAGTAATAGTAATCCCGTGTAATTTTCAGATCTTGTAGACTTTAGTTTAAGAGTCATATCTCTTAGGTCGGGTATCCGATTGACGTGCTTTTCAGTATGTAGTAGAAGAGACATGTACAAACAACTTTCGTGAAGGATGCATTGCCCTATTCCTCACTATAAACACGTTTTTCAGAGTTAGGGGACTAAGTATGTAATAGTTTGGGTATACCTCTTAGAGGCGTCCAAGAACTCGAATTCGATGAAGACTGAATTTTTCATGGAGTTGATGATGTAAGTTGCAAGAAGTAGCAGATAACTGTAGACAAAAGATGGAAAGCTAGTGAGTATGAGATGATAACTCGAGTTATAGCTGGTGGCAACAGCTGAAAGACATAGTCAGGAGAGGCTGGTGATGGACCCTGATAATTTTCTTAATATATACAAACTCCAACTTAGGCGTGATTCATTATCGACTTTATGTGTGTTTTACCCCCAAGAGCGGCAACGCAGGTATCGAGCCAAGGTGAACAACCAACGTCGATATAGGTAGAGTAGTCAATGTTAACTACAGAGAATAACTAGAGGAGATAAACAGTCCTATGCTCATGAGTATTCATATTTTGATGTGAAATTGATATTAAGCTTTCAAATCCATTACCAAGAAAAATTGAACATCCGTATTACAGGTGAAAACTGAACCTTGCACATATCTGAGTATCCTGCTCTTGATTCTCTATTAAAATATTGTGTGACGAAAGATGAAGCTTCGATGTCGCATTATACTTCCTTCTTGGTAGCAGTTGTCGCTGGCGGAAGATTGGGGAAGATGAACAATAATAATCTAAGTAACACCTAAAGATTTCAAGTGGGTAACGTCCTTAGAAGAAAATAAATGGACAAGCATCAAGTGATGACAACAAATGATAGTGTATGGAGTAATGGATAAGACCGTGTTGTAGGTTGATCAAAGGTGAGACGGTGGCTTTGATGACAACAGTGGCACGTTAGAATCCTTGTGAATAACCAAGTTGGTCGGACACGAGAAAGCGTGTGTGGCCGGCAACAATAGCCTAATTGAATTAGGAATTTATATGCTGCTGAACTTAGCGACCCAATAATTGATGACTGCTGAGTCTTCAGGGAGTGAATTAATGAACTTTATTCAAACTTTTCATCAACGCTCTAGTTCTTTGAATCACCGTTTTTTCAGAGATGGTGGATCTTCTGATGTTTTGGGGAAGAGAAGCCTCGTGCCAATGACCAGTCCCCAAGTGTAGCTTACTTGGAATCCACCACTAGAATAAACATAACATTATTTGATGGAATTATCATATCTCTTGAAACTAATCATGTATTGTTGGTTGTTGCTGATGCGCTGTGGCTGGAGCAAGAACTTGGATGGAAATTATAGTCGAAGTCAGCGCTAGCGTCAAGGCTGTTAAGAAGTGTGAGATGAAGTGTACATGGGTGGCTCTGCACCTCATAGGTAGTCGGTCTGCTGATGAGACGTTTGTATTAGCTACTGCTTTGCTGGATAGGCAATCTATTCGTGATTGAGTGTAAGATGTTTTTAATTACGATATATAAAACAAACAAACGAATCTTCTTCAAAAGATAAAATAGGGGTTCCCATGAATGAAGATGACAATGACACATCATTTCCGATTCAAAGTCTTGAATATGATGTTCAACGCCGAGTCCTTAAGTATGTGAGGAATGAGGCTTGTTCAGAGGCAGAGAGATATGTCAGGTAAGACCAACTTGAGTGTGGTATTTCTGGACATGCGAGACAACATCCCCTCCAGGTTCCTACTTCATAGCCATTAAAGTATGATATTCATCTAGTTATAACGGAAGTTCATATAGTCTCTTGGTTGCTTAATATCTCTCTGTAGATGTGGAGATGTCACTGCAAGTATCGTGGGAATTGTAACCTTGTTAATGGGCACCTTCACTAGCCCTTGAGTTCACATCGAGAATTTTTTTCCGGGCATATGATGTGCCATTGATGTGAAGGTGGGTTAATGGTTTGGTTGTGATGATTGATGGTGGTTGAGGCTTCCATTGTTGAAAAAGATAAGCACACAAAGCAATAAAGAAGGAGAAAGAGGCAGTGGTGGTGGAGCTCAAAGTCTATGGTGATTGATTGATGGCAGCGAGAGTTAATGGTGGTGCTGATGTTAAGTTGGAGATACTGATTGAGCACGAGAAAACAATAGTAATGGTTGCTACCATTATTGATCAGACGTTGATAGTAGTCATGACAGTTTTGATGATGATTGGTGATTGAAGTGGGAAAATGGAGTGATGCGATGTTGATTTCATGGTAGAAGAGAAGAAGAAGAGATGGTGACGCTGTTGATTTGAGCGAGAAGATATGGGTTCGCCGTGAGTGAACTGTAATGAAGATTTAAGCTTGATCATGGCAGTGAGGCTTTTGAGATGAACACAGTTGCAACAACATGAAAGAGATGAAGTTGGGTCGAGGTGAAGGTTGAAGAAGAAGAAGTGGTGAAGAAATGGGTTGTATTATGGATTCAGGCAAGCCCAATTAGATGTTACGTGAAGTGGGATGGATTCTACAAGACGTGAGGCCATTAAATAATCCTAGCCACCTTTCTCACGGCTAAAGCTTAGTTTGCTCTATTTTTGGCATGTTTTGGTGTTTGGAAACCAATTTCAACCGGGATTCGAGCACGAGCGCTTCTACAACTTGGGATACCTATTTATGAGACTTTTTTAATTATTTTTGGGGATAATAATTCTTTTATCAAGTTTTTGGAGAGAAGAACACAAGTGGAAAAGTCAGGGTTTTGGAGCGTTTTCATTACCATAACTATTTCTTTTCTACTTTATCATATGTATACCATGGATTTTACTACATCCATGAGTATCTAAAATTCTTATTGATTGAGGATGAATTCTAAGTTCTAATACATGATTAAATTTAGCATATAAATCTATTTTTCTTATATTTTCACATGATTATGGTTTGATTTTACTACAATTAATATTCATGACTTATTGATAAATTATTTAGGTGGAAAATTAAATTAGTTTGTTAGTAATTATAATGATAGTAAAGAGTTAGGATATCCGTAATTGTTGAATAACTCTTACACAAGTAGAAATTGTGAGACCTTGCAGAGGGATTCTATAAAGCAAGCGCAAGTAAAATCAACACTACAAAGTGGACCGAGCGTATTGAGTTTAACTACTAAGAATGAACCTAAATTCACAATTCCTAAAGCATTCGATTGAATTACACCTTGAGAGCGTACTTCAGGGTGGTTCAGCCGGATAGAATCTGCGCACCTGCTACCAAGTGATATAAGGAATTTTGAGGATAACTAAGCGTAACTGTTATCCTACTGTTGGTGATAATCTGTGATTAATAGAGAATGGATGAATATACTAATTTGATGATTGTTTATTAAATAAAAGGATTCCTCGATCATATTTCTCTCAATTGCTTGGAACTTAATTACTTTTATTTGCTTTGTTAGTTATTTTCAACCTAAAACAAACCCACAACTAAAACACCTTGCTCTTCGTGGGAACGAATCTTATTTACTACAATATTATTTATTAGTGAAATAGACGATAAGCAAAATAATTTTTGCACCTACGACGCGCAATAAATTTTGGCGGCCCTGCCGGGCAATGGTCGGTTTTAGTTGTTATTTATTTTCTTTTATTTTGGTTTTTAGGTTTAGGTTTATTTTTAGATTTTAACTTTGTTTTCTAGATTTATTTTGGTTTCAGGTACTTGATCTCTGGCACCTAAACATTGGGATTACCATAGGTGCGAAATTCAAACTCGCAGGGGGACAGTACTACAAGAACTTCATTTTTTGTTACAAGATCCACCTCTAGAAGAGATGGGTGGTCCTCAACATCCAGAGAAGAAGTTGCGAGAGTTGAACTCTCCATGTTTAGATTCTCAACCACTGTGTATTAACATAACTGCACCAGTGGAGTTGAAGTCGAATATGATTTATCATATACCTAAGTTCAAGGGACATGCAGGTGAAAATCCAAATCGTTGCCTTCAGCAATTTCAGAACACGATGACGAGTCTTAGGCATGGAATCAAAGACATTGAAATGACTATGCTAAAAGCCTTTCCATTCTCATTGACAAACTTAGCAGAAGAATGGTTGTATTACCTTCCTTCAGGGAGTGTTACAACATGGACTGAGATGAAAAAGCTATTTCTGGTGAAATACTTTCCTGCTTCCAAGGCGGCATCTGTTCGTAAAGAGATTAGTAATATTCTGCAGATTACTGGGGAGTCTCTTTATGAATATTTGGAAAGGTACAAGAGATTATTGGCAACCTGTCCACACCACAACATATCCTCAACTCTTATCATTCAATACAAAATGAAGGATTACTTCCGGAACATAGGAATTTGATTGATGCAACCACGGGTGGTTCACTTACTGAAAATACGATCCCGCAGACAACTAGTTTGATTAAGAGTATAACATCAAATGCTCAACAATTTTACACAAGAAACGACTCAAGTATCAGAAGATTCAACGAGATGGGAGATTTCTCATATATAGAGCAACATATGGGTAGTATGGAAAATATGGTACAATGTATAACTTCTGAAGTTGTTCTTTCATATGAAGAGGATGCCGAGGTAAATGATATTTTCCCTCATCATATGATAAGGTATGATCCCTACTCGAACACTTACAATCCTGGTTGGAGAGATCATCCAAATTTTAGTTATGTAAACAAGCAAGCCGCAGCTCCTATGCCATCTTATGGGAGACATAATGATTTTTAGAAACCACAACAAGCAAGGTGCAAGGCTCGTCCGTTGATGACAAGTTCAACGCTATGATGCAAAGCATGCAGGGTGTTACTTCTGTAACACAGAGTCTCAAGGAAACAATGCTGCAAAACCACCAGGAACATAAAAAGGCCATCAAGGGTTTGCGAATTTATATGTGACAACTATCTATAGAACTGAATCAGATAAAATCATAAACTTCAGGGAAACTTCTATCACAACCTCTCGTGAACCAAAGAGAGCATGTTAATGCAGTAACTTTAAGGAGCGGAAGGCAATTAGAAGATTCAAATCATCGAGAAGAGGTTAGTGGCGACATCGAAAGGGAAGTAGAGGTGGAAACCGTACCAAAGGAAAATCCAACCTCAATTGGCCAACCTAAGGACACGGCTCCCACTTTTACCAAACCACCTCCTTTTTTGAGCCGTTTTTCCAAGTCCAAGAAACAAGCTCAAAACAAGGAGATCATGGATATTTTCAGCAAGATCCAAATCAACATCCCATTTATTGAGGCCATCAGAACGGTACCTAGATACGTCGTTCTGAAGGATTTATGTACAAGGAAGGATATGTTGATTTCTAATGAGATTACCCAGGTGGGAGAAAGTGCTTCAGCTATGCTACTGAAGAAGATGCCTACAAAGTGTAAAGATCCTGGTGGTTTCACAGTGCCCATTACTATGGTACCAATAGGTTTGAACATGCTTTGCTTGATTTGGGAGCTTCCATAAGTGTCATGTAAGCCGATATTTATGATTTTTTGAATCTGGTGTGGGTAGATTTTTTTAATAAAAACCTCTACAAGACCATCCTAGGTGGTGATCGTTTTAGAAGGAATAAAATGATACCACTCTTTGGATTTATCATCAAGAGAGAAGGGAAACAAATGCAACCTAAGCACATCTTTAGGGACATTCAGATAACTCATTGTCTCACAAATCATTTCGAAGTCTCTTATGTAGGTATACAGGTTCTCATTCTCTAACCCCCTAAATGTACGAAACAAGTCGATTGTCCTAGGTTTAATATCAAATTTCATAGTAATGGCTGGTAAAACTACCCCTGGGTCACGTACTACTCTAGATGGGTTCATACGATCTCTAAGGGTTTTGTTTACCTGGACTTCATGCTCACTCATTTCGGCAAAAACAGATGTACCACCTAAATCCATGTAACGGTTTAGACTCAAACAAAAATGTCGTTTTCTTCAAGTCTATCTCCTATACGAATCCAACAAGGCATACACAAGCAAAAATACTAATGTTTAGCAAGAATTTGTGCACATGCAAAATGCAGGGTTCACTATTTTAGGTAAGCTTGGTTTACTTTAACAGAATATACCTACAATCAAAGACTGGTCAAAGGTACAAGGTTAAGGCTTGTGGACTTTCAGCTGGTAAATCCCATAAGGCCAACAACACGGGTTCAGTTTACTTATCTACGGGTTTTCCTAAAAATCAGTGATCTGATGAAGATGCAAAATGGTGTGTGCACTTTTTTTTAATTTATATATACAAAATAAAATACTTAAAATAAACAAGCAAGCAAACCAAAATATACAAGTCCAAAAGGAAAATAAAGAAAAAAAAACTAAAAAAAACAAAAAAAATAGTACTAAATACAAGTCCATATTTTTTTTATGTAATGAGCCTATCCTCTCTTCTCTGTTCGTATTCCAAAATATCAAAACGGATCATTGATCCACGACCATAATATTTGGAGGACTCTTCCAAATCCAAAAATATGTAATTATCGGCAAAGTTGTTTATATGTTTTTTTCTGAAAATTCAAAAAATGCTTCTTACTTTAATACAAGGTCGTCGATTCGACATTGAAAAAAGAGATCCTTCCTTTTTCCAGTAACAGGTTCAAATCTTCTATATCGAATAAATTGCCAACTTTTTTTGAAACCATTTCCATGCTAACATAGTGGTAGAAAGAGTACCATGTTGCGCCTAGACTTCAAACAGTTTAGCTTTAACCATGTTAATAGTTCCACATTATTGGTTGATAGAGAATCAAAGTGTATTTACTTTGCCAATGAGTCGCGAAATGCTATGGTTCTTACATATGATTTCCTAACTTTTTCAGAAGTAATTCGCGAGATCGTGCACCCTTCATTTACCTAGTTTGGTTCTAAAGAAAAAAGAAAGCGCAGTTGGTTAGGTCCATCCTATTCTTGAAATAAATAACCCGCACACACTCCCTTTCCAAAAAAAGATCAATACACCAAGTACTACACTTATATTTATTGGATTTGTTGCTAAAATATCGGTATTAAACCCGAAACTCCTGACGGATAGCCAGTGACCCAAAGAAACGAAAGAATCAGTTACATTTTTCATATGATCTCCTCTTATAGATAGGACTGACAAAATCAAACAGAGTTTTTATCAATTCATCCCTTTTTTTATTGTTTGTCCCCAGCAGCGGCGCCAAAAATTGATATAGTTTATAGACAGTTGTAAGAAAGTACCGTTCACTCGGACTTGTGAAGATTTACTTTTAGACCTAATTGCTAATACTAAAAATAAAGAAAACTAAATCGAAAGTGACATCAAGATTTGAGAAACAACTAACACTTTGGATTCCATTAATACTAATGGTTGAATGATACTCTAAAGATTTCAAACCCTAGTCACCTTTTAAGTCCTTTATATCTTAATTCACTAATAATCAGTCATGTTCTCAAATATTACTTGTACCCAATAAACATAGATTATCAGCTGATTTAACGAAGTATAACCTATCAAATTGAAACACAAATAATTAGGAAAATCATATAATCGAATTAAAACTCTGCAAAAACAGTGATTGAGTGAATTAATAATAACATTAGAGTAAAGAAAATAATTTGAAGGATATTACCTATCAATCATGCGTAAATAGATTTCTCCATTGCCTTGGTTAAGTGAGAATTAGCTCATCATGGTAAACAACATCTTAAAATATTTATTCATGGCTCAAAAATTGCTTACAAAGATGAAAAGGAAAGAAAATTTATAAAACAACGAGTTTGCAACTTTATAGGCTTTACAGACTCACTGTTACAGCGGAAGTGTTACAAATTCAAATTAGACGTTGTAGATTGACTGTGATATGCACTCAGAGAAGAGTGTCACTTTCTGATCGCTGTTTAGTTTAAAGATTTTAGCAACAATATATGCGAGTGTTCTTGGCAGTCTTCTTCTTCTTCTCCGTTGAGTTATAACAACAACAAAGTTTTTTTTCTAGTATTTTTTTTGTTTCCCAAAACTCCCCCCTTTGCTTCTATTCGACCCTCTATATATAATAAACACCAACAGAATCTTATCCCAAAAATCTTTTCAAATCCTCTCATAAATCAATTCTCGGAAATAAAATCACGATATACTTTTTTTCTTTTATTGAGAATTAAACTCAGCAGATATAACTTTCTCTAACCAAACCTTGGTATTTAATTCTCGTACGAATTCGTTTGGTGCTGTTACCATGAGAATAAACATCTTCCCCTTATTCAGATTCAAAAAATATATTCTTCCCTTTTTATTATCGTGAGAAAATGCAATATTCACGAGATTCTGTTTTTAATTTTATGTTTCCTAACTGCATGTAAACATCTTTTCCATAAGGCAAGAGTTTTATCTTGTCTTAAATTCCTAAAATCACGTAGAAAATCACGTAGAAAAACTATCTGTTCTTCGTGTTCTTCAACAGCAACAGAGAAGAACTACCTTGAGTGATTTTATTCCTTCTCTTGATCTCCTGAGCTCGAGCCCCCCTTTCTGTGATTCCCAACACCTCTTTTATACTCAACAGGGCCTCCCTATCTCTGTAATAACTCAAGATAATCTTCTTTCTTTTTTCTCGGTTCACCGAGAAATAGTTCCCTTTTATTTCTCTTTCATGTGTTAACTGCAACTGATACTCCCCAAACACGTGAGATACACGTTCATAAGTAGTCAAAATCTCTAAAGACACACGCCAATCTTCTAAAAATAAACCAAAATCCCGAAAATATCTCTTGTGGCTCTGTTTTCTTCCAATCGGAGAATAATCCTTCCTTTTTCATTTCCATAACAATTACCACCCCTGTTTTGACCAAGCAGATTGATATCAATACATTAGGCCGAGAAAATCTCACCAAATATCTTCAGAAATCCATCCTGCGAAATACGCAGTTTCAAAAGTTATTTTCCCACCAAAAAAACTTTTAAACGTGAAGAAGTATGGGTGCCCCTATATAGAACATGGGTGCCTTTAGCAATATGGTGCCCTTAGTAATTTTTGGGGTGCCTTTAGTAATTCTTCCTGAGGGGGTGCAAACATCACTTTTCGAGTCAATTTTTCAACAAAAGTTTATTTCTACAAAAACAACAACACACACATAAAATACCATAATAAATAAAAAATGAGTACTAACAAAACAAATAACTGAGAATAATTTAGAAACAAAATTGTGTCTATCAAATACCCCCAAACTTATTATTTGTTAGTCCTCGAGCAAATCTAATCTAGAAATAAAAATCCTAACTCACTGTCGCAGGCATCGCGGTTGCACTTAGCGTGTGCAACAAGCATTTAAACCCCTACTCCAAACTCTAGCTTTTTGTGAAGGATTGAGGGTAGACACTAAGCAAGCTATTTAGTTAGCATACTATATTCTTCGCATATAAGAATCATTATCCTATATGAGTCCAATTGTTGTACACGAGTTTGCACTCAACGTACCAAAATTCATATAAAAATGCAAAACTCTACTCAAATAATCATCAAACGTTCCAAAACTGAATGGAAATTATGAACATTCACATTGCTCGGAATCAATCAAATTCAAACACATGGATATATTAAAAGATGGATATAGAAGTGATGAATGGTGCACATGTTGGCTAAGGTGAATGTGTTTCCCATATCTGTCTGAAGGTCACTGCTAGGATGAATCCTAATGGATTGGGATACGCTCTCACTGGTCTTAATCCTTATACTAATATCGACTCAGTTCGTATATACAAGGGTCCTAGCGGTCGATTTATTGGAAATAAAACAGTTATCTTTGTATTATTAAATTACTGAAAACATGATTGGATTAATTTGAATCGAAGCAGCATGCTCCTTATCAGCATCTTACATGATAGTTCTCATGGATCCTGCGTTCCACGCTTGCTTAGGCGACAAAGACAGAGAGAACACACACATATTGCTATCAAATTGTCAATACTATTTTTTTTATATTCTTTTTTGAATAATGGTATAAATAATACAATAATGGGGCTTGATCTCAAACACTCTACTTCATCCTGGCGGTGATAACAATTCGATACTGGTGCCCAACCAAATCACTTAGAGAAACTAAAAAAAATTGCAAAAATAAAAACATAAGGTGATATGGTCGAGATAGACTCCAAGATATGCTTGCTCAATGATTATCATGTTATTTCTAACACCTGAGTGCATCCTTCTATGAATAGACCATTTAGATGGGGACACCAATTCCTATGGATAAGAGCTATGTTTCCATCTACCTAGAATGGTTAGTGTCATCCTGAATTGTTCACAAGTTTCTAAAGTTTGGAGTTTTATTAATTCAACTAAAAGTTTCTCCCTTACCCCTAAACTTAAACCTAACATTGTCCTCAATGTTTCAAATTAAAGTGCAATACCAAAAATATAGGTAATTAGAGGAAAGAGGTAAGTTAGAAAGGTAGTATCTGGGTAAAGCGTAACAATCCTTCTTTGGAGAATAAGACAGAAAAGAAAAACAAAAACTTACTAATGTACAACAACATCCTTGATGGTCAATCAAGGTAAGCAGGGTCCTCCAGAGGGACCTCCTCACATCACCTGCAGGAAAAGGCTCTAAAAATTGTTTCAATCTCTGACAGTTAACCTTTGAAGAACTACTACCATCAAGTGTCTCAATCTATAAAAGGACCGTCCACCGAGAGCGTAAATTCCCAGGAATAAATGCAAAAAGGTATCATACATAAGAACTTTTTGACCTGGAGAAAATGACTTTCTTAAAATATTTTTATCATGCACAAGTTTCATTTTGTTCTTATACTTCTAAGCACTATCGTATGCATCTCTACGAATCGCTGGAGCTTCCTGTGAGCTTCTGCCTTGTGAAGCGAAAAATTAAGTTGCTTTACATCCCAATATGCTCTATTCTCTATCTTGACGGGAAGGTGACATGCCTTTCCAAAAATTAGACGATAAGGTGACATTCCTATGTGGGTTTTAAACGTTGTACGGTAATCCCACAAGGCATCAGTAAGCCTCAACGACCAGTCCTTCCGATTAGGATTGACTGTTTTCTCTAAGATATGTTTAATCTCCCTATTGGAAACCTCTACCCGACACTAGTCTGTGGGTGATATATGGTAGATACTTTGTGGGTAATACCATAGTTCTTCATCAAAAGCCTAAATGGTCGATTACAAAAGTGTGACCCTCCATCATTAATCATAGCTTGCGGTGACTAAAACGTGCAAATATGTTATCATTCAAAAACTCGACCACAACCTTGTGGTCATTTTTTCTATACGAAAAATGCCTCAACCCACTTAGACACATAGTCTACAACGACAAGGATGTAAAAATAACCAAAATAATTAGGAAAAGAACCCATAAAATCAATGCCCCAGACATCAAAGACCTCAATAACTAGAATAGGGTTCAAAGGCATCATATTTCTACGAGAAATAGTTCCTAACTTCTGGCAACGCTCACAAGTAACACAGTAATGGTGGGTGTCTTTAAACAACGAAGGCCAGTAGAACCTACACTGCAATATCTTAGTAGAGGTTTTCTTAGTACTAAAATGACCCCCACAAGTATGATCATGACAAAAGGAAATAATACTAGACTGGGCACTCTCAGGTATACATCTCCTAATAATATGGTCTGGACGATACTTAAACAGATAAGGATCGTCCCAAAATAAATGCTTAACCTCGGCTAAAAACCTAGAAAGATCTTGTTTAACCCAATGTTGGGGCATTCGACCAGTAACAAGATAGTTCATTATATTCGCATACCAAGGTATCGGGAAACAAGGAAAAGTTATTCATCAGGAAAACTATCCCTCACTGGAGGGGAATTATCATGGGAATAAAAAACAAGCCTAGAAAAGTGGTCTGCTACTACATTTTCTGCACCGTTTTTGTCTCTAATTTATAGAGAAAATTCTTGTCACAAAAGGATCCATCTAATCAATCTAGGTTTAGTATCCTTCATGGACAAAAGATACTTCAAAGCAGCATGATCAGTAAAGACTATGACCTTAGAACTTAAGAGATATGATCTAAACTTGTATAAGGAAAAAACAATGGCTAAAAATTCCTTCTCTCTGGTGGTGTAGTTCATTTGGACATCATTCACAGTTTTGCTAGCATAGTAAATCACATGAAATAATTTGTTTTCTCGTTGACCTAGCACAACACCAATAGTATAATCTGAAGCATCACACATGATTTCAAAGGGTAGGTTCCAGTTAGGTGCCTGGACTATGAGGGAGGTAGTGAGTGAAGTTTTAAGCTTCTCGAAAGCCTCTAAACAAACATCATCAAAGACAAACTTAACATCTTTTGCAAGCAAATTGCTAAGAGGCCTAGAAATCAAGCTAAAATCCTTAGTGAATCGACGATAAAAACTGCATGCCCTAAGAATGACCTAATATCTCTTACGATTTTTGGAACCTTTAAATTCTTAATAAGGTCAACTTTGGCTTTGTCCACCTCTATACCCTTAGAAGATACGATATGCCCTAAAACAATTCCTGATCGAACCATGAAATGACATTTCTCCCAATTAAGCACTAAATTATTTTCCTTACATCTGGTCAATACTAATGTCAAATGATGCAAGCACTCATCAAAATATGAACCAAACACTGAAAAATTATCCATAAATACCCCTAAAAATCATTCTACCATGTCATAAAATATGATCATCATGCAGCGCTGAAAAGTAGCGGGCGCATTACACAACCCGAAAGGCATGCGTCTATACGCAAAGGTACCAAAGGGGAAGGTAAAAGTAGTTTTATCTTGGTCTTCTGGGGTAATAAAAATCTGATTATAACCGGAGTAGCCATCTAGCAAGCAATAGTGGCTATGTTCAGCTAATGTCTCAAGCAATTGGTCGATGAAAGGAAGGGGAAAGTGGTCCTTCCTTATGACCTTGTTGAATTTTCTATAGTCAACACAAACACGCCACCCTGTGGTCACTCGGGTTGGGATTAACTCATTGTTTTCATTATGGACTACAGGGATACCTGATTTCTTGGGAACAACCTGAACGGGGATGACCTACTTACTGTCTGAATTGTGGTAGATATACCTGCATCTAACAACTTAAGTACCTCAGTTCGAACTACTTCTTTCATGGTAGGGTTCAGTCGACGTTACATCTCCCTAGAAGGTTGGTGTCGTCCTCTAAATGAATCTGATGCATACAAATAGTAGAACTTATAACCTTAATGTCTGCTAAGGTCCACCCTAAGGCTTCCTTGTTGTATTGAAGTAAGGTCACTAGCCTACTTTCTTGATCACTATCCAAGTCAGATGCTATAATTACAAGCAAAGTATGAGATAGGCCTAGAAAAACATATTTCAGAGTATCTGACAATGGTTTGAAGTCAAACTTAGGAGGCTCTTCTAAAGAAGGAATTAAGGTAGAATTAGAAACTAGTAGTGGTTCGAACTTAGCTTTCCATCTATTAGTATCTAACATATGGGTAGAGTCTAACAGAGTATTCACTTGATAAATGGTGTTATCATCGTCAAAATCTAAGCCAAAATAGAATAGACAACTCTCTAATGGATCTTCAGATAGGATATTTGGTAATGACTCCTGGACTAATGTTCTTATCATGTTCATCTATTCAATGCACGTGTCATCTAGCTCAGGGGGTTGCTTACTAATATTGAAAATATTTATCTCAATAGTCATATTACCAAAAGATAAATTCATAATACCATTTCACAGTTAATGATCGCATTAGATGTAGCTAAAAATGGGCGAACTAATATCACAAGTATCTGGTTTTCTGGGCCAGGAACAGGTTGGTATCTAGGATAAAAAAATCCACATGATAAATAAACCTATCGACCTCAATAAAAACATCCTCGACAATTCCACGAGTAATTTTCACAGACCTATCAGCTAACTGAAGTGTTATCTGGGTAGGTTTTAAGTCACCAAGTCCTAGCTGGAGGTACACATGGTATGAAAGTAAGTTCACACTAGCTCCTAAGTCAAGTAACGATTTCTCTACATGGTAGTTACCTATTGTGCAAGAAATGGTATGGGAAACTGGGTCTTTGTACTCAGGAGTTGTGTTGTTGTGGATAATTGAACTCACATGACTAGCTATAAAGGTTTTGTTCTGTACACTAAGCTTTCGCTTTCGCGCACAAAGATCCTTAAGGAACTTGACATAAGTAGGAATCTGCCTAATTGCATATAATAAAGGAAGATTGATGTTGACTTGCTTGAAAATCTCCATTATATCATTAAAGTTGGATTCTTTCCTAGTTGGTACTAAAAGTTGTGGGAACGAGGCTTTGGGCACAAAATCGGGCTCAATGGGAACCACATTGGACTCTTTGGAGACTTTATCAATCTCTTCAGCTACAGGTTCAGAAAAGTGAACTACAACATGTTCACTATTGGGCAAGGTTACCTTATTGTCTACCACTCTACCACTCCAAAGGGTTTTAATTGAATTCACATAATTTGATGATTTTTCACCAGAAGATAACTCATGAAATCCTCTAGGGTTGCATTGTGTTTGATTAGGAAACTTATCTTTTTCCCTCAAAGACTCGTTTATCTGACTAATCTGGATTCGAAGAACGGAAACATCTTGTTTGTTTTCCTGTGCAATCCTATTATTAGCCTGTAAACTTTGTTCAACTGATTGTTGAAACTTAATAGTGTTCTGGGCTAACATGGTGAGAGACTCTTCTAAACTCGTGATCTTCTTATCTGAAGGAATCTGAAATTATGCTGGCCCAGAAGGATTCTTAGTATAACCGAAACCTGGGGGAACATGAGGGTTACTAGAATGACCTTGATTTGGCCCTTAGACCAAGAAAGGTTTGGATGGTTTCTCCAACCAGGATTATAGGTTTCTGAATATGGGCCAAACTTCTGACAGTTATCATATCTAATGTTATTGTAAAGAGTATGGGCTTGCTCTTCAACAGTCCATCCTTCCCAAAATGACTTGGGGCTCTATTCCACATACTATATTGACTCAATTCTAAGGCTTCTAACCTTTTTGCTATAGATGTAATTTTGGCATCTGATTCAAGAATTCCATCTACCCTATTGACATTACCTCTGCTCAGTAAAATATTTCTATGGGGTTCCTTACTACATTCTCATTGTTGGGTTTTTTCGGCAATTTCATTCAAAAATGTCATTGCCTCATCAACAGTTTTACTATCAAAAATCTATGTACACAATGACTCGACCATGGTCGTCGTTGGATAATCTAGCTCTTCATAAAGGATCTGGACTAGTGTAACCTTTTCTAAACCGTGATGGAGACATTGTATCAATAAATCATTGAACCTTTCCAAATACCCATACAAAGATTCTCTCTCTTGTTGCACAAATGTGGAAATCTCGTGCCTAATAGATGATGTTTTGTGTCTAGGGAAATTTAGATAAAAAGGTAGTGGTAAGCTGTTCATATGTTTTGATGGTTTCAGATGGCAAACTATGTAACCAAGATTTGGCCTTGTCTCTCCGGGAAAAAGGAAACAACCTAAGCTTTAAAGCTTCATCAGACAGGTTGTGAATTCTTAGGGTACTACATATTTCTTCAAATTCCCTAATATGAAAGTAGGGGTTT
This sequence comes from Papaver californicum, assembly GCA_023531435.1. Lineage (NCBI taxonomy): Eukaryota > Viridiplantae > Streptophyta > Magnoliopsida > Ranunculales > Papaveraceae > Papaver > Papaver californicum. The sequence continues at coordinate 6,673,985 of JAJJMC010014687.1, forward strand.
TTATTTTCTTTTCCTAAGAAGATTGGGAACAACTATATGGTCCCAGGTGTTAACTCATAGGTTGCTTGAGTTGCAGTAACTTGATACATGATGGACGAGAAGTCCTAGTGGGATTCAACAAATCTTTTAAAGTTGCCATTTCTGGCAAAACTGGAAAACTAGGAATAACTTCCTCACTAAGAGTCAAATTCTCAAAACTAGAGTTTCCAAAAATCGGGCTCTCAAAAGAAGGGTTTCCTAAATTCTCAATTTCAAAGACAGAGTTTCTATTCTCGTCACTGATCAAACGACCAATTGAATCTCTTCTCGAGGCACGCTCACTCAAGGATTTAGGCGGCCTGGGAATGCAATAAAATAACTCCTAATTGGAAGGGAATTCTAAACAAACACAAGCAAGGCTGACTCGACCAAGCAAACTTATTTAATCTAGCAATAAAAAAGCACGATGGCTCCAGTTAGATTAATTCTAGACCATCTTCTATTCTTTAAAAAGGCAACTAGTTACAGTTTTAGCAAACCTCTTGAACCGATCTGAATTATATTAGGTTGATCAAAGAGAAGCAAGATAAGCTCTATGGATCTTGGATAATCCTACCTCTTTGGCAAACGTTTCCTTGGGTTATAAGGCGGCACAAATCAACTTAAGATAATCATCCTGATCCTTGAGTTGAGTTTAAAAAGTAACCAATACAATCCTTCCAAAAGATTTTCCAATAAGCTCGGTACCTTATCGGTCTTCTTTCTAGTCAAATTTTAATGATTAGGTTCACGTTAGGTAACATGTTCCTAAGGAGGGCAAGAAGGAAACGGTGATGAAATCCGAGTCCTTATCTTATATGACCAAGCCTCGCCCTTTACTGTAAAATAAATCCGTATACAGTTCCTCAACATATATGCATACAAAGTAATATAGTAAACCCACTTGCAAGGGATTCGTGGGTTGATCAAGTCTTACCTCTCGTACCAGACGGGGGATGAATCGGTTGTAGTCGACTCGGGCCACCGACTCCTGTGTCAGTGTATGAACCCGAGGGGCCGAGATAATATTGTAATATTCGTTCTTTCCTAGTGCAGTTTATATTTAAATTACCCTTGCGTAGGGTTTAAAAATAATAATAACGTCCAAAGTTCCGAAATAAAGTCCAAAAGTGTCTAAAAATAAAAGAAAATTTATAGAAATAATAAAAGATTTCCTAATACAATTTCCTTAAAAGAGAAACAAATAAAATCTAAAAAGAAAATTCTTTGTCTTCTTTTCCGTTCTTTTAGCTTTAAATTTTAACTCCAAGCCTTGAATCACCAAAATCTTTGGCTCAATTTCGTTTCAATCCAAAATTCAAAGCATGTAGCAAAAAGATAAATATCCAAAGAAACCTAAAATAGAACAAAGTAAAAATAATACTAAAAACAAAAATAAAAACCTAAAAATAAATCTAAAACTCTAAACCTAAAGACAAGTCCGCATCGGCGGCGCCAAAAATTGATGTGATTGGTGGTAAGAATGGGTTTTTTTAGAACTTGTGAAGATTTGATTTTTAGACTTTAATTCTAATAATTAAACTAGAAAACTCAAAACAAAGTTGGTATCAAGATTGAAATAAAAAAAAAGCACCGAGACTCAGGATTCCACCATTAACCAATTAAAGTGATTCAATCTAATCAATATTTATGCAATTCTTTACGTTTAAAGTGATTCTATTATGTTGCAAAAATAGATTTTCAAAGTAACAATTGTAAATCGAAAGTATAGAACATCAACAAACCTAGGCTAAGCATGCTATATCAAAAGAAATCACAACTGCTTAATAAAAATCCTTAAATCATTTTTTAATGAAAGCAAATAATCATAAAAGAAATTGCAAAAATCAATTAAAATAGAAATGTACCACTTTTCTTGGAACAATGGCTTCCTCCGTTGCCTCAGCAAAGGGATTTATCCCTTGATGCCATAAACACTTTCAAAAGTTTGATGCATGGCTCAAAAAGTGTTTAGAAGATGAAAATATACTAAAAAGAATAAAACAGTGAATCCGCAACGCTGTACATGCGTTACAGATTAACTGTTACAGTAGAAACTCAAGAAAATGTTGCACTGAAGATAAACGTTGCAAAACAGTTGAAGAAACCATGGCAGAGAGGTTGAAGAAACCGTGGCAGGGAGGGTGCAACCATCACTTTTCGAGTCAATTTTTCCACAAAAGTTTATTTCTGCAAAAACACAAACACATACATAAAATACCATAATAAGTAAAAAATGAGTACTAACAAAACAAATAATTGAGAACAATTTAGACACAAAAATGTATCTATCAGTGCCTTTATCAACTATAGGATGCCTTTATAACTTTTTGAGCCAATTTTCCCACAATTGTTTATTTTCCAAAAAATACCTACAAACACAATAAAATACATTATGAATAGAAAAATTGAGCAATATCAATATAAGGACGAGCACAAATAAGGCACAAAATTGTTTCTATCAAGGCCACACATAAAAATATATGCGTGAGGCCTAATATGACTTTTATAGACAAGACAAGAGACTTTACTTGGATGAAGAAGTTGAGTCTGGTAGCTAAAATGTATAAGATTGGCAAGGTGAAATAGGCAAGCTTGCCTAAGGCCGGGCGGCCGGGCAAGCTTACCAAGTTTGGCCTGGAAAGCTTGGCCTGGAAAGCTTAATGGGTTAAGCTACGAGTCACATGAACTGTGACCATAGGCTAAGCCATAACTTCCTCATAAGAAGTCGGAATGACTTCATTCTTTCGTCGTTGGATGAGTTTCTTCATTCTCTACTCGATGATGACAAGAAATCCTGACTTTTGACGAGTTCCACCTAGTCTTTAGCCCTTCTTCACTCGAAGCTCTTATTTTCTTGCACAATTAAGTGTCGATTCACTTCTTTTAGATGATTTCATCTACTAAAAGATAATTAAACAAAAACAAACGTAATATACAATAATTCACAAGAAAACTAGTAAATATTAGAATGAAATGACACTCTAAATATGTAAAATATGCACTTTCACCACCCTAGTACCATTTTTTATCTCGTTCAACAAGTATGCAAGGCAAGCACTGCCGAAAGAATAGACGCGGATTTTTTCCAATAGTTCCTCTAACTGGATGTAGTTGGTGTTCACCCGAGAACCAGAAATATCGGGGAAGATCCCAATATGTAGAGAATATATACGGTGGATGTAGCATTGATACGGTGCACAATCAGCTCACCTTTTTCATTAATATCCTTTGTCCCCGATAACTCTTGCCTCAGGTGGCTAAGATGGAATATTCTCTGCTTTTTCCCAGACACCACTGTCATCTCCCTCGTGTTCTTGTCCATTTCCCAACCAAACACATTCGTGAACTTGTAGATATCCTCCAAACTGACCTCATTCACGTAGTTGGCCCCCTCACGGCTTTACCTCCAACACTGAGAACCGTGATCAACTGCACATTGTTTGGGGTTATTGTCATTGTTCCAAACAGAAGATGGAAAATATTCGTTTCTGCGTCTCTCCAGGAAGGAAAAAACAAGGGGTTTGTCATACCAAACAACAAAGTTATTTACTCCATACATCAACCCCGTTTCTTCGACGATCCGGATACTTCAGATGCTTCTCTAGTTAGTGGCCATAACCATATTTTGCTGATTGACGATTGGTGTTTTGGAAGATGCACGACATTGGGGTGATCCTAAATAACATATCATGACGAATTAAAAAGTGCACGATAGCTTAAATAAAAGTAGACTATATATACAGTAAGTTACATTGGGGTGATCCTAAATAACTTACCATGGTTGCCCAGATCTTAGCAACCTAACTGTGTTCGTACCCCCGTAGAAACTCTCCTCTGTCACCTGGTTACCCATGAATGAGCTCATTGGGAAGGCGATCTAACAACATCTCAAGCTTTGGCAAGTATGTTTCTTTCTTCTTCCTTCCTGGCGCTGCATCTTTATCTCCTTGCTATTAATCTTGTGGTTGTTGTGGTGGTGCGCCACCTCCTCATTTTTTCTCTGTCAGGACTTACACTATCATCTTTACTCTTCACGTTAAACTCTTTCAGATTCCGTATCAGAAGATGAAGATTCTTCTTCTCTTCGGTGCTCCATTTCAATAGGTTCATTGATGGATACCGCTTTATCTTTGCCTGCCGAACCCCTACGGTGGTTAGCCACCAAGTTATTTGATAGACGTAAAACCTACGACCTCAATCACACGACGCCTACAAAGTATAAGCTACAAGCACGGGTTTGTCCATGTAGATTGATTATAATATATCTAGCTAATAACCTAATTATGTGCTAAAAAATTATGGTGAATGGATTTTTATGAATAAAATTGAATAAAATAACTAACTAAAATGATTGATTAACAAATATGAGAAAAAAAATCTAGGGTTTTGGATTCTACTATTTTTGATGTTTGTAAAATTAATTAATCACTACATAAACAATTGCTTTTAAATAATCAAAATAAGTTTGAACCCAATCTCATGTTTTGGAATATTTATCATTTTAAAATCTAATATTACAACTTTCGTAGCTATACGAAAATATAATTTCCTTTGCTTATTAAATATCAATAATCTAAACTATTCAGAACAATTAAAATGAAACAATATAGAAGAGAAATTATTGGTCATTAAAAACCTAAATTGTAGAGTAATATGTCAAAGAACTTGAAACTAATGATTACACATCAAAAATAGCTTCCTCCTACACCCTAGAAAAGATATTTAGCTACTCATAGCAATAAGAACAAAAGAAAATTGTTTAAACATATTGATTTCAAAGTGAAAAAGGCTTACAATTTTCTTGTCGATTTAACAACAGAGTTCGAAATGCAGTGAAAGGAAAACTGACCCTGAGTGCAGTTTAGAAAGGCTGCTTTCTGGCATAGTTAAAGAACGACAACTTCTAGATGCTTTAAACGTGAAACTGTTGCAGTAGCTGTTGAAGAAACCGTGATAGAAGGTGTTGAATATAAAGGTATAAACAATGACAGTTTGAATTTGTCGTATATACTTCTTCTTCTTCGAACTGAACTGTTAGCAAAAGTTTTATGAGATTTCTTTCTTGCATCTGTGGCTCTTTAGCTTCGACCCCAACTCCTATTTATACTACTCCACCCCCCAAATCTTTATTATCTTCTCCGAAATCCTTTTATTCAATAGAGAATAACTCTCTGGATTTTTTTCCTTCTCGGACCTGATTTTTCTTCCTCTCAATGATTTTTTTCTTTGTTAAGACACGAGATTTAAATTTTGTTGCCTTGATGTTGCCTTTTTCCTTGTAATAATCCGAGAAAATATCTTCTTAATAAAATATTAAAGCCGAGAATATTTCTTCCACCCTGTTTTGCTCGAGATTTGATCTCGATTTTTATGTGTGAATAATTGTGTCCAAATCCCCATAACAAAGCAAGAAAATATTCTTGTCTTAACTCCCAAATTGATTGCTTCAAATCTTCACAGATCGACCAAGATATATTCTCGTCAATTTTTTTTGAAATGGATAAGAAGGTGGGCGCCCCTATCCAAGGCAGGGGTTCCTTTATCAATTCTTCTTGGGTGCATTTATCACTTTTTATGGGTGCCTTTAACACTTCGCAAGCCATCTTTTCCACTATTGAAAATTAACAAAGTACCTACAAAATATCAATATTAATACAAATAAATAACACTATAAAAGTGAAATCCAATTAGACACATAAATGTGTCTATCAAATACCCCCAAACTTATATTTGCTAGTACTTGGGCAAATCTAATCTAGAACAGAAATAAAAATCCTAGCTCACTTTCACAGGAATCACGACTACACCTAGCATGTGGAACAAGCCTTTAAACCCCTAGGTGACGAGTTTTGTCTCGTGAGGGTTTACAAGAGGTATACCCACAAAAATTTTGATTCCAACTTTTAATGCCATAAGTTTCCAAAGAGCTAAGAGGACATAAAGTTTCTCCTCCAAATACCAAGTAATTAGAAGTGCCATAGAAAAAACATGCCAATATGCTTAATCAATGAGAGATATATTGTGACGAATTGAACCAGTGCCTCGACTCTGCCTCACCATAGTATTTTATGAATTTGCACTAAGAAAAACAATTTTAAGGGTCACACCGGTGTGTAAGAAGGATTGAAGAGAGAATACTTACATACTATTGATGGTAACACTTTTTCTGAAGATATCAAACCAAAATCTTTTTCTGATAATCTCAAAGGGAAAAAATATGATGATTCCTTAGGAAATCGACAATAAATGAGGATGGGAACATACTCTCACCTTCTAGTCTCAAAACTCTAATGATGTTCAATAGAAACAACTCTATCTTTAGTCTTCGAATTCAACTCTTGATGATGAACTCTTGAAACTTGTATAACTTTCTTCTGTGTATTCAATCACTTGTTGTTTTGAAATTTCCTTTTGAATTTATTCTTCTCCATGGCTTTTTTTTAATAAAATAATTACATACTATTTTTTTTGGATTTTTTATTTTTTATTTTTTTGATACAAAATAAGAAATAAAAATAAAAATGAATGATAGAAAACAACAAACTTTACTTGCCAATGGAGAAAGACTTTTTCACTTGAATCTTCACAACTGATAGTACACAAATCTTCAAAAATTTACATTTTTTGTTTTTCTTCTTTGTCACTTTGAATATGTAATGTTCTTTCCCTTTGTTGATTGTAAACCTTGGACGTCTTCAACTTCTTCATGAATTGATGTTGTTGAGTTTCCATTGAGAAAGAGTTGTAATTGTTGTGAATGAGACTAAAAGATGAGGCTAGTCCTGATGTCACCCTCATGGTGATAAGAATTAGCACTCAGATATCAAATAGTGCTGAAAATGGTGCGAGGTTGAGTAGCTCATAGTTCTACTTGGAGTTTATGCAGATGAAAACTCAAAGAGGACAGTTGAAGGTCTGGTGCCTCACTCAAAAAGGTAGAATCCATTAATGATAAGGTTATTTATATCTTTCCGTATTTCCCTCTGACCTAATTGTCTCCAACATAGATTGTTAGGTCCGTCACGATTATTCTCTCATTGGTTAAGAAGACAGATATAATTTTCTCTAACAATTCTAATTTCCATCTTTTAGGGGAGAATCAATATGCAAACTTAGTTAAAAGGATACACGTGACTCTAAAAGTTGGTAATTGGTACAATTAATTTTTTTAAAAGTTTCTCCCTTACCCTCAAACTTAAATCGAACATCGTCCTCGATGTTTTAAATATAATGAAATGAATGCATGAACAAGGATAAATATATAACAAAATACAAAGAGATAGGGAAAGATATTACCAGCACAGTGTACCAAAAGCATATGGGTTTCCTCTCATAGAACGCTAAGTGTAACGTCTTCAGGCAGACTTGGTTACCTTTCATATTCGTCTTGATAGACAGGATCCTTCAGTTCTGATTCTTCTACTGCATGAGTGGTCAACTCCAAAAATGGTTTCAACCGTTGACTGTTAACTTTGAAAGTTTCTCCATTTTTAGGATTTTCAACATCTACTACTCCATGTGGAAAAACAATCTTGACATGGTATGGGACCGACCAGCGGGATCTTAACTTACCAGGAAAGAGATGTAAACGAGAAATATACAGGATAACTTTTTGACCAGGTTCAAATGACTTTCTAATAATCGACTTATCATGAAAAGTTTTAGTTTCCTCCTTGTATATTTTCACATTTTGGTAACCATCATTACAAATTTCTTCTAACTCATTGAGTTGAAGTCTACGGTTGTCACCAGTGGTTTGTAGGTCAAAGTTTATCCTTTTAATAGCCCAATAAGCATGGTCTTCTAATTCTACAGGCAAATGGAAGACTTTACCGAAGACAAGTTTATACGTAGACATCCCAAGTGGAGTATTAAAAGCGGTTCGTGAGGCCAACAAAGCTTCTATTAATCCCAAAGACCAGTCTTTCCGAGTGGGGTTTACGGTCTTTTACAAAATTTGTTTGATTTGCCTATTAGACACTTCTACTTTGCCACAAGTTTGTGGGTGATAAGGTGTAGAAAAATTATGAGTAATAGAGTATTTCTTCATGAGAGCTTTGAAGGGACGATTACAAAAATGGGAACCTCCATCACTTATAATTACTATAAGCATACCAAATCGAGAGAATATTTTGTCTCTAACAAATTTGATCATAATATGGCGATCATTTGTCTTGGTAGCTATATCTTCAACCTACTTGGACACATAATCAACAACTAGCAGAATATAAAAGTTTCCAAAAGAGTTAACAAAAGGACCCATTAAATTAATACCCCATACATCAAATGATTCTATTATCAAAACTTTCCTAATTTCTAACATCTTTCACAACTTTGACAAAAATTTTGAAGGCATCTTTGAATAAATACAACCAATAAAAACCAGACTGCAAGACCTTAAAAACTGTTTTCTTTGCACTAAAATGACCCCCACAAGCACCAGAGTGACATAAAGTGAGCATACTAGAGATTTTGTTGTCAGGAATACAACGACGGATGATCTGATCTGGAAACTATCTGAATAAGGATGGATCATCCCATAAAAAATGTTTGAACCCAGACAAGAAATTTACTCTATTCTGTTTAGACCAATGCTCAGGTATTTGACCAGTTACCAAATAATTAACAATATCAGTAAACCAGGGTAAAAAAGAGATGGAAAACAATTGTTTATCAGGGAATGTGTCAAGGAATGGTCTCTCATCATAACTAGACAAGGATACAAGATAAATGGTCGGCTACTATGGAAGAAAGAGTATTCTCGTTTCCTAGAAACAATATTTCAACGTATATGGTAACGGATTTAACTCAAGATGGGGTCTTTAACTGTGGGTGGAAGAGGTTCATGTTTACGTTGCCATTTTCCATAATCCAATTCTGGCACAAAATCTAACAACGTATTAACTTCTTCAAAATGATCATCCTCATCGTATTAGGCACCAAAATGGGCTAAGCAGGCCTCTAATGGATCACTAACACTATTGGTTTGAAAAGTATTCTCAACTAGAGAATCAATCATGCAAACAGACTCATAGTGGTCATGGTTCGAATGAGATTGGAAAGCTTTGAAAACATTTACCGAGATTTTCTGATTTCCAAATGAAAATTCCACTTAACCATTTTGACAATTGATTATTGCATTAGCAATTGTTAAGAAGGTTCATCCTAGGATGATTGGAATACGGATTTCTTGGTTTGAGATAGGTTGAGTGTCTAGAATCACAAAGTCAACCGAATATATAAAGTTTTCTACCTGAACCAAAACGTCTTCAATAATTCCATGTGGAATCTTGATAGACCTATCGGCTAATTGAAGTACAATCCTAGTTGGTTTCATGTCACCTAGTTCAAGTTGTTCATATACCGAGAATGGAAAATATTCACACTATCCCCAAGATATAACAAAGGATTTTCTATCCGTTGATTGCCTATAGTGCAGGTAACAGTGGGACAACCAGGATCTTTGAATTTGACTGGGTACTGTTGTGAAAGTATGGAACTAACTTGTTGGGTCAAGAATGCCTTTACGCATACTCATGTCTCCTTTGACCGTACACATATCTTTTAGGAACTTGGCACAAATCGGAATATGTATAATTGCATCTAACATGGGAATGTTGATCTTAACCTGCTTAAAGATGTCTAGGATTTCAGCATAAATACCAGGTTTTTTCTTGGCAAGTCTTTAGGGAAATTGTGCGGGTGGTGTCAACACTTTCCTAGTGAAATTTTCCTTATTTGGTCCCACATCTTTCTTAGGCCCATTAGTGTCACTAGGAGTTTTGTCGACTTCAGACTTTTTTTCAGTTTGATTGCTACCCTTAGGTTGCTATACTGTGTTTTCAACTGTTTAACCATTTTTGAGGGAAATAAATGCTTGAACGTGCTCAGTAGAAGTACCTGACCCGTTCACTTGGTTAACTTCTTTTGTATTTGGAGTCGGTTGGCTAGGAAATTTCCAGTTCTCCTTATCATTTATCTTATTTTACAGTTGACTCATTTGAGTCTCTAAGTTTCTAATAGCTCGGTCATTATTTTGTTGGTTACGTTGAAAGTTATCGAGCCTCTGACCTAATTGGTTAAAATGTTGGGTAGTTTGGGCATGGTTTAGGGCACTACTTTCAATAAAAAGTTTTAGAGTTTCCTCTAGAGACAACAACTTTGAATTAACAGGGCTTGGTTCTTAGGTTTGAGTTGGGTTCCTAGGAAAACCTGGTGGTGGATTGCTAGATGGCCACCCTGATGAGTACCTTTATACCAAGAGAAATTCGGGTTGTGTCTCCAACCAGGGTTATAGGTATTAGAGTATGGGTCAAACTTGTGTCGACCTTCATATTTAGAGTTCATACCTCCATGTAAGACACTAACCTGGTCAAGGGTATTTTCACTTGGGTAAAATTGAGACTCATTGTTATAGCTCATAACCTGACTTGACCCTTCTTGGCTCTTGGTTAAATTCAATTCTAAGGCCTCTAGATGCCTAAGAATATCATAACCATTATAAACTTGATTGACCCTATGGATAGGATTCTTAGTTATTTATGGTTCTCTCATTGAATCCCACTGCCTAGTTTTCTCAGCTAACTCGATTAACGAGTCAAAACATTTATCAGGCTCCTAATGGGTAAACTCTCCACCACTCATTATTTCTACCTGCATACGGGTTTCACTATCTAGGCCCTCATACAAGATTTGGGTCATATAAACTTTTTTAAAACCGTGATACGGACACTGGTATAACAACTCATTAAACCTTTCTACATAATCGTGTAGGTTTCACCTAGTTTTTGCTTAAAGGTTTGAACAGAATGACGAACAACATCAGTCTTATGGTGTGGGTAGAATTTCTTAATAAAGACCACGACAAGATCATCCCAAGTGGTGATTGTTTTATCGGGAATGAAATGATACCACTCTTTAACCTTTATCATCAAGAGAAAAAGGAAACAAATGCATCCTAAGTACATATACCGAGATATTTGAATAACTCATGGTCCCGAAAATCATGTCGAAGTCTCTAATATGAGTGTAGGGATTTTCATTGTCTAACCCGCTAATTTTTCCAGGTTTGATATCAAAATTTCCATTAAAAACGGGTAAAACTACCCCAGATTCACGTACTACTCTAGAAGGGTTCATACGGTCTCTTAGGGTTTTGTTTACCTGATTTTCATTATTATTATCACCCATTGAAGAAAATAAAGGTCTATTACCAACAGATGTGTCAGGAGTCGGACTCAAACAATACAACCCGTTTTCTTCAAGTCTATTTCCTACACGTATCCAACGAGGCATACACAAACAAAAATACTAGTGTTTGATAAGAATTTTGCACATGCAAATAATGTTGGGCTCACTATTTTAGGTAAGCTTGGTTTACCTTAGCAGAAAATACCTACAGTCAAAGACTGGTCAAAGGTAAAATGCTAAGATTTGTGGTGGTTCGACTGATAACGCGCAGAGGGTTCAGTGTACTATCCACGGGTTTTTCCTAAAATCGGTGCCAGAAGATGCAGAATGTTGTGCACGTGTTTTTTTTATAATAAATAAAAAATAAAATATACAGAAACACACTAAAAGGAAATAAAATCTAAATAAATAAATAAATAAATAATCTATAAAAAATTTAAAATATTAACTTTATGTAGGCAATTTTCCATAAAAAAATTGTAAAAGATTACCTGCACAAAAACAACAACAAGAAAATACCCAAATAAAATCTAAAGAGGAAAAAGATAAACAAGATAAATAAAAATAAACATAAAAATAAAAATTCTAAGCTAACTAATCTAATTAACACAAAAATAAAAAGCTAACTAAGGATATTATTAATCAATCCCCGGCGGCGGCGCCAAAAATTAATAGGTGTAAAACCTATGGCCGCGATCGCACGATGTCTACGAAGTAGAAGCCGTAAGCACGGGTTTGTCCACGGAGATTGATTATATTATATATATCTAATACCATAATTATGTGCTAAAAGAAATTATGGTGATTGAATTTTTATGAATTAAATTGAATAAAATAACTAATTAAAATGATCGATTAACAAATATGAGAAAAAAATCTAGAGTTTTGGATTCCAATGTTTGTAAATTAATTAATCACTACTTAAAAAATTACTTTTAAATACTCAAAACATTTTTTAACCCAATCTCATAGAAGATTTACCGTTTTAAAATTTAAAATTATATCTTTTGTTGTTGTGCAAAAAACTAATTTCCTTCGCTTATTAAATATTAATAGCCTAACTATTCAGAACAATTTAAATGAAATAATTTATAAGAGAAATTTTAGTCATTAAGAACTTAAATTATAGAGTAATATGTAAAAGAACTTGAAAACTAATGATTACACGAAAAATAGCTTCCTCCTACACCCTAGAGAAGATATTTAGCTACTCATAGCAAAAAGAACAAAAGAAAATTGTTTAAAAATATTGATTTATTAAAGTGAAAAGGGATTACAATTTTCTTGTCGATTTAACAACATAGTTCAAATGTAGTGAAAGAAAGGATGACCCTGAGCGCAGTTCAGAAAGGCTGCTTTCTAGCTAGTTAAAGAAAGACAGCTTCTAGGTGCTTTAAATATGAAACTGTTGCAGTAGATGTTGAAGAAACCTTGACAGAAGGTGTTGAATATAAAGGTATAAATAGCGACAGTTTGAATCTGTCATATGTACTTCTTCTTCTTCCTTTCTTCTTCGAACTGAACTCGTAGCAAAAAAATTCTGAGATTTCTTTATTGTGTCTGTGGCTCTATAGCTTCGACCCAACTCCTATTTATACTACTTAACCCCCCAATTCTTCATTAGCTTCTCCGAAATCCTTATATTCAATAAAGAGAATCTCTCTGGATTTTTTTCCTTCTCGGACCTGATTTTTCTACCTCTCGATGATTTTTTTTTTTTAAGACAAGAGATTTAAATTTTGTTGCCTTGTTTTCTTGTCATAATCTGAGAGAATATCTTCTTAATAAAATCTTAAAGCCGAGAATATTTCTTCCATCCTGTTTTGCTCGAGATTTGATCTTGATTTTTACGTGTGAATACTTGTGTCTGAATCCTCATAACAAGGCAAGAAAATATTCTTGTCTTAACTCCCAAATTGATTGCTGCAAATCTTCATAGATCGACCAAGATATATTCCCGCCAGAACCTTTTGAAATGGATAAGAAGGTGGGTGCCCACATCCAAGGAAGGGGTTCCTTTATCGATTCTTTTTGGGGTGCCTTTATCACTTTTTATGAGTTCTTTTAACACTTTTCAAGCTATCTTTTTCATTATTATCAATTAACAAAAATACCCACAAAAGATCAATATTAATACAAAAATTGAGAAATAACACTATAAAAGTGAGATCAAATCAGACAAATAAATGTGTCTATCATTATTACCGTCCTTTCGACGAGGTCCCAAGCTCTCAATAGAAGCAAGATCATGTTTTTTCTTCGCTATCTTTTTCGGTGTCGCCCCTTTCCCTTATCCTTAAAGAGTACCACAACATATGATATTGAACGATCGAATTCAAGTGAATTTAGGAATTCCAAAAGTAGAATCGGTCATCCGATTCATCCACATCCAATGATTCCTAGCATTATACATTCAACAATTATTTTATATTGGTGTTCATATCCAACGATTCTAGGCTAAAAAACTAACAAAAAAATGGGTGTTTTTCGACCCAGAATCGTTCGGTAGGAATGTCCACATCAAACTCTTCTGAGAAATATTCAGTTTCTTCTCGACCCAGAATCGTTCGATACGGATGTCCACATCGAACGATTCTGGGTCGATGTTCTTCCTGACTTTTCAGTTACTTTAAAATCGGTCGACGAGGGCATGAACATCGATCATTTCTCAATGGAATCGTTCGACATGGACATGAACATCGAACGATTCTGGTTTTCACAAAAAACCCAGGAATCATAATTTTCAATTTTTGAGTGTGGGCATGTGATTTAAACCTAATTTAGAGTAATGGGATGATAGAAAAGTACTTTATTCGAGCCATTGTGTATGTGAGAGTTTTTTTGGGTTCATCCTTAGCCGTTTTCCTCCTTGGTTGTTTTAGTTGAATTGCTTGTGCAATTTGTGGATTGCTTCCACTAGGTAGAGTTGCTCCAGTTAATCGTCTATTGAATCGTCGAATCGACGATGTTTTGGTTTAAAATGGAGAAGAAGAGGGAGAATAGAGAAGAAGAGAAGAAGTAGAAGAATCAGTTGATGAAGTTGAAATGAAAAATAGGCTAGAGTAATTAATTTTAGTAATTGGTTTTACTTTTAGTTAGTAATATTAGGTTTTTATAAAGGGTAATTTAGTATTTTCACCAAATTTAGACACCCTTACCTACTAATATGGGGGGACGTAAAATTGGATAGGCCTGAAATAATTCGGGTAGGCCTAAAATTAGCTAGGAAAACAAAGAAGAATCAACAATAGAAGCAAAAAAATTCTAGAGAAAGAAGCACAATAGCCCACTTACTAGGTTCTAGGTGCTTGTTTAAACGATAAATTGACTTGTGAAGCACTCCAAAACCTAGGGTCAATATTGTTAATCTTGTAATCTCTTCCCCTCAATTTACTAAACCTTGTGTTAAAAGAAGACACATATCGATCAAGACTTCCTGAAGAGGAATGCCATAAGGGTCACAAAGATTGGAAGCACAATCTTATAGGAAAATTAAGGCTGGGTTTGGAAATATTTTTTTTTCTTCAAAAAACACTTTCAAAAAATATATATAGTAATAATTTTTCATATTGGTGTTTGGTAAACTTTTTATAAAGTGTTTTTTATACAAAGCACTTCCAAAATTCCCCAACTTCTAAAAGATGGGGAATATGAGCTTTTAAAAGTTTTAAAAGCTCTGAGTGGAAATTAATAATGGTAAATCTACAGAAATTTGGCTGGATAGATGGATAATTTGCATGCATAATCCTCCAGTCCCAGCTGACATTAACTATCGATCCTTTGAATATGTCACTGAACTCATTGATCCGGAAACCAACAACTGGAATATTAGTTTGATACATCAACTTTTCGATACTAATACCACTATCTTGAATATGCAAATGTTTGAGGATGTCACTAAAGAAGATGCCAGCCAAAGATGAGAAATTTACAGTCAAAAGTGCCTATAACAAAATCTCTGCCATTGGTTCCAACACAACAATAGATGGCGCTAGTATCAACAAGAGTGTTTGGAGGGATTTATGTAAAAAGCAATGTGGCTCACATAACTAAACTATTTGTATGGAAATTCCTTAAAGGGATCATTTCTACTAGATGCAGACTCTCTATTTTTAATTCAGACATGGATACTAGATATGGATGTTGTTGAAGGGATGAAGAAACTTTTGAACACCTTTTATGGAAGTGTAGACATTCGAGAGTTGTATGGAGGAGCACGAATATAGATATTAATGTAGTTAGCATCAAATGCAATTCCATTACTGAATGGATTATCTCATGATTCTTAAATATTGGTAGAGGGGACGACGGACAATTCTGCATATGGACTAATTATTGGTTCTTGGATCATCTAGAAAGATAGATGTGAGTCTGTTTTTCAAGGAAAATATATAAACTCCTACAACTCTCTTTGTAAAATAAATTACTATTTCACAGTGCATCAATGAAACAACAAATAACAACAGTATCACATTTTTAGAAACCAATTCTGCATTAGCTCTTTCTGAATAGAAACCACATGAAATGAATATTGTTAAATTAAATATAGATGCTTCTTTTGACTACAATACTAATCAAATGGGTTCTAGTATAGTAATGCGGGATCATACATGACAATGTGGAGGCATCAAAGCACCCATTCAGATGACATCCTAGGATCTGAAAGAGCAGAATGCATGGATGTTCATGAGGCGCTTAGTTGGGATAAAGCTAGAAACCTTGATAAGATCCACATTGAAGCTGATGCAAAACTGGCCATTCAATCTATCATTGATTCTTCTTCTCTAGTTCAGTGGGAGAATATGAATATTATTGATGAAATAAAGATTAGGTATTTAGATTTCACTTTATGTTGTTTCACTTTTGTAAGAAGAGATGATAACCAAGTTGCAGATGGTATCTCTCGTTTAGTTAGGGATAGTAAACTCAACATTGAAAGTTATCATAACTATCCATCTTTAGTTTGTAACTTATTAGCGAGAGATCACAACTCTGGTCTTTCTTAAGTTTTAATAATATTTTTCTTTTATAATTTTTTTTTAAAAGCATAAATTATGGTCCCACCCTATTTTTAACATTCTTTTCAAATGACAAAAATTACCCTTAAATCTTTTCCAATCAATTATTTTAGCAAATTAAATTAGTTATTAAATAATTATCTAATTTTTTGTTTGATTCTTCTCTCTGAAAATTATGTCTATAACAAAGGTATGGTAATACAAAATAATATTGTTTAACAACACTAATAATAATTATTGGTAAACTTTATATATATATCAAGAACCAACTATATATTTAATATATAATATATATTTATTTTTTACCTACAAATTGGAATAAAATTGTTTTGAAATATATATATTTTTTGGTCATTTGTTACAACAATTGTTGACCTTGATATTTTACCAAACACAGTTTGGTCACTTTTTACTAGCTTTTAGTTTATAGTTTACCAAACACTCAACTGTTTTTTTTACACAACACAATAACGCATAACAGAAAAGTGCTTTTATAAATCTCACAACAATACCAAACTAAGCCTAAGTCTACCCAAAGGTATTGCATCGTTGAAGACAGATTAATTCAAAGCCAAGTTGAGTTCTTTGTAGCCAGTCAATACTCAATGGAGCATTGCTCCATAAGGTAAAGCTTTTTAATGTTTTCACTTTAATTCATATGATGATCTTCATGTGGCTCGATCACTTGGAGCATGTGGTGTCATTTACCTCCACTCATGGACACCAAGATTTAACCCTAGTACTCAAACGCGGTTTTTAACACAAGTTTAGGTTTACATATATGGTGTGAATTTAGAGCACTGCTCGGTCAAACTCACAAGTTTTGGTATGTCAAGCTTGTTGTCAATATTAGATGATCAAAACTATATATTGATTTATAGTCTATTAAAGTCAATCCCGGATTTGATCTTCTATTTATATCGATAAACTCTTTTGGTCAAAAGATCAAACCAAGACAATGATCGTCGTAATAATAAATCTTGATGAACAAATCTATCCAATCAAATAAACGCCGCTAGAATTTTTTTTCGATCTTCTACAAGTATTATTTTTATAGAAATTAACAACTTCTTAATTCCAGAGAATCAAGCTCGCATAAAGTCACACAAAGATCAGAACCAAAAATAAAAGTCTTCAAGTCTTCCATCTATATCAATATTTAAAAGTAACCACATCAAACACATAAAACATTGTCTGTTAATATTGGTTGATCAACAGTTCTATCCCACAAATCTAGAATCACTTAAATCTATGATAGTTAAATCTTCTAAAAAACTTTAGTGGCCTTATATCAGAAGAGAAAGACCATAAAATAAACAAACTATATCTATCAAAGATAACTACACCGTTACTTCATAATAAGTAATCAATGAAAACTAAAAAACAATTTAGTCTTCCACCAAAGGTAAAACTAGAGGCTTCTTGATCTCAAATAAGACTTTAAACAAAATGTAACTCAAGGTGCTACATCTAATTAGATTACTCCTATCCCTTTCAAGTTAGCTTTCCCACATAAAAAAGATGTGTTTTGGAATGAGTTTGCAAGAATACAAGACTCCTTATTTATAGTGTTATGACCAAGACATTGTTTGAAAACAAAATCTACCAATTTTGAAAATCCTTATGATATGCAATAAATGTATATTTCCGAAATTTACAAAGACCTAATTTTTTCCAACTCAAATCGATCTCTCTCATAGTATGACAACTAAGACTAGATATCAAACATCCATGTACTTGACTAATATAATTAATAGAGATATGCAAACCTTTGTGAATGGAAAATATATAATTTCGATATCATAAATAATATTGAAAGTCGATATTGTAGGATCTTGCCTCGAGTATTAAAGGAATATACTTACACAATAAGAAATTTGAGGTTAGCACATGCTCAAACATTATGTCGACATTTATGAACATTCTCAATCTAACTCGTGTACATATCGATGTCTGCAAAAACCCCGTGAAGATAAGAAATAAATCAAAAATATAAAAAAATTGTTAGACATCGGTCTTGGGATCGGTCCTGGGATTGATCCTTGCCACAATGGATTGGTCATATCCATGGATCGGTGCTACTTCTTGGGTCGTTCCTGAACCCCTTTACGACAACGAAACAAGTTTCGCAAGTCTACTTCCTTAAACTATGTTTCTGAAATTGCTTTTTAACATATTTATTAAGGTACAGATTCACCCGAAAGTTCAACACACTAAATAATAACAAGCTACCAATTAGTGCAATATCAAAAACATGAAGTCTGTAGATGAAATATACTTTGTAAATCCATATACTTCAGTTTTCGAAGCAACTATTTTATATCTTTCCTTTTGATGCTTTGATCATAGTATAGTGACCAAGTCACCAATATTAAAATTATTGTAACAAATTTAATTTCCTAGTTATGTTTTCAATGAATAAAAACTTGTAAGAACAATAGATAACAACAACAAGTCAAGTCTGTGATTACTAACCTCGAAACAAAAGGATAATTTCTTCTTATACGTCGTCTTCAGGTATTCATGAGTAGCTAGAGAGAGTCTCAACAATTCTATGTTCCTAGTCTAACCTAACAAAGTTTACTTTAGTAACCTACTCAAGCGACTCGAGTTTTGGAACTAAACTTGACAGCTAAACATGACATTCCAATACTTGGTGAGTTCAACCGAGCAATGGTGTAACAATCTCTCCCTTTGTCAACTTTAGCGATAAAAGAAAAATTATATAACATAACAATCTCTTAGTTATGACCTGTAAATATTCAAATAAGTGTCGCCGTTAAAGCATCTAAATAGCAAGTAAAGTTATTGTTATTTTATTCCTTAGTATGTGAATACTACACAACATGATATGTTTCTCCATATTTTGGTATCAACTTGGATTGTTGACATCATAATATAAACCTAGCTTATTTCTGAATTTTCAATTTTGGTATCAACTTGGGTTGTTGACACCAGATTTTTATATCAACTTGGCTTGAGTTGGTATTGGTGGTGATGGCGGAGGTGGTGTTGGTGGTGCTAGAGGTGGTGGTGGTAATGGATTTGAAGGTGGTGGTGGAGTTAGAGGTGGTGGTGGAATGACGGCGGTATTGATGGTGGAATGACGACAATGTTGATGGTGGTGGAGGTAATGGAATGATAATAGTGGTGGTGGAATATTGGAGGTGGTAGAATGATGTAGGTGGTGTTGGTGTTGGAGTGTTGGTGGAGTAGTGGTGATGGTGCCGACGGTGGTGTCGGTGGTGGAGTGTTGGTGGTGGTAAAATGATAGAAAAAGGAATTTGTTTTTTTGAAATGAAAAAAAATGTTATGTGTGATAGATAAGGAAAAAATTATAGGTAATCTATTTTTAAGTGGATACGATTTTTAGAAAATGAAAGGTATATTTATAATGTGCAGGGGTATATTTGAAGGTTCCACCTATTTGTGACCCACACTTTTCCTACTTTTCACCCATCTTAATTGCCACCCTCACTTATCATATTTACCGTCCATATTTTTTTTTCATATATCCTAAATACTACCGATTGACTTTTTGTTTACACCCAACAATAAAACCACCTCAACGACTAAACCAACAAAAGAAAAATCCCTAAGTTATAAATCAATTCTCCCACTGTGACCGGCCACCTTCTTCTTCTCCGTCTCTTCCACCAGTCACTTTCTTCTACTTCATCTCCACCCACCGATCCACCTTCACTTATATTTTGATTAATTTTTGTTTCTAATTTGTGATTTTGTATTAAAAGATGCCTCAAAAAAAAGTGGGAAGTTCAAGCAAAATCAAAACCCAAAAAGAGGTAAAACTAATCATAATTATAAATTTTTGAATGTACGATTGTATATAGAAATTCATGTTCAAATTCGATTTTGTTTGTACTATTGTGATGAGGAACTAGTCGTTTATTTTGGGTCGACTTGTTTAAAATGGATTTTCTAGATTTTAAACGGCTACGACATCTTAAAAAAATCAGATGAACTAGTCGTCCATGAATGAATGACTTGTGGGTGTTTCAGTCGATGATCATTGAACGACTATTAGCATCTATAGTCGTTCATTTGTAAATGATTCCAACATTTTTTTTTGCATTTCAGTCGTCCAGTTTCGGCCGACTGGTGGGGGTTGTGGTCCTCAAAACTGGACGACTGTGCAAGCACATAGTTGTCCAGAAACATATGACTACTGCTTTATATTATCGTTCGGTTTTAAACGACTGAAAAACCTTTCAGTCGTCTGAGTCTGGACTACCGTAATACTTTCTGATCGGCCAGTTTCCAGTAACCAGTTCAACGGAATTCAAAAAAAGAAAAAAAATAAAGGAAAACACTAACTAAACAACCAACGTTGATCACTTACTTACCTCCAAACCTTGTTCACTATAGTTAAACAGAATTCTAACCTAGGATTAATATTTTTTTTAATAAAAACAAAGATTAATAGAGAAGAAGACAAATAAAAGTGGTGATAGTTATAGTTAAATTTAATTTAACTTTTATAGATAATAAATAGGAAAAACTAGAATTAAAAAGTAAAATTACTTTAAAAAATTTAAAAAAATGATAAATAGAAAAAATAGAAATGACAAATATGTGAAACTTATCTATAAGGGTTCATTTCTAAAAATATTTAATCAATGTACCCTAAATACTAACCCAATATTAAGCCTTTATCCATCTCTATGGAGGTAAGTCATAATTACGGTTTAGTTCATCGGTCAATAATCAATAATATAGATTGGGACCACTTTTCATGACCTTACCACATACTGCAGCTACTGCCTATTGTAAAGACTTGAATAACAAAATAGATAATTGATGTAGTATTGAATCATGAAATCACCATCTATTGATAAAATTTTCCAGATAAATACTTTCATGATTTATTTAAAAAATGATTCTTTTAAATATAGTTTATGTTTTTATTAACCATAATTTATGTTATTTATAACCAACAAAAAAAATTTAATGTATTAATTATAGCCTAAATCATTATCTAAATTATATTAATTGAGTTTGTAGGAGATTTATAGCTAGTTAGGCGAGTTCGTCGAAAGATAACCAATTCAAACACCTAATTCCAACTATTTCAAGATTATTACATTGAATTTTTCCCTTTTTACTTCCTCCTCCAAACGAATAATCCCTAGAAATTTATTTTAAAAAACATTTTAGAATCACTCAACTAAATCATCCTAAAGGTTTAATAAAGACATTATGAGAGGAATTAACAAAATTAAATTACCTTCACAAGTCCCTTGAGGTAAGTTGGTATAAAAAAATTAGATTTAAAAACCAAAGCCCTAATAATAAAACTGTGTTTTATTCATGGTTTTTAGAATTTTATAATATATTTAATACTACTATTTATTAAAATATTTTTTTTCTCATATAGACTTATTTGAAAATTAAAAACAAATAAAATAGTGTAAAACGTTTATTTACTAGGTCACCAAGTCACTGATTTCCTAACACAATGTCTCACTAATCTAATTTATGGGCTATGACTAATAACAATAAAATGTCAAACGTAACATTATAGTCAATCTCCGCCGACAAAAATCAAATAAATTATAATAAATAAAATCATGAATAATATTTAAGAGAAGCCTATAAAAACAAGAAATAGACATAATATAAAGCTAATATGCATTATATTGAATTCTCAGTATTTCATTACAAATTTACTGAGTTGCTCGAGGTTACGGTATCTTTGCTCGTGTTTGTTCAATGTTATATAAATATCCCATAAGAGGGTGTTGGTTGGATTCCTCCAACCTAAATCCAACTCTTAATATCTAAGTAATGCAATTCATTTTTCAGAAGAACAAAGCAAAAGCAAAAGCAACAGCAGATGCCGAGGCGAAGATAGCTGGAACCAAGCCAGCTGCATCACCGGAGGGACCAGGTGCAGGTGCATCAGCAGCAGCGACATTTTGAACAGCAGCTACAACCATGACCATGACTGTGGCTACTCCAAAGAGTCTCATCTTCATTGCATCCATTTTGTTTTGAATCTATGTTCTAGAGATAGAGGAAAGAGAATAAGATTGGCCTGTGCTTGTTCTCTCGGTAGTTAAGAAAAGAGTATTGCGAAAGAATGAAACACAGAGACTAATTAATAATGGAAGGAAGGTTTCTCAAATACTAATAAAGGTAAAGAAACTGCTTTGATATTTGTGGTTCTAATTGTGAAGATTTCAGAGCCATTGCCTATCTTAAGAAGAAGTTGTTGTTGACGGCTTAATTTAAGCAATCAAACTGGAACCTTACTCATTTTTGAGAGTTTTCTTAAAATAGGTATAAATGGGTGGATTTAATTAACATTAAAGAAGAGTCCCCAAAAATGGGAAGTGCTTTCTTTCCTTGCATGTGCCAGGATAACAGGTAATTTCTGGGTTTTTTTGTTTAGTTCCCTATGATGGGCCTGGTGATGAACTTTAGTGTGAAACCCCCTACATTCCTACTATTGCAAAATGGCATTAGTTTAGTGCAAACTGCATAGAATAAATCGTTCGCTTACCTTCAATTCAGACCAGAAATGAATTTTTTTTTTTTGAAGCACCAGAGCAGAAATGATATGCATCAGGACATCCACTTCTTTTTCTACATTATAAATTATAATAGCCTTTTTACTAAACTACAATATCAATAAATCCTTGTTGTCTCACCAGTTTTAAGTTTCACCATTTTACATTAGAACCATAGAAAGTAAACACGTCATATCCATCTAAAAGTGAATATACCAAAAGATCAATTGCGTGGTAGACATATATAAAAGAATTGCCATAAGATGCACAACAAGAAAAGATTGACTTAGGACACTTTGCAGGGATGAGTTTTCTTACAACAGCAAAGTAAGGAAAAAACTGTGATAAGAACTACTGATGCCAAATTATATGAGTGCTTGATAACTGATGACTACCTAAAACCGGACAAGAAAAAAGTCACCGGGGGCTTCATTATATGAACGATCAATAGAGGCTACTCCCCTATATAAATCAACACCGTTTCCCTTTACATGTTTGTGACAATTTCAAATCACGTAACTGCTGCCTATGTACGGATGTCTGAAACTCGGAGGATCTTCAAACAGTGAGTGAAGCGCCATTATCTGCTGGAGTAAGATTAAGGATCATCGCCGCAGCTTTCGGGGCCCTGGTAGAATGAAGTAAAAGAAGGCAAAAAGAATAAGAAAAGGTTCATCGATCTAACGGACTCAAGATTTGCCAGACTACTCTATAGGACGGGTATTTCTGAGGAACATTTATTAAGCATATTAAAAGATGTAAGAGTTGAAAAATGATCAGTTGGGTTAGTTATTTCACAGAATAATCCAAACAGACAAGATAAGTAAAGAAAAAATTGACCAAATTAAAATCTGTATCCGAAGGTAAGAAGAACAATATTATTGTTGCATGCAGACAACAAAGCTTTTTTCTAGTGTAGCAGCTACAGCTACTTACTGCTAACAATGCTAAGCTGTCTGAGTTAGGTGTACTACTGGCAGAAACTCAGCCGAATGATAAGTCATACATGTTTGTGGGTTTACTGGTTCATGGATGTCAACATTGTAATATTTTTGTTTTCCACAGTATTTGAACAGTTTTTTGCTTAATTTTTTTACAGAATAAGCAGACCAGAGGAGATATGATTTCTCATTTGTCTTGCTTACGCTAATTCTTAGATGCCTGTCTAGATTACATATGGTATTTCTTGCATGGAAGGTTGTTTAAACATTGAAGGATGACTGAATTCTAGTGCTGTTACAGTGTTACACCTCTAATGGAACAAGAAATCAGAAACCATTTTAATGACTATAGGACAATGCCAAGAAGAACAAAAGATTCATTAAAATAGAAATTCTATTCAGTGGCTCAGAGAACAATATAGCTGGACCTAATTACACATACACACTACAACAAGTAAACGATCTATACATCTTAAGGTTTTATTGTCGTAAATAAACTATGTCTTCACATCCTAGAGTCCTCCTACCAACCAATGCCGTGCAATTAAACGAATGTGCTCACAGCCACAGAGAAAATCAGAATATGAGTAGGGGAGCCAAAGGCTTAACATGTGCCCTAAGATCCCAACAGGGTGTCCAAGCAGTACCATCCAATATTATAAAGCTATGCAACTCCTAAATCAATGTTATGGGCTAAGATCAATGGAAATCATTGTACTTTTTTTAACCCTTTTCTTCTCTCGTTTCCTAGCCTAATTAGTTTCCCAGAAAACCTTAACTCATTGCACATTTAAGCATCCTTACCAGAGTCATTCACAACGATAATGATCAAATAGGTAGCTCTCAAGCCGAAACATGTCTTTAATGTAAAATTACCAATCGCTAATTCTCCCCTCACTTTGCCCGTTTTTTTTTTTATATTATTAGTATTTGCATCTCTCTCCTCTCTATTTATCTTTTGTTTCCTTCTTTACTATTTCACCAATTCATGGCCAGGGGTCCTCAATGTAATTTATCAACCTAGACATTGTCCTAGGCCTAAAAGTATGGTTCTTACTTGACCTTCTCTCATTCCTAATATACGCATTTTATCAGAAATAGCAATGGCAAGTTCATATATATCTAACCACACCCGCAGGATAATAGGAGGCCAAACTAAATAAATAGACTCCCTAAGCAGGATGGCAGACACGGTTCAGGAAAATCTGCTATTTCACTTTCACCACAAGCCCTTGGAAATCAAATCGATACAACAGGTAAAAGAATAACTTAACATGAAACAAATGCATATACTTGGAAGCAAGAAGTTTTGAACTTAATTAAAACCAAGTAGATGCAAACTGAATAGAAGATTACCAAATTTCAGGTGCCTGATATACTGATGCTGATGTACCAAAGCACGACGCAAGCATGTCGGTATTTACCACACCTGGACTAAGCGCCACAATTGCCATTCCTTCTGGTACCTCCTTTGCAACAGATCTGGTCATTCCCTCAATTGCCCATTTCGAAGCACAGTAGGGTGCAACCTATTTAAAAAATTTCTTAGGCTTAAGCAAATAAAACACCTTCATGCAATAAACACAAGAATAGTCAAAATGAGCAAGTATAATACCTGTGCAGCCCCAGACCTTCCCCAACCAGATGACATATTAATAATAATCCCTTTCTTGATTTCAACCATATGTGGCATGAAGTGTCGCAAAATATTAGCTATCCCTTTTATATTGGTGTCTATCACAGCATCAAACTCCTCAGCTGGCACTTCCCAGATCCTGTTGTTTTTATTAATTGTGCCTGCATTGTTTACTGGAAAAACGAACACCAAATCAGAAGTAATGGCCAATTTGTTGAGTGCGAACTTATTGAGAAATAGAAGTATTCAAAATCAACACAAAGAACTAAGAATCCTTTGAGGCATGAGCTATCAAACTTTGTCACAAGTGTCATTTTGTTGTAACAAGGCCTCCATGAGATCAAATACTTGATATCTATTCCTAAAGTGTAATGGCATGGACACATTCCTAAACTGTAACAAAATGTCAGGATGCTCAAGCATTTGCCAAATTCATAGTGCCCCATTCACCCATTTGCCATCGGGTCGCTGACAGCTGTTAATAGAGCATCTACATGGTATAGTGCACCAAATCTGCATGCACCCTAGCAAATTCAAATCTTGAACGCACAAAACACAGACTCCAAATTTCAATAATATCCATAATCTGTAAACCATAAACCAACCACATTCCATAACCTTTCAAAAATAAAGAAAACCACATTCCATAAACACCCTAAACCCTAAACCACATTTAGATTATATCAATAAATTGTAACTCCAACTGACATTGGATCTCTATTACTCCTAAACCCTAAATAAACAAAACGCAAGCTCCAAAATTCAATAATTTCCATGAAACAGACATTATTCATCAATAAACTATAAATTAGGGCAAATAAATGGAAGTTTTACCTATAATATCAGGTAAACATTTAGATTCCATTACCAATTTAGCTAATTCAGCAATGCTACCATCTGATCTAACATCAGCTTTCATTAAAACATGTTTAATTTCTCGAATTGGAGACGAAGTTTGTGTCGAAGAAGAAGTAAGTTCTGTTTGAAGTGAATCAAGTTTATCTTGAGAACGTGAACAACCAATAATAGTATGACCTCTTTTAGCCATTTCTAAAGCCAGGGCTTTACCCAGACCTTTACTTACACCTGTTATTAGTATAGTTTTTGATGAAGATGCTGCTGCTGCTGCTTTGTTCATCGCTGATACTACTGTTTTTGGCACTGGCGGTAACATTTTCGAGAAAAGTGAAGAGAGTGAGAAAAGGGACTTCCGATTTTGTAACTGCCTTCGGATTTTTATATTCAGGCTAACCATAGGCCTATGGTCCTTCAAAAACTATACTAATAAAAGCATTGTTATAGGGTTGGATCATTCTAGCCTTTATGTCATAGGGTCTATCGTTTGGTTATAATTTAATTATAACCGAGCGATAGAAAGTTTAAAAAATATTATTATGGAGTTTGGCTATGGTTTGGTTTGATGAGATGAGTATTTAATATCCGTCGGCATCTCAATTAATTTTATATAAAAATTTATTCAGATTTCTCCTTATTTAAACATTTTTATAAAAAACTTCTTCCTCCTTTCCTTTCCAACCATTTTTACCCTTTTTTGATCTTTAAGGTGTTAGAGGTCGATTTATTGCATGATTTTGAAGGGTTTGCTCCATACTCATTGGTGATTCTATTGCATCTTTCAATTTCAGAATCCATCCACAAAATCATCAAAGGTAAGTTGCTCTATCATTAAGGTTGTAAATGCAAAAAAAAATTCGATAATCATGAAATTGTTGATGCTTGGTTGATTGTTTAAATTCCATGGATAGTAATATGTTATATGGACATGTATGTACTTAGAAATCCATGGTTAACTTGTTATTTGATGATTAATTTTTGATTAAGGTGCATTAAAATATGATGTTTATATATGTGATGACAATATGTTAAAATTTAATGGTTTATATGATGATTCAAGTGATGCAAATATGTTAAAGTATGATTTTATATATATATATATATATATATGCATATGTTGTGCAGGGTTGAGAATAGATGAGTATTTTAATAGCATCATGAAAAATAGACATGCGGTTTCGTCGTCGCACAATGCGGATCATAAGTTTAAATGCGCGGAATGAGAAGCTAGAGAAAATGTATGAAAACACCGGGGTAGTACTAGCAATGTTACTGAATTATATGGCATTATTGCTCAGAATCCCCATGTTAAACAAATTGTAGATAATTATGGATTTGGATCAATCTTTTTGATAGCTTATCCAAAAGTCAGCGGCTTGGATCTTACCTCCGGTATTAGCGGAAGGTGGTGGCATACCACCAATACATTTCAGTTCCCTAGTTTTGAGATAAGATTTACATCGTGGGACTTCATACAACTACCAGACATACCTTTTGACCAAGGAACCCGCATAGCATTGCAAAATCTTAGCAAGAAAAAAGTGTGTGAGGTTCTTCAGTAGTAGTAGTAGTAGTAGTAGTAGTAGTAGTAGTAGTAGTAGCAGCAGCAGTAGCAGTAGCAGTAGCAGTAGCAGTAGCGTGATAAATTGTTGTGTAGAGAAAAAAAATTATCCATCGTCTCGGGATTCCGAATAGCGTGATAAATCGTTTATTGAATCTAGAAAAGGGCAAGGTAACGACATTGAGTGTCAAGAACAAATGGAAAGGTGGTTCATGATGTGGGTTATTGGTAATGTATTTTTCCCGAACAAGAACGATATGGTCTATATTTCCAGGCTAAAAGTATTTGGTGATTTGAATTAGTCCATAATTACGATTAGGGTTCAACAATTTATGATCATATGTTATAGAGTTTGAGTAACGGAGTAAGGCACGAGAATGGTGTCCTCGAGCTCTTTTGGTATCTATTACTGGTAAAATGTTCACACCCACTCTTAATATTTTATTGATGTTGTGTTGTACAATGTTAGTTAGTGGTCAATAATTTTTTACATATGTTTTTGGTTGTGCAACCTTGGTTTTCGGCGTATTTCAGAACTCTGTATCCAAAGATACTTGATTTGCCAGAAGAAGAATTTTATTTATGGACGGCTGGTCGTCTTTTTGATAGCAGACAAAGAATAAGAGGAAAAGGTAAACAAAGAGATACAGGTAGCTAGGCATTCAATTTCAGTAATTCGTCCCCAAATCGGCAACTTCGCTATCTCATCGACAACATGAGAGCCGTGGTTGGAAAGCCGATAAAGGGATAGGGAAGAGGTGTTACATGCAAAACTAATTTCCGAAGGTCGTAAAGTTTTTTATGATCCTTTGGCCAATTTCGCCCTGTACTTGGGAGAATGGTGTCTCAGACAAGTACGTGGAATGTGGGTAGTACCGGCGAATCCATCTGACAGTATAAAAAACATTACGACCGCCTACTTGTACAACAACAATAATCTTGATCCCTTAAAGTTCAATGAGGTCGATCTTTACCATTACTCTGAGTTTTGGAGTCAATGCTCGGTCGGAAGATACTCCTCGACTATTAAACTTCAAGGAAACAAAGATTTGTATTCTTCCCAAGATCATAATGCTTATCTCCGTGACCCATCAGGGTGAAAACAATTTATATACACACAACAGTTGGTGCCGAAGGAACATCATTTATTCCCAAAGCTACAACAACCCTACCTCAGAGTGTCCGAGGAAAACAAAAGGGCGACCAACAGACCGTTAGGAGATGAGTACATAAGTGGATTCCCCAAACACAGTTATATGTGAAATGGGGTACTCCTGTGAGTATCAGTTGTGTTATTAATTCTTTAATGATATCTTTATAACGATGTTTGTTGCCAAAAGGTGAAATTAAAAATATTTTTTTGTGTTTGCAGGAAATGTGGTGTCGACATAGTAAGGAACTGGCCCATCAAATTGCTGCTATGAACCGCTTTTTGCTCGACTATACAGTGGACAACTTCATACCAGTGAAGGCGTCCCATATAAATCTCATGACAGACGGTATGAAGGACCTTATCAGGGTGGGATGGACTGGACTCATAGCCAAAGTAGTGTTGATCGTGATTCAGGAGGATCGTCTTGTTTTTTTGTACCAAACAGTCAAGACAAGCAGGGGTATCATCCTCAAGAGGATTCTCAATATGCTCCTCAAAGCAGGACAACCTATTAAGACCGTGGTCAAATAAGACATCCAAGCAACCCTTCATCTTCTAATGTCACATAGGAGGATCCTTTTTTGGGATCATATGAGCCATGGAGTGAAAGATTTTAGATTAAAATGTTCCTTGTTATCTTATTTTAGTTTTTTAGATCATGTAACCTAAAGACTTCAAATGACCTAACAGTGTTACAATAGTTTTAGGCTAACATCTAGTTTTTTTCACAAGGGCTAATCTTACTATTTAACGGGTATTTTTTGAATTCAACTGTTTAACGGATATTTTTTAAATTCAATTTTTTCATGGATAATTTTTGAACTCAACTGTTTGACGGATAGTTTTTCTTTATATAAAGGATCTCATTCCCCCATCCCAATAAAATTTTCCAAACGTTGTTTTTAACTTGAACAAAAAAAAAATACAACGATTCACCAAGGAAGGAGTTGTACTCTTGTTCAATCCTGGATATCAGTTACAGAAGATCATGCTTATACATCTCAACCACGCAACTATTTTTGGGTAATTGTATTCGATACCTTGTTGAACTAACGGGTAATTCAAAGGCTAGAACAAAAATAAATCTTCAAAATCGATTCAGAATTATCAACAGGGAGGTGAAAATATTTATTGCGATTCAGGTTGAAGTTAACATACGAAATCCTGGGATGGTGTATGAAGAATGAGTGAGTATCTGAACATTACAGTCAAGCAATCTTTCGTTTACAGTAAATATACCTAACTTTTTATACTTCATATTTTCATAAATTGTTAACTGAATTCGAATATGTTGAAGAGACGAGCAAAGCATTTGCGTTTGATGAATGCTATGAACTCTTGAAGAATAATCTTGCACACTATAATCCTAATAAATGAATCTTTGAATGTAACGTTCTGAAGTTTATGTACTCTTTTAATATTTGGTTAACTGGTGGTACAATGCTTGTAATACAGTTAAAGTATAAGCAAATTAATAAAATGTTAATTCTAAGTTAACTCAGTTTCGTAGGAATCACAGTTACACTTAGCATGTGCAAAAAGCCTTTAAACCCCTAAGTGACCCTAGTAGACGAGTTGAATCTCGTGAGGGTTTACAAAATATGTACCCATAAAATCTAGACCGAAGGATGCCTTAATCTTTATGAGGTGTAAGTTCCGAATTAATCTCCGGCCAGCCCTCCTTGATGACTAGGTAGCACTCATAAAACCTGAATGATTTTCCCGTTTTTCGGAAGTAATGCCTCATTCCAAGTTCCTCCTGCCCAAAGTAATATTTAAGAACTAGTTTAGTAATTAAATTGAAGAATATTATTATAAGACACTGTTAAAACAAATTAATATAACTTACAATGATTTCAACTTTCATTTGAGGATCTCTCGTTTAATAAAATGGTCGTTAGATATCTGCGTATATTCTTATTGCCGTTTTAATGACACTAACCTTTTTTTTATATAACATGTTTAGTTCTTCGATGGACATTCACAAAGGATTAAATATAGTTGTTGTACACTTGGTCCCAAAAGTTATTAGCTGTAACTAAGTACCGCACAACATCGGGTTGACGTGCAACAGTTACCCAAGCTTTGGATAGCTACATTTTCTTCTACAGAATACAAATCCATACTTATGAAGAAATTTTTAGAAACCTTTAGATGCAAAGATAATTTTAGAGGAGATACAAAAACATTAATGTTTTTCAGATTTCGGTGTGACTTGTTTGGTGGATACCTTGTTGAATTTATAAGAATTTGATTTCAAGGTAGTCGTTGCAAAATAGTCGTTGGAGATCCGTTGTGTTGTAGGCTTCAGTGACATGTGCACAAATTTAATTCAACTCGGTAGGGATAAGATGAAATAAAATTAAAATTATTGCAACTTGAGTAATAGATGGAAAACAAAATACAGTCGTTGTTTGAATATGATTCAACAACTATAAACAACTAGATTACAAGTCCATGGAAATTTCAAAACTAAGAATTAATTCACTTTCGTGGGAATCACGGCTATACTTAGCATGTGCAACAAGCCTTAAACCCCTAGGTGACCCTAGTGGACGAGTTGAGTCTCGTGGGGGTTTACAGAAGATGTACCCACAAAATCTAGACCACCGGTTGTCAATTTGGAGTAAAAAAGCCTGGGTAGAACTGCTGATTTTCTTGTGATGGTGGAGGAACTCCACGAGCCTCCAACCTTTGCAAATTTTCTTCTTGTTTTAGTTGATAGTATAATCTTGCATTTGGGGCTAACGTTGAGAGATCATTTTCCATTATGATTCTTTTGTCCTTTTTTGAGAAGCATTTTTTGTTGTTGTTGCGTTGATGCTATATTTTCAAAAAATTGTTGTTGTTGTCGTTGTTGACGAGATTCGTTCGCTATTCGTGTTTCTTAAAAAAAACAATAAGTTTAGAACCCGCATCGCTGATGAGTGATTCTTGTGATGACGGTGTAGGGGGCGTGCTTGACTGAGAGAGCCTTTTCTTGGATACCCTTTTAACATAAACCTTTGAATAACGTTTATCGATTAATTGCTAGGTAGTAATTGGACTTACATCTGCAACAGCGATGCCATAAGGGACGCCAGACGAAGTTGGAAATTGATTTTTAAATTGTGTTTGATGAACTTGGCTTGATGATGGATTTTGGGGATTAGGGGATTGACTTGAATAAGGATTAGGGGATTGACTTGAGAAAAGATTTTGGGTATTAGGGTATTGGGAAGCAAAATTATAAATATTGGTTTATTCTTCCATATTCACGTCTTGACTTTGATCCTCTGTTATATTTTTAATGTTTTTCAACATCTGATATTCAAAATCGCGACTGAAAGTTTTGGTGGTCTCATTGTAATGTTGCGTTCTTGCCATTAGACCTTGTATTAATGTGAATGATGCATAAGTTAGTAAGAAAAAAAAATACAAATAAAAACTAATTGAAACAATTGTTGCGAGGATAGTCTAATTTACCCGGTTAATTTCATCCATGTCCGTATGATTTGTGGTAACATTAGAAAGACATTCAGAATATGTATTCACTTTACCCTTGATAATTCTAAATCTACTATGAAGCCCAGAACTAGTACGCTTGTAGATATTTCCACCAGAAATGTTTACAAAAAATTTATATACTTGATCCCAAAACAAACCCACGTCAGAAAAGTGAGTTCCTTATTTCTTTAGATTACAATAAGCAATAACAAGATTCATGTCTTCTACAGAAGAGTATTTCTTTCTCGGAATTTTACCAGACAATATTTTTGTCTACAAAAGAGATGGAAGAGAAAAAAACTTATGAGAAAAGAAAATTAGAGGGTATTTGAGTAGGAAATCAAGTTAAAAGAAATTGATTTGGTGTGATTTGAGAAGAGAAAGATATTGCTATTTATAGAGAAAATTTCTACAAAATTTGAAAAATATCCGTCGAGACCGAGGGTGGAGAACATAAAGTCGTTAATGGTAATGGATGGTCAAGATCGGGTGTGAGGGAGGTGTAAAGAAAAAAAGGTCAAAAAAATATAATTCACGAGACGGATACTAAGAATCCGTCAGAAATGTGACGGATACTTGGTATCTGTCCCACCTCAGACACGGATATTAGGTCTCATAAAGTGCATTTTTCTGACGGAAACCCAGTATCCATCTCTATGGCTTGGCTATAAGAAGGATCATATGTGATCCCTCCTCTAGCCAAGCCAAAGGTTTTGGTCATATTATAGCCAAGCGATGCCCTATAGTAGTTGCTTTTGGCAAGATTAAAGTTATAGCCAAGCGAAAAGTTCACCATAATGTTTGGCTTTACGGGGTTGCTTGAACTTTATCTTGAATCAAGTTTGTTGTGTTTAATGGTTAGATTAAAATATTTGTACTAATTATAATTAATATTGTTCTTAATTTTAATTAGAAAGTAAAGATTCATTAATTAATAACTTAGATTACAGTATTTGTACTAGTTCTTTACCCATCGATACATGTGGATGTGGCATAGAGTTGTTCACAAAGATGTTGACAAAATTACATTGCTATATATTTCTAACAAAGATGAGTATATTACTACCGTCTACCACTTTTAAAATAACTAGTTGAAGATCACTTATTAAAATTTTTTTATATGATGTGGTTCGGTATTAAAGAATATATTAATTAGTTTTTGGTAAGAATATAGAGCATTATACGACAAATATGTTACCAAAAGTTAGCTTGAAATAAGTTATCATTTAATGAGAGGATGGGGTCCTCGAACAAATCAACAGTTGAAGTCTTTTTTTTATATGAAAAATGGGACTTTTCTACGTAATCGTCTTTTATATGATATGAAGGAAATAAAATACATCCAGTCTCTACCCGGCCTACCCCGAAGTCCTATAAAAGGATAGGGAAATACTTGGTCCCACCATGCCACAAAATGGGAAGTTCATATCGCCTAGCCATAGCCGTATACCTGCTGCGCTTGCGGGAACAAGATTAGATCTTTCGTAACCGAGAAACCTAGTCACAGACGACCCTTAAAAATCCAACTTGAAAAGTAAAGTTGAGTCGTACATAAGTCATGGGTACAAAAGTCTCCTTTTCTCCAATTTTTTCATGGGGTTCGCTCATGCTTACCACTTATTGGTCCGCTACGCAAATTCGAAGAAGTTCTAACGAATGATCCATCTAACGAACGATCCAAGAGAAACTAACACGTGTGGTTCTGATTGGGGTTTCCTTTTTCTCCATTTCTTGCATTGTTATCAGCCCTCGTTCTGTTAAAAAAATTAGTGCCTAAATTATGACAAATGTGAGAATAATTTTGTCAATGGATCTTCCTTCCACAATAAAAGTCTATAAGTTAATATTTTAAGGCTTTTTCACAATTACGTAAGGTAGGTTATAAAAATTTTACAATTTTTTGTGAGCAATAGTCCTTAGGTTTAAGATTTTCGAGTATTTTCTTAATTTCAATGTAAAAGGGTATACAAATTTTAGGTGAATAATAACTCATGGGTTAAGATCTTAGAAATAATTTTGTTTGTCATTTTGTGTTACCTCCACAATTAAGATCGGTAATTTGTATTATCTCCGATTAGAAATTTATAAATGGTGATACCTCCGGTGGTAAACTATTTAATCCATTTTCCAATTATGATACACATGGACAAGGTTAAAACATTGACAAAAAAGCACTTCCCAGAAGGTTGATTTAGAGTTTGTCTACGCGTAACAAGATTTTTTGAAAATGTTCGAATTGTACGTTTCCGCTTAAAAGTACTTGTTGACACGTGTTTTGCATTGGTTAAATATATCACACAGTTATTTACCTTGTCATACAATTTAGATGGGTTACATTTTGGAAAAAAATTAAGATTATCAAAAGAATGGTTTGTTTCTTCAACTACCACCATAGGGATAGGCGGAAAAAGAATTTTTTTTTTTCTTCTTCAAAAATCGAGTTATAGAAAATATGAAAAATTTCTAAATCAAGTTCGCTAAAATATAGGGTGTGATCGGATAAAAGAATAATCTGACTGAAAAGAAAGAGAAAAATAAAGAGAAAGACAATTAAGGTTCGGTTTGGAATCATTTCACCAATAGGATCAATCGTGATGAATAGATTCCCTAGCTAGACGATTATTAGTTTTTCTATTTCTTTTAAGAGTTTGTGTCGCTTTAATATTTTCCTTGTTCTGATGATTTGACTTATGATTATGGTTATGATGTTATGCATGATGTTTTGTATTTTATAATGATATTTTTTTCTCTCTCTTTCTCTCTCTTTTTAATGTATAACGTAATCCATGAACTAGGTTTTTGTGATGTGAATGTTTTTTTTAGGCTTCGAGCTAATTTGGATGTTTGGTGCTCAGGTGTTCTTTTTTTGTACGTGTATGTTTGTATAATATAGGGTTTTGAACAACTTGTTTGAAAGTTACTCGAATTGATTCATGTTTTTAATTATGTTATAGTTGTTTTAGGGTAAACCGAAAAATTGGGGATCGAAGAATTAGGGTTCAAATTAAGAAAATAAAGAATTAAAGTTTTGATTGCGAGAGATTGATTTTCTTAGACACTTTTTTAAGTCTAAGTCAATGACCGTTTGAGTGTTTTTTCAGTTATAAGGGAAAATAAAAATTAGTTTCTAGAAGGAAGGAAGCAGAAAAAAAACCCGTAAAGAATGTCTTTTGTGCATATGGGGAATGGAGTTATCATCCTTAAATATCATTAAGTGAAAGTTTATTTACATAATTATCCAAGCCTATATTACTTTTAGTGGTTGAATTAAAGTGATGGGATGTTAATAATTTCCCCATTAACATAGTTGAACATTCATGGTGTAAAGTATAACTCGTTAAATCCCATGAACCGACTAATCACGAATATTTTACTATGTGAAAGTTAAGGAGATTTTTTCGCACGTGTTGCAAACGCCAAACCAAACTCTAAGTATACGTTACTTCCATGTGACTTTAACCAATTATCACGTAGAATATGTGGTATGACACGTGGAATGTTGTAAAGATCCGCAAGTTGATCAATGGTTGTGGACTATTCAAATGATGTTTATCCTCGTAATAACTTAATTAGTTAAATGGAACACTAAATATAACTGTCAATAAAATATTAATTCCGATATAACTTTAGTACCATTAGATTGATCTTGGAAAAATATGCAAAATCGACTAGTAGAACGTGCCATTCGAATACCAATATAACTTACACTTCTCAAAGTTTGCTAATAGGTCATATGAGAATAAGAAGTGGGACGATACTTGTTTTGGAAACCGATACTCCTTCAGCAGCAAAACGAAGAGTTTGTATAAGGAATTTCTGGATTTGAGACAACAATTAATGACAACAGATGTTTTTTTTTTCCCTTATAAACAACAACTAGCGGAAAGAAGGATAGTTGTGCGTGAGGAAAAATATTTTTTTGGACCTCTATTTCACCCCAAAGGTTATGTACTGTACAACCCAACAAGAGTGGTGAGACAATGTGATGATGTACAAGAGATCCCCATGGACTCTTTTTCAAAGAAAGTATAAACAATAGGATCGTCAAGTTCCTATAAAACCTATCACTAAAATACCCCTAGACAGGGATAGGGATAAGCGAAGCGAAAAGAGTTTTCCATGAGATGGAAAATGAAAACTATTAGCCTCACACGAGGTTTGTGTTTGAACAAGTCCGCCTGTAAGTTCCTTGATAACGAAATTGTAGTTATTCGCGATCCTTTACCATCATCCCCAGATTGGGAAAAAGAATGAGGTACTTCATAGTTTAAATGGATAGGTCTCCGAACTCATATGATGAGGTATTTCTAGATTACATGGTATGGTACCTCAACGTTTCACACACCAGTGTGATAGAATAAGCGATATGCACCATTTATCAAGGACCGATCATATAACTCTCGATGTTTTGGTACGTATTTTAGTCTCTTATCTTTTGTTAAGGTTTTGGAATGACTTTTTAAATGTTTGTTATTTGAAATAAAAACGGAGAAGACGAATCACGTATCTGATCAACACAGCAAAAGCCTGTTTGGGATGAGGAGAAAATGCTGAGAAGACGATAGGAAGATTGTATAATACAACACAGTGGAGGATTGGTGCTATGGATGGGGAGACGATGGAGATAGGACTGAAGATAAAAACTAGAGCGAGAAAGAGTGCTCGGGGTCAATTAGACAAAGATGACCAACATGATAGTGGCAATAATGGCGACGGTCCAGAACGACCTACCAAACGAGGTCTAGGCGGTCGTGGTCGTAATGAAGATGGAAATGAATTAATTATATTTTTTAAAAACTTATATCTTTAGTTATGAAGTCAAAATTTATGTATTTAACTTTGTTATTTTCAAATTAGAACATGTTAGTTTTGCTAGTTTATGAATGAATAATTTGGTTGGTTTTAAAATTGTTGTGTTTGGCTAAGATGTGACAAAAGAACTACAATTTTGGCCAAAAATACAGGTATTCTGGAAGTTTTTAAGGCTGAAATTGGCCGATATGGATATATATGTGGACCAGTTATAGTTTATAGCATAAATTACAAGTTTATATTCGGTCGATATGACCATACAACCAACTCTGGGGCAAACATGCCAAAAATTTGTCAGGCTCACAGAATCGGTTGATATATACATTCATATCGACCGATTCCGGAGATTGAGTATAACCGTTTGTTGTGGAAAGCCATATCGACCGATTCTATATAGAGAAATACCAATATTTATAGTTGTTTCTTAAGATATAATCCGGCAATATGGACATCTATATCGGCCAATTAATGTTAGGGGAAAAGCCAATTTTATGGTTTTTATTTAGCCTGAAATTTGTTGATATGGACATATATATTAACCGATTGTAACAAGTCATTTTTTTAACATTTTTTTAAGCCACAATCGGTCGACATGAACATATTTATTGACCGATTGTGCCAAAATATTTTACTCATTTTTTAAATTTCTCAAAAAAAACTAGTTGTTGGGTCTTCCTTTACATTAGGAGGACCTCTTTCTCAGACTCAACTTCCCCGAAACTTGCACTTTTTATTGACTCATACTTTATCCATTACTCAAATAGAGTTTGGAAAATGACATGGGAACCAGAAGAAGATATGTAGCTAGTTAAATTTTGCATTTTTGTCTTCAACGAACATCTGAATGAAATATTATATGTTTTAGAAAAGAGTTAAAGAAATCTTTTAAACATAGCAAATGGAGGGACTTAGCATTTAGATTTGTCAGTCTCAAAAGGGAAATGCTAGAGTTCTGTAAAATTAGAAGAATGGTTACCGACCATCATCCCCAAGCTCCTCGTAGAGAGAAATGAGTAATTTGACATGTTTATCCCTATTTCATTTTTTGATGTTTGTATACTAATGTGTAATTAATTTAATCTCAGGCCGAATGATTTCATAGTCTATGACGAATACGAAATAGGAAAAGAATGTTCATGCACGCGAGGGAATATAGCGCGTTGAACAGACGTGTTCGAGGGTTCGTTAACAATGTATTAATGTACGAGATTCAAGAATACATATATTAAATTAATTATGTAATGCACTAATTTCCTATACTATGTAATCCATTAATTTCCTAAAACTATGAATGAAAATTTTCTTATAAAAGTGTAGCACAATCGGTTAATAAGAACATCCACCGATTTCTAGTGTTCTTCGTGAACCATCGTATCCACCGATTCTAGTTTGATTATTAGAATAAAAAAATCAATTTTTTTTAAAAAAAATCATGTTTTGAAATATCATTAACATTAATTAATTTCACAATTAAAACGGCTAATTAACATCTAACACAATTAATTAAAACTAATTAATCAGAAATACATTAGCCATCAATGAAAATTAGTTGACAAGTAATTTTAAAAAAAAATCATAATGACCCTATTTTAAGTTATTGTAGTAAAACTCAATTTAGCCAGACTGAAATAGGAGTTGTCGTTTTTAAGGAATGTTTTTTGGGTGTTTGTTGAAAAGAGTTAAATCCAAAACTATTACGGTATTGGGCCATTCAATAGTTATAAATTCAAGAGCCAATAAAAATAGAAGAAATAAATTTGTTGTTTGTGAAAGCTTGGGCTGTCAACGGGTATCTATTATTTGGAACAGAAACCATACTCAGTGGTTTTGGTTTTGGTTTTGGGTCCTAAAATTGGACCCATTAGCAACTTAGTACTCGATGGGTATTATCCAATTGGACCCGAATTCTTAACTGGTCCAATCGGGTATACCCGACGGGTATCCTCGGGTATCAAGCACCCGTTTATTTCATTCTTTTATTAATTCTTTTAGCAAAATTGAAAGGATTTTTTTAGATTGACTTTGATTTTTTCTCATTTTTCATTTTCCTCTTATATTTAATCTTTATTTAAAACATTAATAAAGAAATAACAATAAATTTATAAAGGAATAATTTGGATCCAAACAAAAAAGAAGAAAGTATCAAGATTTTTAAAAATATGATAGTTTTTCAGTATCCAACGTGTCACAGGGGTGCACCAAATGGCTCAACACATGGCTAATTCACCCTTGTGCACCACCTTGGCTAGCCCTTTTGGCTAAGTGGCTAGCCTCATTCTAGAATCTTCTACCATTTGTCCTTTTCTTAGAACATTCTAGAATAGTGTAGATATTTGTGGATAAGATTGGAATAATCTAGAAGTAGATCCTAGCCATACATTTGTATAGATCTTAGATAAGTTTCTAGAACATTCCTGGCTCCCAACTAGTATAAATAGGGATGCCATTCTCATTTGTAATCATCCAACAATCCAATTATTCAAGTAAGAGAGTAATACAAACTTAATTCTCTCATTCAATCATTCTCTCTTGTTCCTGAGTGTTCTTGAGCGTTCTTGAGTTTCTTGTGAGTTTTGATCTTGAGTAGTTACACAAAGTTGGTTAAACTTTGTTTGGGAGGCTGACTTGCCTAGTAACGGAATTCTAGTCAAGTGCCGCACGGAGTAAAGTCAAGGCGAAGGACCGACCCCGTGACAACTGGTATCAGAGCTGCGTTCATACTACTCTCGGTAAGATCTCTCACCATGTCTTCAAATGATGCAAATGTTGTTATCACTAACAATAATGAAAAGGTTGAGAAGACAAAGAAACAACAACGGGATAACTCACTGGGCCCCCGTTTAGAATCTCGTGTTGGATCGCTGGAAGAAAAAGTAGAAAAGTTGAACCTGGATTTAGGGGAATCCATGGAGCAACAATACGATTTGGAAAAATCGATGGAGGTCTCTTTTGAGACATATCGGAACGAGATGGGCGAGGTAAATGCTCATGTAAGGATGCTGCAAGCTCAAATCGATGAGCTAAAGACCCTGATCCGAGGAGGGGCGGTTCATGGACCATCTAGGGTGAGGGTGCCAGAACCAAAGGAGTACTCCGGCGCAAGGGATGCTAAGGAGTTGGAAAACTTTCTATGGAACATGGAAAGATACTTCAGGGCCACGGGCCTTGATGACGAGCAGGAACGGGTCGACACGGCGACCATGTACCTGATAGAAGATGGACTATTGTGGTGGAGGAGAAAATATGCAGAAATCGAAAGAGGAGTCTGCACCATCACTACTTGGGCAGAGTTCAAAAGGGAGATCAAAGCCATGTTCTATACGGAGAACGTTGAGCACAAAGCTCGGGACAAACTTCACAATTTGAAGTATTCAGGTACCATTTCTGAATATGTCAAACAATTTAATTCCCTCATGTTAGACATATTAACAATGGCAGACGAGGACCGCTTCTACCACTTCAATCGTGGCCTACCTCGTTGGGCTTCTATGGAACTTCAACGAAGAAGTATTACCGACTTGTCCACCGCATTAAGCACTGTCGAGAAGCTTGATGACTTTTCTAGCAAATCTGATCAACTTGCCAAGAACAAGCCATCCAAGCCATTATCACAAGGAACGGGTGGGGGAGACAGACTAGCCGCGAAGGGTCTAAGCCAAATAACGGGTGGAAAGGAAGGCAAGACAACCGTGTGAAGAAATGCTTCATTTGCCAAGGTGACCATCTTGCCCACAGTTGTCCCAAGAAGAACTTGCTCAACTCTTTGATTGCGGAGCATGAAGAGAGAACCGAAGACTCGCACCTAGGAGCCGTTCGGTTGAGCGCCATCAAGAGCCAGCCCAAGGAAAAACGTCCAGCACCAAAGGAGAACAAAGGACTTATGTATGTGGACATAAGTCTAAATGAGCAGAAGACCAAGGCAATGGTCGATTCTGGTGCGACACATAACTTCATCTCTAAAGGAGAAGCCGAAAGATTGAAGTTGAAGGTTGAAGCTGATTCAAACACTATCAAGGCGGTGAATTCCGAAGCCATACCTGTTCACGGAGCGGCCAAGGGGGTCGAAATGAAGGTTGGCGCGTGGAAGGGAATTACCGACTTTATGGTGGTAAAAATGGACGATTTCAAAGTTATCCTCGGAATGGATTTCTTGGATCGTGCCAAAGTTGCCGTGGTCCCTTGCCTCGGCGTAGTCAGCATCAGTAACGAGAAGTCTCCATGTGTGATTCCAGCCACCCGGACCAAGGAGACTTGCTCGAGTGCACTGTCGGCTCTACAACTAAAGAGGGGTGTTCAGAAGGGAGAACCCACCTTTGTAGCAGCCATCATCGAGGAAAGCGAAAAACTGGTCGAGGATGTTCCATTGGAGGTGCAAAAGGCTTTGCAGGAGTTCCAGGACGTGATGCCAGCCGAGTTGCCCAAGCAACTACCACCTAAGAGGGAGGTGGATCATCAGATCGAGCTAGAACCTGGAACAAAGCCGCCCGCCATGGCCCCATATCGCATGGTCCCACCAGAATTGGAGGAGTTGAGGAAGCAACTCAAGGAATTGTTGGATGCCGGCTACATCCAACCTTCCAAGGCCCCTTTCGGAGCCCCGGTGCTGTTTCAGAAAAAGAAGGATGGAAGTCTTCGGATGTGCATCGACTACCGAGCCTTGAACAAGGTCACCGTGAAGAACAAGTATCCAATTCCCCGAGTTGAAGACTTGTTCGACCAATTGGGTAGTGCTCGATACTTCACGAAGCTGGACTTGAGGTCGGGATACTATCAAGTTCGAATAGCAGAAGGGGACGAGCCAAAGACCACATGTGTCACAAGGTATGGAGCTTTCGAATTTTTAGTTATGCCTTTTGGTCTAACCAATGCTCCTGCCACATTTTACACTTTGATGAACAAGGTCTTCCACCCATATCTCGATCGGTTCGTAGTCGTGTACCTTGACGACATCGTCGTATATAGCCACACTTTGGAGGAGCACCTTACACATTTGCGGGTCGTGTTCCAAGTACTGAGGGAAAACTCCTTATATGTGAAGAAGGAGAAATGCAGCTTCGCTCAACCCAAAGTGTCCTTCCTTGGACATTGGATAGGTGATGGCCAAATCTGGATGGAGGAAAAGAAGATCAAGGCTATCAAGGAGTGGGAACCGCCTACCAAAGTGGCTCAGTTGCGGTCTTTCCTAGGACTTGCCAACTACTACCGGAGATTCATCGAGGGATACTCGAAGAGAGCAGCACCACTCACGGATTTGCTAAAGAAAGCGAGGACTTGGACGTGGAGCGAAGAATGCCAAGCCGCTTTCGATGATCTTAAGACCGCGGTGATGAAGGAGCCAGTCTTAAGATTACCTGATCATGCCAAGCCTTTTGAGGTATACACTGACGCTTCTGACTTTGCTATTGGAGGAGTACTTATGCAGGAGGGACACCCACTTGCATATGAAAGTCGGAAGTTGAACGATGCGGAACGGCGCTACACGGTGCAAGAGAAAGAGATGACCGCCGTCATACACTGTCTTCGGACATGGAGGCACTACCTTCTTGGGTCACATTTCATGGTCTTCACCGACAATGTAGCTACTAGCTACTTCCAGACTCAGAAGAAGTTGTCTCCAAAGCAAGCACGGTGGCAAGACTTCCTGGACGAGTTCGACATGAAGCTGGAATACAAGCCAGGCCGCACCAACTATGTTGCTGATGCATTGAGCCCGAAAAGCGGAACTTGCTAGTCTTTCATTGGAACGTGTAGCTGCCATCGCCAAATTATCGGGCACCATTCCGGATCGTGTTCGGGAAGGCTTGGAACAGGACACTTTTACAAAGAGCCTCATTCATGCGGTGAATAAGGAGAAGACTCGTCGGTTCTGGTTGAAAGACGGTCTTCTATTCACACATGGGAACAGGATGTTCATACCTAAGCATGGGAACCTGAGGCGTGAACTAATGCACGAGTGTCATGACACCCGATGGGCAGGCCACCCTGGCCAGAGAAGGACTTTGGCTTTGCTGGAAGCAAGTTATTACTGGCCAAAGATGGAGGACGATGTGGATGCCTATGTTCGGACGTGTCTGGTATGCCAACAGGATAAGGTAGAACACAAGAAGTCAGGAGGACTTCTAGAGCCATTACCAGTGCCAGATAGACCGTGGGAATGTTTATCGATGGATTTCATATCTGCCTTACCCAAGGTAGATGGCTTGGGATCAATCTTGGTGGTCGTGGACAGGTTCACCAAGTATTCTACCTTCATCGCCGCACCTACGGACTGCACCGCGGAACAGGCTGCTCGACTGTTCGTGAAGTACGTGGTGAAATATTGGGGCATACCGAAGATCATAGTTAGCGATCGCGATCCAAGATTTACGGGAAAATTTTGGACAGAAGTGTTCAAGTTACTTGGGTCTGAGCTCAACTTCTCCACAAGCTTCCATCCTCAAACAGATGGACAAACGGAGCGCACCAATGCCTTATTGGAGGAGTACTTGAGACACTTCGGGAACGCTAACCAAAGAAATTGGGTGGAATTATTGAACGTGGCTCAGTTTTGCTACAATTTGCAGAAGAGTGAATCATCTGGCCATAGTCCATTCGAGTTGGCTACGGGCCAACAACCTTTGATGCCACACACACTCGCTGGAGAATATAGAGGAAAGAGCCCTGCTGCTTTCCAATTCACTAAGGAGTTGCAGGAGAAGCACGACTTGGCCAAAGCCTACTTGGAGAAAGCCTCTC
This sequence comes from Papaver californicum, assembly GCA_023531435.1. Classification (NCBI taxonomy): domain Eukaryota; kingdom Viridiplantae; phylum Streptophyta; class Magnoliopsida; order Ranunculales; family Papaveraceae; genus Papaver; species Papaver californicum. Next base: position 6,717,923 of record JAJJMC010014687.1, read on the forward strand.
AGCGAATGAATAAATGGGCGGACGAGAAAAGGAGACCCGTATCTTTCAAAGAAGATGACTTAGTCATGCTGAAGTTGAACCCACAACAGTTCAAGGCCTTTCGAAAGGTACACAAGGGACTCATTCGACGGTACGAAGGACCATTTCGCATCGTCAAGAAAGTCGGGAAGGCGTCCTACAGATTAGAGCTACCTAGCCACATGAAGATCCATCCCGTCTTTCATGTTAGCTGCTTGAAGCCATATTATGCGGATCAAGATGACGAGTCTAGAGGAGTTACCAAGAGAGCCCCGTTCAATATGATTACCTATCTAGACAAACAAGCTTCAAGCATAGAGTCACACAGACGTGTCTCAAGAGGAGGGCGAGTTTATAAGGAATATCTTGTCCGATGGAAGGATCAACCAGACAGTGAAGCCAGTTGGGAACATGAAGACTTACTTTGGCAATACAAAGATCTCATCGACAAGTACAACGCGACGAGGACGTCTGCGAATTCGGGTGGGGGAGAATGTCACAGGGGTGCACCAAATGGCTCAACACATGGCTAATTCACCCTTGTGCACCACCTTGGCTAGCCCTTTTGGCTAAGTGGCTAGCCTCATTCTAGAATCTTCTACCATTTGTCCTTTTCTTAGAACATTCTAGAATAGTGTAGATATTTGTGGATAAGATTGTAATAATCTAGAAGTAGATCCTAGCCATACATTTGTATAGATCTTAGATAAGTTTCTAGAACATTCTTGGCTCCCAACTAGTATAAAATAGGGATGCCATTCTCATTTGTAATCATCCAACAATCCAATTATTCAAGTAAGAGAGTAATACAAACTTAATTCTCTCATTCAATCATTCTCTCTTGTTCTTGAGTGTTCTTGAGCGTTCTTGAGTTTCTTGTGAGTTTTGATCTTGAGTAGTTACACAAAGTTGGTTAAACTTTGTTTGGGAGGCTGACTTGCCTAGTAACGGAATTCTAGTCAAGTGCCGCACGGAGTAAAGTCAAGGCGAAGGACCGACCCCGTGACAAACGGCTCTCCGGAACCGATGCGTACCTGGATTTTTTAAAGGATCCATTCTGGATCCATAAATTAAAAACCGGATCCAAAACCGTTAGGAACCAAACTCGAATTTTATAAATAAGGCCAGGAATGGGTCCAGTAGTACCTAAGAGGATCCAGATCTATTAACAACCCTATTGAAAGGGATCAAGAGATATACCGAACTATCAATTGGTAACCTAACTAGACTTTCATGACAGGTGGTTGAATCGATATGTTTGAACGTGGCAAATATGTAGGCAACATAAGTGTGCATGTAATTCTATGTGGGTGAATTTGGTAGATACAATGATCAATACATTTCCCAAAATCTTACTTTTACAGCTATATACCGTGGGATAGACTGCGCCAATAATGGTCACATGTTTTCACCTGTTTATTCATGCGTCCATTCTAGTCCATCCTAAAATCACCCGATTCTAATATGGTATTTGAATACTGTTTAAAAAATTATTTTTTAATTTTTAGAAATTAAAAAATTATAAATTAATTTTTATATATAATTTTAAAATAATTTTTAAAAATAAAAATATTAATATTTTATAAAATAAAAAACATTCTGCTTACGCAGAAGTCCAAATACCCTATAAAAGTTTCCATGATAGAAAGATCAAGGTGTAAGAATAAGAATAAGAATAAGTAAGCTCTGCCGAGAAAACCACGCAAAATAGCGAACGATATTATATCCACCTAGACGACCAACCGTCATTGGCGTCCATAAAACAAAACACGGGACCCACTTTATTTAATAGGTGTATTGGGACCCATTCGTTTCCTATAAAATTCTGCTTGCTTCAGTTCAGAATGTAGAGAGACAGCAATATATAGTTGCAAGTCTCATCATTGTGAAGCAGCTGTCAAAACTAAACCTAAGTCATCATACTACATAGAAAATGAAATCTACTTCTTCTACGATTCTCAGAGCTCTCAAATGTGTAAGACCATCCTCAAAATTGTCATCATCGACGGTAACACCATGGCCTATCTCTCGTAGTTCATTAGATGGATGGCTGTCTGGAGAACTCGACACACTAAGGTTACACAAGAATGAAAATGAGTCCACAACATCATCAGTTGCTACATGGTCCATGCATGCAATGGACGTAGTCATAGCTAGCCACAAATTTGCTATCAATTTTTTCTCGAATATTTCTGGTGAAGATGACAAGAAAGCGATCGAAAATCACGTGGAAGATGTTGTAGAATTACTTGACGCATGCAATTATTTACGTGAGAAAATTGAGTGTCTTAGAAATTATACTGATTTGTTGAACACGGTGGTACACTGGCTTGATGGAAATTCACAACCAAAAAAACCGTCTTAGAACGTGTAAGAGTTTTGTTGAATTCATGTGAAGGTTCGGAGAAAAAATTCACAGAATTGGAAAAATGCAGTTTTAACATGACAAAGTTAGTCAATAAAGGTCTGCAAGGCGTATCAAAACCAGGTTTCGGTGAGACCCAACTGGATGCGATCTTGAGCGGTTTGTTTATGCCAAAAATTCCTTTCAGCTAAACAACCAATCAAACTCTTGGATTCAAGTTAAATAAATGTAAACTAACAATAGAGAAACGTTCTTTTATGTAATAAAGAATCATACTTTCCAAATTGTTTAAGCTCAATACAATTGATCATCCAGGTTTTGTAATTTCTGGGTTTATAAAATTGTTTACAATTTTAAATTCAATACAGAAATTCATACATTATACCACTACTTCCCATAGGTTCGTACCTAAAAATTTCTTCCCTCCATTTCTCTGGTTTTTCTTTCTATTTTTTTTTCGTCCCCTTCTTTGTTGTTTGATCTCTTCTATTTATAGATCTATTTTTCTGGGTCGCTCTTTATGCAACGTGTCATTTTCTATAGCCTGGTCATCGTTTCTGGATCAATTCTTCTTTGGGTCGATCCATCTTGTCTCGATGTATCTATCGTTCTTGTATTTTGTCTTTTACTTGGTGCGATCATATAGATGACAGATCACTCTTAATTACTTCCTGATTCGATGCTTTATATGTCCGACGCGTGTTTCCTTATCTTCAAAGACTTCTGTAATCTCGATCATTAAAATAATAGAGTAATTGTTACAATTTACTTTCTCGACCATAGAGTAATTATTACATTTTACTTTCTCGATCCTAAAATAATATAGTAATAATAACTTTTTACTTTCCCGATCAGCTATCATTTAATGCTGTTTGTTTTATTCGATGGTGTTCAGCTTTCTCGATCTTATGTGTCATTCATGCGATTCATCGCTTAGATGTCAGGAAACGTCTCGTGTCTTTTTGAAATTTGATATCTTTAATAATGATCCTGTGTTTCTCACCTTTTTTGATCTGGTTGCTTCTTAACTTGATCTTCTTCCACGTGTCATGCTTCTTTAATTTACTAACACGGTTCAAAGGCGATTACAGTTCTCGCAATTGGAGCGGTTGGGATCATATTATCATTTAAGTCGAGGCGAAGTTTACCCGTTACAAAATCTTCCGAGACGTCTTTATGGTCCAATTCGCTAAATGAATTACGTAAAGAAATGAAAGAAGGAATTGAAAAGCGCAGGAATGATGAGTTAAGAAATGCAGTAACTTACGAGGCTTAGTGAACTCATCGCATCGACTTGGAAGCGAAGATGGGAGAAGAGAATTAAGAGTTAATGTTGAAGAACTAAGAAGAAATTGTTTTGATATATAACAAGGCATTATCACACCATTAGACGGAAAAGTAGATGATCTTTATAAAAATTTGATTAATGTTAGATTGAATTTATTGGATTTTATGTCAAAATAGAAATCATGGCAACTAAATTTGTAATTAATAGAAATATGTCGTGGAACCCATCGGTGATGAATTAAGGTTCTCACCGTGTTACATATTAGAGAAAAATACAACTGTATAAAAATTTTGGGTTAAGATTTAATATTCTAATTATACTTCACTAATATTTTTATGATTTTGTTATGTCTTACGTTATAATTTACTTGGTTTTAGAATATTATAGAGTGTACGTACAATACACCGAGGTGACCATATAAATAAAGAAGAAGATTAAGTGACCGTGCAGTTTACATAAAATGAAGATAAAATCAAAGATTACTAAGATAATTATATAATTAATTATTTAGATATTATTACCTAGTCAAACAAGAGATATTGTATTATCTTTTAGGATTAGTTAATTCTATAAATAAGAGTTCTAATGTAAATATAAAATTATCTCAGAGAATTTATCTGAAGATCAATAATATTTCATCCTAAAAAGTTTTTCCTTGGACGTAAGTCAAGTTGCCGAACCACGTTAAATATTGTCTGTGATTTTGATATATATGTAGATTTATTTCTTCTTAATCGTTTCTTTTATCATCAATTAATTTTATTATTTATTATTATTAATGATATCTATCTTTATTTTGATTTACATATCAAAATTCAAGACGATATCAGAACAGAAATGCTTGATTCAATCGCTTCCGCTTCATAGTTTTTTGTTTCATTGATTTTCATCGATTCTCACATGATTGCCAATGTAAATTTCTATTCAAGACTAATGTCATTATTTCACTTAGTCTTAGTGTCTAATGTATCTCAATTTGAATCCGTATTTGAGATAAGATATTCACATCAATTATCGAGCTTTTGTGGACTTTTAATACAGTTAAGTGTGATGTACACTAATTCTCCCATTCACTTTATTAACTATCAAAGAAATGTAAATTCGTCAATAATCCTTGATTTTTTTTTAGAATTTATTTGTTCGTTCTGTTAACAACATTCAATTATATTCCGATGATATTTTCCAAAATATTCGCCAATTCTGGTAATTAATGTATTTGTGGAGTACTTTCCATATTTTCAAAAAAAAATCAGTTATATTTCTGAGTTCCCTATTCTAAGGAAGTAGTTACTCATATCAGTTATCAAACTGATTCGATTCATGTATGTTATTTCTTTTCGATCATACATATATATGCTATCTTCGTATTTCATTCACGGATTTTATCTTTACGATACGAGTAATCCTCGTCAATTATCTCACTGTCAAATCTGGAAATATCTCTTATTTGTTGTGGTAATTTTGAAAATATTTTCTATATTTTCAAAAATTAATTCAAAATATTTTTCATTTTTATATCGGAAAATTATTCAAACCAATTCAAAATAGTTTTTACCTTTTTGGTAATTTGTTTTTACAGAAGGAGTACCGATGTGGTTTTTTATATAGTGGTAAAAAGTTTGATACTCAGACTTATAAAGATTTAAATGTTAAACCTAATTTTTAAAACTAAAAATAAAGAAGATTAAAATAAAATTGATTTCAAATTTATGGGAAAAACTGGGACTAAGGATTCCACCATTAGCCAATTTTTCAAGTGATAAGAATCTTGCAACTCCTGTATTCAATTTTTTCAAAATAATGCCAAAGTTAAATTTCAAAATAATAGTTGTAAATCAAAAGTATGAGACATCAAAAGTTTAAAACTCAGCATGACCCATCAAAAGAAAACACAACTACTTGATAAAAACCATTTTTTTCCAAATTTAACTCAAAGCAAATAATAGTGAAAGAATTGCAAAAAATAAATAAAATAAGAATTACCACTTTATTATTAGAAAAATAGCTTTCTTCGTCGCCCAGTGATGGTGATTAGCTCATCATATTGGAAACACTCTCAAAATAAGTTTTCATGGCTCAAAAATATTTACAATGAAGAAATAAAAGTAACACAGAAGAACTGATACGCTTATAACCGTTACAGAGACTGTTTTCTGCGTTGCTGAAGAAAGAAAATAAAATATAAGAGAAAAGAACGGACTCTGGACCCTGTTGATTATGAAGGAAAAGATGACTCAGAAAATGACGGTTTCTTCCTGTGGTCTTTACTTCGTCTTCCTGTTTGCAGCGTAAGTTTTTTTTTCTCCTGATTTTTTCGGCCGACTCCAGATGAGATTTTCTTTGCTTCTCTTTACTTTATATAGGATTAGTAATCCCTAATAACTCTTGTGAACCGATAAAGACTAAAAAAAAAATCCAAATCAAACTTAAATTTTGTTTTAATCCAAATCCCGTGTGAAAAAGGTTTCACCGGCAGTAACATTGACTATCGACCATTTTTTGCGGCAGCATTACTCAAACTTCACGTGTTATGGTATATTTTGAGTGTTTAATTATTTTGAGATACCAAGAACACGTTTTTATCCCATAGAATTTGGTTGCCAACTAATCCAGAAGTTCTCTCCTACGTGAAGAACATTTCCCGCAAGTTTTGAATTTTTGAATCAAGAAGGGGGGTGCCCCCAATCCAACTGGTGGGTGCCTTTATCACTTTTGTTGGGTACCTTTATCACTTTTTGAGACAATTTTCTCACAAATATTTATTTCTCGAAAATACATACAAAGACATAAAAACCATAATAAGTATAAAACCGAACACTATCAAAATAGATAATCGAGCACAATTTAGACACAAAAATGTGTCAATCAAATACCCTCAAACTTGCTATTTGCTATTCGTCGAGAAAATCTAATCTATAAAAATAAAATCCTAACTCACTTTCGCAGGAATCGCGACTACATTTAGCATATGTAATAAGCCTTTAAACCCCTAGGTGTCCCTAGTGGACGAGTTTTGTCTCGTGAGGGTTTATAAGAGGTATACCCAAAAAAACTTTACTCCAAATTTTAGCTTGTGAATGATTGAGGGTAAACACTAAACAAGCTATTTAGTTGGCATACTAAATTCTTCGGCTATGGGAATCATTACCATGTATGAGTCCACTTGTTGTACACGACTTTTTACTCAAGCATGCTAAGATTCATATATAAGATAACAAAGCTCTACTTAGATAGTTGTTCAAGCACGATACTCAGAATCTGTCAAAGTTCAATCACATGAAAAGATTTAGAAGATGGATATAGACAAAATAAAGTTTACGCATGTTGACTAAGGTGAACGGTGTTTTCCAAATCTTTCTAAAGGTCAGTGTTAGGATGAATCCTAATGGATTGAGATACGCAACCACTGGTCTTAATCATTATAATAATATCGATTCAACTGGTATATACAAGGGTTCCAGCGATCGATTTATTGAAAATAAAACACTTATAAATGTAATGACAACATGATTGGATAAGATTGAATCCACGCGCATGGTCCTTATCAACATTTTACATGATAGTTCTCATGGATCCTGCATTCCACGCTTGCTTAGGCGACGAAGACAAGGAGAACACACATACTGCTATCAAAGTGTCAATACTCGATTTTCTTTAATAAAATAAGAACTAATGGGGCTTGCAAACACTCTATTCCATCCTGACGGTGATAACAATTCGATACTGGTGCCCCACCAAATCACTTAGAGAAACACAAAAATTGTAAAAATAAAAACTGAAAGTGATATGTTCGAGATACACTCCGAGATATGGTGACAACTATCATGTTATTTACACCTGAACTCTGTCCTTTTATGAATAGACCATTTAACTAGGCACACCAATTCCTATAGAAAAAAATCTAAGTTTTCATCTACCTAGAATGGTTAGTGTCATCCCGAATTGTTCACAAGCTTCTAGATTTTGGAGTTTTATTATAGCACTAAAAAGTTTGTCCTTACCCCCACCCAAGATTAAATCAAACAGTGTCCTCAATGTTTCAAAATTAAGATCAGTACAAATAGATAAGTAAAAACAGGATTAAAGAGGTAAGTCAGAAAGATAATACCTGGGTGAAGCATATCAATCCTTCAATGGAGAATAAAATAATAATAATAAAAAAATAAAAACCTACAAAATCTTTTAATGTACAAAACAACCTTGATGGTCAATCAAGGTAAACAGGGACCTCATCAACATCACCTGTAGGAAAAAGCTCTAAAAATGGTTTCAGTCTGTGACCGTTAACCTTGAAAGGATTTCTACCATCTTGAGTCTCAAACTCAATAGCACTATGAGGAAAAACAATGCGAACAACAAAAGGACCAGTTCACCGAAAGCGTAACTTCCGGTGGAATAAATAAAAACAAGTATCATACAGAATAACTTTTTGACCTGGAGAAAATTATTTTCTTAAAATATTTCTATCATGCACAAATTTCATTTTGTTCTTATACTCCCTAGCACTATCATATGCATCTTTCTGAATCTCTTCCAACTCATTTAGCTGGAGCTTCCAGTGACCTCCTGCCTTGTCAAGTGAAAAATTTAACTGCTTTGCAGCCCAATATGCTCTATGTTCTAACTCGACGGGCAGGTGACAGGCCTTGCCAAAAACTGGACGATAGGGTGACATTCCAATTGGGGTCTTAAATGCGGTACGGTAAGCCCATAAGGCATCAGTAAGCCTTAACGACCAGTCTTTCCTATTAGGATCAACTGTTTTCTCTAGAATACGTTTTATCTCCCTGTTCGAAACCTCTACTTGACCACTAGTCTGTGGGTAATATGGGGTAGCTACTAAATTTTCTGCACCCTTTTTGTCTCTAATTTCTAGCGAGAATTCTTGTAACAAAAGGATCCATCTAATCAATCTAGGTTTAGTATCCTTCTTAGACATAAGATACTTCAAAGAAGCATGATCGGTAAAGACTATAACCTTAGAACCTAAGAGATAGGATCTAAACTTGTCTAGGGAAAAAACAATAGCTATTAGTTCCATCTCTGTGGTGGTGTAGTTCAGTTGGGCATCATTCAGGGTTTTTCTAGCATAGTAAATCACATGAAGTATTTTGTTTTCTCGCTGACCTAACACAACACCAATAGCATAATCTGAAGCATCACACATTATCTCAAAGGGTAGGTTCCAGTTAGGTGGCTGGACTATGGGGGAGGTAGTGAGTAAGGTCTTAAGCTTCTCAAAATCCTCTAAACAAGCATCATCAAAGACAAACTTAATATCTTTTGCAAGCAGATTGCAAAGAGGTCTAGAAATCAAGCTAAAATACTTAATGAATCGATGATAAAAACATGCATGCCCTAAGAATGACCTAACATCTCGTATAGCTTTTGGAACATGTAAAGTCTTAATAAGGTCAACTTTGGATTTGTCTACCTCTATACCCTTAGAAAATACGATATGCCCTAAAACAATTCCTGATCGAACCATGAAATGGCATTTTTCCCAATTAAGCACTAAATTCTTTTCCTTACACATAGTCAACACTAATGTCAAATGATGCAAGCAATCATCAAAAGATGGCCCAAATACTGAAAAATCATCCATAAAGACCTCTAAAACCGTTCTACCATGTCAGAAAATATGCTCATCATACAACGCTGAAAAGTAGCGGGTGCATTACACAACCCAAAAGGCATGCGTCTATACGAAAAGGTACCAAAGGGACAGGTAAAAGTAGTTTTTTCTTGGTCTTCTGGGGTAATAACAATTTGATTATAACCAGAAAACCCATCTAGCAAGCAATAGTGGCTATGTCCAGCTAATGTCTCAAGCATTTGGTCGATGAAAGGAAGGGGAAAGTGGTCCTTCCTTGTAAACTTATTCAGTTTTATATAGTCAATACAAACACGCCACCCCGTGTAAAAGAAAACAGAAGAGAAAAGAACGGACTCTGGACGCTGTTGATTATGAAGGAAAAGGTGACAGAGAAAATGATGGTTTCTTCCTGTGGTCTTTACTCCGTCTTCCTGTTTCCAGCGTAAGTTTTTTTTTCTCCTGATTTTTTCGACCGACTCCAGATGAGATTTTCTTTGCTTCTTTTTGCTTTATATAGAATTAGTAAACCCTAATAACTCTTGTGAACCGATAAGGATTCAAAAACAAATCCAAATCAAACTTAAATTCTGTTTTAATCCAAATCCCGGGTGAAAAAGGTTTCACCGGCAGTAACATTGACTATCGACCATTTTTTGCGACGGCATTACTCAAACTTGAAGTGTTATGGTATATTTTGAGTGTTTAATTATTTTGAGATTCCAAGAACACGTTTTTATCCCATAAAATTCGGTTGTCAACTAATCCAGAAGTTCTCTCTTACGTGAAGAACATTTCCCACCATTTTTGAATTTTTGAATCAAGAAGGGGGTGCCCCCAATCCAACTGGTGGGTGCCTTTATCACTTTTACTGGGTGCCTTTATCACTTTTTGAGCCGATTTTTCCACAAATATTTATTTCTCGAAAATACCTACAAAGACATAAAACTCATAATAAGTACAAAATCGAACATTGTCAAAATAGATAATCGAGCACAATTTAGACACAAAAATGTGTCTATCAAATACTATGAATACGAATCTAAGATATTTCATTTTTGGAATATTGTGTATTTAAAACAAAAAATCAATTCCAAAAATATTTCTATTTTCGAAGTTCTTACCATATCCGGTAATCAATATCATTTCCAAGAATATCTTTGATATTTCTTAAATTATATAATCCAAAATGATTTCCATCTTTATCCCAAATATTATCTACGGAAATCATTATTTTGTCTTTTTTTTTGTCAATCAAAGATGAATTCTGCCATTTTTGGCAATATTCTTTTACCCGAAAAGATACGAAATGTTTTCGAGGATCAATTCATTCTTTTTTTTTTCAATATTATTTCTCTAATTGAGAAGTATCTCAATACTTCATATTTTTTGGATTCGATAATCAAATTCCAAGTTACAAGACTATTTCTCAAGAAAGAAGTTTAAGTTGAACACTTCAAAAATTCTCTGGGGTGTTGGAATATTGTAGAGTGTACATGCAAGACACCAAGGTGACCTTTCAAATGAAGAAGAAGATTGAATGACCGTGCAGTGCACATAAAGTGAAGATAAAGTCAGAGATTACTAAGACAATTATGTAATCAATTATCTAGATATTATTACCTAGTCAAACAAGAGATATTATATTATCTCATAGGGTTAGTTAACTCCATAAATAAGAGTTCTAATGTAAATGTAGAACTATCTCAGAGAATTTATCTGAAGATCAATAATATTTTACCATAAAGGGTTTCTCAGTATACATAGGTTAAGTTGTCAAACCACGTTAAATATTGTCTGTGATTTTGGTATGTAGATTTATTTCTTTTTAACAGATTTTTTATCATTGATTAATTTTATTGTTTATTGTCATCAATGATATTCATCTTAGTTTTGATCTACGTATCAAAATTTAAGAAGAAGATTTTGTCGATGCAACATCTGATATAACAAGAGTTGTTGCACGAATTGAATGGATACAAATGAAGTTTTTCCGTTTTGTTGGAACTTTAATGATTAATTTGCATGCATTTTGTGCTTGTCAAAAAAGATTGGACAAGATTTCCTGCGCATACTCCCACACTGTTTACGGATCAAAAAAACTTGTACGTAACACTCAGTTACATTGGTGATTGTCTATGTTAAAAGTATTGAAATCCATGGACCTAATTTATCTTAAACACGGATTTTAGGTTAGAATTAACCATGATTTATAAACTATAAGGTTATAGATTGCCATATAATATGAGACCACTCTCAACCGGAAGTTGTGATTAATGGACTCATGTTTACGTGCCTACCTTCTTTCGTACTAATAATGAGCTTCTGTTTTTTTTTTTGAATAACCTAGCTATGCGGGTAATCATACTACAATCCATGAGATGATTCGGTTCAAAAATAACGAAACTACTGTAGCAGAGCAAAGATCAAAAGAATTTTTGGGTAGCCCTAGCAAGGGAACTTTTTTGACGACATTATATTGACTATTTTTTTTCTCTGTTTTCAGCCAATCTTAGCTTCGAAAAGCTAGATTTGGTTATGAAATCAAGAAATCTTCTCTCAAAAAGAAATCCAGATATCAACCTGAAAATCCTCTTCCACATGCAGATAATTTATTCCACAAGTTATGGTAAACCAGAAGACCTATAATAACATGGTCAGAGAATGCAGATGCGCAGATTTAGATAATGTTCTTGAAAACAATTTCAACGTGGCAAACTCGGAGTTAACATAAGCATGCATGCATGCAGTTGTACGTTGGTGAATTGCCAAGTTACACCAGTCTATGATTTGTTGTTTTTGGACATCCCAGTTGAATAGTGAGTTGGCGGAATAGTGAGTTGGCTCTCCTACGAAGTCTAAATGGTATAAAACTATAAAACCACAACCCTAAATTAAAATGATATACCCTACTGCCTAGAGACTAGGGTAGTGGATCAGGGTGTGTAGTAGAGGAGATCACTCGCTATACGAACTGAGAATATGCATGCGCCTCCCATATGTTGCATGTCTGCATGTTTGCCACGTTTGATTAGATCTTTCTTCTTTGTTGGTTTCAGCATAGTTCTAATATCTAGAGTTCCTGTCACATGCGTGGTGAAAAATCGATGATGATTCCAGATTGATGGAAAGGCTATAGGGAATCGGGGATCTTGTCAACTGAATATGCTGTTACTTTAAGTTGTGGAAGGTAGTTATATGAGTAGCCAATAAGAAGAAATTGTCTCGTCATCAAATCTTCAAACAGTCAGAGATGGTTGATCAAAAAGCAAAAAAAAAATAACGTTGGATGATGACAAAATAGTTTAGGGGATCTGTTCTTGACACTATTTGTACACATGGGTTGGAAAAATAAAATACTTGCCCTAATTCGAAACAAAACAAAAAGCAGTGAATCCAGTGATCACTAACAAAAGTTACATTCACCGGTTAGGCTGTTACGCCAGCCATTATTTGGTCACTTATGAGATCTTACTCACTGTTCTTGCTAGCTGTAAACTCAGAACCGACAATACTTGGTGAAATGAATTTGCTGGTGAAAGAGGGTACATATCGGTCGACAGCCCTGTCAGCAGATGACTGATATTTCTCTAGGGTTCATATGAATAAGTCAAGGTTAGGACAGTTATGCATGAAAGAAACTCCATAGTATATATATCTTAACGTGGCAAGTATATAGACAACATAAGCATGCATCCAGTTCTGTACGTGGATGAATATGAAGATACGAGCACTACCAATTTCCCTTCCAAGGTGTATTGAATAAATCAATTCCTTACTTTAAAAGCTACATGAGCTAGCTAGGATTGGTAGTGGGGATAGCCTGCAACATCTTTCAAATAATAGAACCACTGAACCAACAATAATGCTCACATGATTTGACCTTATCTCGTTCGTATGATCATACGAGGATATAAAGTAATACATATGTCTGGTAGCTTTTCTTTTTCACTTGTTTATTGATCACCAATTATGCTAATTACATCCAATAATCGTGGGTCCCATTTCACCTATGTACCGTCAGATTCCCCACTTGGCAAGCATCGATAATTGGTTCCCTAAGCTCTATACACTCCTCCGGGATCTTTGTCCCAATCATTCGTTGTCGATCTATCTAACGCATGTAAGAAGATACTGATTACACCTTCATCTTACACCTTAATTACATTTGTTTCCTCAGATTCCCACAACTAAGCTAAGTTACTTAAATGAAACCTTTTTAAGTTTTAGTCATGCTAATCATCATCCTAACGAGAAACCAATGATGGTCCATTCTCATAATTTCTCATGTGAACATTACATATACCTCGTAAGATTCGTTGCATTTTAACTTGAACGACGAACAAGGTGTAAAAATGTTGGAGAAAATAAATTTAAAGTGATTTATTGGTTTTCGTAGGAATGGATCTTGGGACCAATGGGTCACTAAAAAACACTAGCTTATTTTTACTTTTGTGAATGAACCTTTAGTCCCACATTGGAGAGACCTCTTTTTATTACCACAAAAAATTTATTCTCAATTATTACTGCACTGATTTCACTCCATTTTTGCCTATAAAAGAAAAGAGAATTCTTCATTTCAAAGCATTCCATAGCAGGCTACTATCCCTAAGCTTTTTTCCCCTTTTCTTGCTTTGTTTTCCGCGCATTGCTTGTTTATTTCCCTTCCCTATTAGTTGTTGTTGAGTTCGTTTGAGGGTGATTAGTATTGTGCTTATACTAGTCATAACGGGCAGTTCTATCCTTGACACATCTCCTTTGTTGGGGTATATCAACTCTCATTTTTGAGGAGTACCCGAGGACTATTGTGTTAAGGACAATTTGCTGAGCAGGTGGCTCTGTCCATTGTGTGTATCAATTCAGAGATTTCTTAACCTTAACAAATTTCTTTTGTTTAGTGTTTTTCATTGTTGCAGAACCAACAATCTTAACACAATATCTATTTCTTCTGTAACAATGGCTAAAAGTGATATTGACAGACCACAAAAATTCAATGACAAAGATTTCAAAAGATGGCAATCCAAGATGTTGTTCTTTCTGAGTTTTCACATGTTGGATGAATTAGTTCTGAAACCTTTTGATGAGACTTTGAATGATGCGGGAAATGAAAGAGAGTTAAAAAGTTGGGGTAGACAAAACTATATGGCTAAAAATCACATTCTGAACTGTTTAGAAGATGCTTTGTATGACTTCTATAATGCTAAAGAAAACTTTTCTGCGTTTGACTTATAGGCAGCCTTAGAAGCAAAATATTAAGCGGAAACTGCTGGTAGTAAGAAGTTTTTGGTAGCCAGGTTCCTGGAATATAAAATGACAAATGACAAATCTGTGGTTGACCAATTCCTTGAACTTCAGCGCATTATCAATGAAATTATTATTGAAGGTATGGTGATAGATGAAACGTTTCAAGTGTCTGCTGTGATTGAGAAATTACCGTCTTCATGGTCTTAATACAGACGAAGATTGAGACATGAAACTGGTGAAGTCAGTATGGTAGAACTGGGTAAGAAGATTCAAGTGGAAGAATTGATGTGCTCCAAAGTCAAGAACGTATCTTTCGCAAGGGACATGTCCAACAGAGCTCATGTACTTGAACACAAGTCTTCCAATACTGAAAAGAGCGACCGCAGCATCCGCAAGCCTAGTCCGCACAAGAAAGGTACTTTTCTGAAACCCAAATCTGACATTGGTAAAATTAAAGGTGCGTGTTATGTTTGCGGAATTCCTGGCCATATGACAATGCATTGTAGAAAACGTAAGGATTTTAATAACAAGAAAAACAATGTTAATTTGGTTGAAAGCAACAAGAAGGAGTTTTCTGGCACGGTGTCTGAAGTCTATTTGGTAACCAATGTGAGAGACTGGTGGGTAGACTCTGGTGCTACCAAGCATTTCTGTGGAAACAGAGATATGTTCACCTCTTATCAGAAGGTAGGGGAAGGATAAAAACTATACATGGGTACCGCAGCACAGGTTGCGGGAAAAGGCAAGGTTGGGCTAAAGCTCACTTCTGGCAAAACTCTCACATTGAATGAAGTTCTTCATGTTCCGGACATCTGCAAAAATCATGTATCTTGTGGTGTATTAGATGATAAGGGCTTTAAACTTGTTTTTGAATCTAGGAAAGTTATTGTTACTAAGGGTAAAGATTATGTAGGAAAGGGTTATAAGACCGAGGGTCTTTACAAACTTAATGTAACCTCTGTTGAAATGAATAAATTTGATTCTTCTGCTTATGTTTGTGTGTTATTGAATGTTTGGCATGGTAAACTTGGTCATGTAAACTATAAATCAATGAATAAACTAGCTAGCATAGGTTGCATACCAAAATTTAGTTTAGAAAATGAACATAAATGTGAAATATGCGTAGAATCAAAATATGCTAAAAAATCTTATAGGAAAAATATTCAAAGAAATTCTAAACCCTTAGAATTAATTCACCCAGACCTATTTGACATGAAATCAGTCCAAACTAGAGGTGGTAAGAAATGGTTTGTCATATTTGTAGATGATTGTACGAGGTACTGTCACATATATTTACTTAAAGGAAAGGATGATGCCTTAGAAGCCTTTAAGATATATAAACTAGAAGTTGAAAACCAAATGAGTACTACCATTAAAACTGTTAGGTCTGATCGTGGTGGTGAGTATGTAATCCCTATAGGAGATTTTTGCATAGAACATGGCATTATACATGAAGTACAATCTAATGATATGGCTGAACGGAAAAACCGAACCCTTAAGGAGATGGTGAATGTCATGTTCATTAGTTCAGGACTACCTGCAAACTTGTGGGGGAGGCCGTCCTCTCAGCTTGCTATGTCTTGAACAGAGTACCCTTTAAAAGATGAGACAAAACTTCATATGAGTTATAGAAAGGTAGACAACCTTCTTATGCATACTTTAAAGTGTGGGGGTGTTTGGCTAAGGTTTCCATTCCTCCACCTAAGAGAACCAAAATAGGACCCAAAACTGTTGACTGTGTCTTCATAGGGTATCCTGAACATACTACTGCATACATATTTATGGTTGTGAGTTCTGAAATATCTGAAAATGGTGTGAATACTATTATGGAATCTAGGGATGTTGTGTTCTTTGAAAATGTTTTTCCTTTGAAATCTGAATCTCGCATGATATGTGTTGATCCCCTAGATGTCCCTTCTACTAGTCAGACATCACCTGTGGAGGAAGATGAATTTGAGCCTAGAAGAGGTAAAAGACTTAGAACTGAAAAATCTTTTGGGCCAGACTTCATAACATGCTTAGCTGAGACTGATCCACAGACTTATAGAGAAGCCATGACTTCTTCTGAAGCTCCATGGTGGAAAGAAGCTATCATTAGTGAAATGGATTCCATTATACAGAATGATACTTGGGAGATTGTAGATTTACCTCTAGGGTGCAAACCCATAGGTTGTAAATGGATATTCAAAAGAAAACGTAAGGTAGATGGAACTGTGGAAAAATACAAAACTAGATTAGTAGCTAAAGGCTATAAACAAATAGAAGGTGTAGATTTCTTTGATACTTATTTACCTGTTACGAGAATTACTTCCATTAAGATGTTAATTGCTATTTTTTCCATTCATAACTTAGAGATACATCAAATGGATGTAAAAACAGCTTTTCTAAATGGTGAATTAGATGAAGAAATTTATATGGACCAACCTGAGGGCTTTGCAGTGAAAGGTTGTGAAAACAAAGTTTGTAAACTGAAAAAATCTTTGTATGGTTTGAAACAAGCACCTAAACAGTGACATGAAAATTTTGATCATTTAATGATTTCTAGTGGTTTTAAAATAAATGAATCTGACAAGTGTGTTTATACTAAACTTGTGAATGATGCCTGTGTGATTGCATGCTTGTATGTTGATGATATGCTTATACTTGGTACAAACAGGGATGTAATTAATTCCACAAAGAGCATGCTAAATGAGAAATTTGACATGAAAGACTTAGGCACCGCTGATGTAATCTTAGGGATGAAGATTAAAATAAATTCTAATGGATGTAGTCTTAGTCAATCTCATTATATTGAATCTGTGCTTAAGAAATATAACCAGTTTGATTGTGAACCTGCTTGTACACTGTATGATCCTTGTTGTAGACTCAAAAAGAATAAGGGTAATGGAGTGTCATAACTTGAGTATTCATGTGTCATAGGAAGTCTGATGTATTTAATGAATTGTACGAGACCAGACATTGCTTATGCTGTGATTAGGTTGAATAGGTATACTTGTAATCCAGGGCAGGAGCATTGGGATGCACTTATTAGAGTGTTAAGGTACTAGAAGTACACTTTGAAATTTTGTTTAAGTTATGAGAGATACCATGCGGTCCTTGAAGGATTTTGTGATGCAAACTGGATATCAGACTCAGAAGAGTCTAAGTCTATGAGTGGATATGTTTTCACTCTAGCATGCGGGTCTGTATCTTGGAAGAGTTCCAAACAGACATGTTTAACTCGATCTACTATGGAATCAGAGTTTATTGCGTTAGATAAAACAGGAGAGGAAGCCGCTTGGCTAAGATGCTTTTTTGAAGACATTCCTCTTTGGCATAGGCCTGTGCCAGCTATATCTATACATTGTGATAGTCAAGCTGCAATAGCTAATGCTAAAAGCAGCAACTATAATGGGAAGTGTATACACATTCGTAGAAGACACAATTCCCTAAAACAACTAATCTCAACTGGCGTTATTTCTTTTGACTTTGTAAGGTCTAAGGAGAATATCGCAGACCCTTTGACGAAAGGTTTGTCCAAATAGATAGTTAGTAATGCATCGAGGGGGATGGGGCTTAAGCTCATCAATTAAACTTTCCATGAAGGATACTCAACCTTGCTGACTGGAGATCCCAAGATCAAGGTTTCGAATGAGATAACTAATTTTTGCTGGGTTAAAGGAAACACTATCAGAGAATTTCATTCTTTGTCCCTTCCTTATGGTGTAGACGTGATAGTGTGACTGCATGTGAGGATGACTTTTTATTAAGTCTTAATGAGTTTTATAGTTTCAATTTAAGATTGAAGTGGGGTGTAGCAGTAAACACTCTTGATAGAACTCACCTATCTGAATGAGGAAGTGGGTCGCTTCCTATGAGAATTGAGATGATTCTCTAGAGCATTCTGAGAAACGGGATACGTCCAGGGCCAAAATGGACACAACTGCACGAACTTGACAGCTCCTAGAGAAATAACACGCGTGGAAGTTATTGATGAACTACACCAAATGATGGCAGTTCAAGACATCACGTTCACCGTCCATCAAGTATTTCCGGTAATGTCTCACTAAGAAAAGGTTCAAGACCTTGTGGACACCTATTGCCTAAGTGGTATTTCTCGTTTTCTGATTTTCATCGGGTTTTCATTCATGTGGGGGATTTTTGGAGAAAATGAACTTAAAATGATTTATTGGTCTTGGTAGGAATGGACCTTGGACCAATGGGTCACTAAGGAACACTAGCTCATTTTCACTTTTGTGAATGAACCTTTAGTCCCGCATTGGAGAGACTAAAGATGAATCATCTCTTTATTACCACAAAAATTACATCTAAGGGAGCGCCCTTAGGGTTTAGAAGCTTTTGTGGTTGGGGGAGGACTAAGGCAATGGGCTAGTTAGATCAAACATACTTTTCACACATGTGCGGTGCTTCGCATCGAAGCACGCACACTTGCGGTTGCGGCTGCGGTTGCGGCTTGCGAGCTTGCGAGCTTGTGAGCTTGCGGACTTGCGGGTGCGGGTGTGACTGTGGCTACTGCTGCGTGAGTATGCTTACGGGTGCGGAGGTAGCTAAGGCTGCGGGCCAACCAAGACTTACGTTTTTTGAACATTAAATTTTGTTTTAATTGTGGGCGTCTGACCCGGCGAGTATAATTCTTGTCATAATAGAAAATAAATTTTGCCATTTTTATTACCGTTTCAAAATTAAATTTCGCACTTAAATTTTTTGACTAAATAAAAAATTTATTCTCAATTATTACTACACATATTTCACTCCATCTTTGCCTATAAAAGAAAAGAGAATTCTTCATTTCAAAGCACTCCAGAGCATGCTATTATCCATAATCTCTTTTCCCCTCTTCTTGCTTTGTTTTGCGCATATTGCTTGTTTATTTCCCTTCCCTATCAGTTGTTGTTGAGTTCGTTTGAGGGTGATTAGTATTGTGCTAATACTAGTCATAAGGGCAGTTCTATCCTTGACACATCTCCTCTATTGGGCTATAGCATCTCTCATTCTTGAGGAGTACCCGAGGACTATTGTGTTAAGGACAATTTGCTGAGCAGGTGGCTCTGTCCATTGTGTGTAACAATTCAGAGATTTCTTAACCTTAACAAATTTATTCTGTTTAGTGTTTTTCATTGTTGCAGAACCAACAAAAAATAAATAAGCTTAATTATCAACAATATTAAAGGTGAGGTGTAATAAACTCGTCACATAAAAAGTTATTCATATATTTAATAATTACTCTAAAAAAAATTTATTGGTGGATGATTATTATCCTATTTACTTGTAATTGATTGGGTCATTAAATTTTTCTATAATTAGTTTGGATGGACCCATTGGAACAGAGTGCATAGAAGCCTCATCTTAATACATAAAGACCAACTATTCCATCGGATTCGGTGCGTAGTTCGGTTTTCTTACTCTTTACTAAGATAAACAATGTTAGGAAGACCCTGATTTTTTACCCTATTTTTTATATCCTATGTGATAGTATCTTTCAACCCTAGATCTAAAATGGTGAATTCTTTTAAATCCACGGTAGGTTCCGACTAAACTGCCATAAACCAATATTTATACTATACGTAGACATTATATTTTTTTGGTGTCAAAATCCGGAGTATATCTACCATTTTCGCAAGATAAAAGACAAGGCAGTAGCTAGGGAGGGTTGATGCAAAAATAACATCCCACAATAAAAATAGCCTAGACCAAACAGATAGGTGTCATGAAACCCACAATGCCCTTGCTTGTTGTCCACAATCCAGTTATATATATAACTCAGTTTGCTTCGTATTGTTAAGACACAAATACTTTTGCAACTCTGCTCCCATTGTGAAGTAGATCTAAACACTAAACCTATAGTTCATTTTCTACAAATATGAAGTCCACTTCTACTACAATTCTCAGAGCTCTCAAGTGTGTTAGATCTTCATCCAAGTTGTCCCCAGCGTCCGTAACACCATGGCCTATCTCTCGTAGTTCATTAGATGGCTGGCTGGCTGGAGAACTTGACACACTGAAGCTACGGAAAAATGAAAATGAGACCTCTTCATCATCATCAGTTGCTCTATGGTTCATACATGCAATGGATGTAGCCATATCAAGTCAAAACTTTGCAATCAAATCTTTCTCGAAAGATTCTTTCAGTGAAGATGAAAAGAAAGGGATCGAAAATCATTTGGAGGATGTCGTAGATTTACTTGATGCTTGTAATTATTTACGCGAGAAGATCGAAAGCCTTAGAAATTACATCGATTTGGTGAACACGGTGGTACACTGGCTTGATGGAAATAATTCACATGCAAACACTACCGTATTAGAACGTGTACGAGATTTGTTAAATTCATGTGAAGGGTCGGAGAAAAAATCCGCTGAATTAGAAAAATGCAGTTCTAACTTAACAAAATTAGTCACTAAAGGTTTACCAAGTGGATTAAAAACTGGTTCAGGTGACTCTGAGTTGGATGAGATCTTGAGCGGTTCAAAGGCGATTACAGTTCTTGCAATTGGAGCCGTTGGGGTCATGTTATCATTCAAGTCAAGGCGAAGTTTACCCGTTACAAAATCTTCTGAGACGTCTTTATGGTCTAATTCGCTAAATGAATTACGTAAAGAAATGAAAGAAGGAATTGAAAAGCGCAGGAAATCAGGTGGTGTTGTTCTAGATGAGTTAAGAAATGCAGTTACCGCGAGTAAGAACCTCCGAGGGTTATTGAACTCATCCCATCGACTTGGAAGCGAAGATGGGAAAAGAGAATTAAGAGTTAATGTTGAAGAACTAAGAAGAAATTGTTTTGAAATTGAACAAGGCATTATCACACCATTAGAAGCAAAAGTAGATGATCTTTATAAAAATTTGATTAGTGTTAATTTGTATTTATTGGATATAATGTCAAAATAGACATCATGCCAACTAAATCCATAAAATCTGTACTTGATAGAAATATGTGTCTAGAACCCATCAATGAATTGAGGTTCCCTCTGCAAAGATTTTTGTTCAAAATTAATTTGCACGCATCAGTACTTGTCAAATTATGCCAAATTATATTTTCGTACGTAATTCTGTTTTACAGTAACGTTTGAATTCACCGATATTGTTACCTGATCCAAACCAGAATGGAAACTGATTCAAGTTGCTAAACCTTGAAGGCTTGTAGCACATGCTAATTAGTTAACCAACTACTACTTACAGTTCTTGATGAGCCAACGCATTTAGGCTCATAACCAATAATTAAGCATCTAAAAATCTCTCGTGTAGAATATAACAGGCATTACAATTCATATTTACTTATGAAGTTGTAATTTCCACCAGCTAGGGTGATAAAGATAACCTTTCTCACGCGTTTCAAGTTCCGAAGCACTAAATTAAGGCTGCTAATTAACAATTACCTTCTCTTGTTGCAAATATCATTTCAACCAATAGTAAGTATTCAAAGACTTGGTTTATAACTTCAAAAAACCTGAAATACCTATTCAATGTGATTCTTCAAATAATTCCTTCCACAAGTTATGGTAAACAGAAAAAGATCAGTGTTTCCAATAACCAACTTTTGCTCTGCGCCCCTAGCGAGATAATGCTAGAAATGAAACCGGAAATGCTATTTTCAGTCCCTACTCTGCGCCCAGATGATGTGGCCAGACAGCCTGGCACAAAAATGTAAAAAACACGTCACTGACTATTTGACCCAAATTTAGGCGGAAATTTTTTCCTTCTTTTGTTTCTTTCCTTTCTGGATTTATTTCTTGTAAATCGTTTACTAGGGGTAAGTTCTATTCCTGCTCATTAACTAAGTAGAAAATCGAAAATTACATGCCATTGATAACTAATGGTGGTCCTAAACGAATTAAATGAAGAATCTTCGAAGGCAAAACAAAAGGTGAGTTAAATTTCTCATTAAGGAATAACTAATTCAATGGTTTTAATTTGGGTTTTAGATTTTGGAAAAATTGTTAGGAATATAGTATGTGTTGCTCGCAAACTGTTTGAAAAAATGTCTGTATAAAGATTTTCTATATAGTTGTCTCCACTTCACCTAATATATTGTTTCACTGTGATAGGAGAACTTTTATGAAAAGTCTGATTGTGTTGGTACCGAAGGAGATGGAGGTGGAGATGGAGATGGAGTTGGAGTTGGACCAAAAAAGCCCGAACTTGGTATGAGGTTTAAAAGTACAACTGATGCATATGAGTTTGATAAAGGTTTTGCACAACAAACTGGATTTCTTGTTATGAAAAGCTCAGTTAAGAATAACACTTTAGGAGAGATTAGAAGTTATACATTTACTTGTGCTCGAGCAGGCAAATGCGATAGTACCAGTGAGGAACCATTAAACCCACAAGCTACTATTAAATGTGAATGCCCAGCAAGGATAGTGATACGGTTAGATACTTTAGTTGGGTATGTAATCAGCAAGATTGAGTTGGTTCATAATCATCCACTAAACCCTGATGATGCAAGATTTTTTCGTTGTAATCGGTATGTTAATGCCCATGTGAGGAATCAGACTGATCTATTTGATAGAGAAGATCTTAGCACTAGTACAAAAATGGCCTTTGGCCACGGTAATTTACCGAGTCCAAAGGTCTATGGCACGGTTTGAAAAATCGTGTCCAAAGCCTGCGTGGCCAAAAGGTCTATTTGGTCACGGTGAATTTCGTGTGTATTTTTTGTAATCCACCGTGACCACAGCTTCATTAGTCACGGATTTTTCTTATATACCATGCCAAATTAGTTCATTGGTCACGAAATGCTGAAATACACCGTGACCAAATTTGTTCATTGGTATTATATCGTGATTAATTTGTATATTGGTCACGGATCCTATAAATTCACCGTGTCCAAACCGTACACATATACATAAGATACTTGGGCACAATCACGAGCTGCAAACATCTTAATGCCTTGGAAAAAAAGAAAATAGGCAAAGTAGAAACAAGAGTCTGAATGAAATTACTAAACATTGCACTGAATATGATAATATGTTGAATAAATCACCACAGTTTCCATGTATCTTGATATATGGATTCTATTAGAGTTAATATAAACAATAAGTATCAAAACATGTTTGGCATAATCAAGTAGGAACGGCAGACTTCAAAAATGTTACAAAAGGACAACTGCACTTCCACTGCATGCCTACTTCAGGTCCTGTTTAAAGAAGATTCCTGTGCACATTCACATCGCAAGAGCACCTCCAAACTCTGCTGCTACCAATGTCCGTTTGGCTGCAAAAGAAGAAAAAAAACAAAACAAACTGTAAGTCAAGTTTCAATAGAAGAATTTATACTGCTTACATGTGTAGTAATTTGTCGAAATTTTCTGAATCTTGACTGAGGTTAATCACAAAAAATTAAGCAAGCATTGAAGATGCATTAATTATTCAAGGACACCCACTGAAAACATCCACGTAAGTTCTCTTATTCCAACTATAAAATGCAAGAAATAATTAGTAATGGCAGCACTGATATTAACTTGCAAACCTCAGAGCAAAGATATTAAACTAATATACTGGTAAAGAGAAACCGACAATAACTATGGAGGTTTTCCCTTGATGTGTGCCTGGATTACCAAACACTGAACACAAGAGAAACACATGTTTCTAAGGTATTAAATGACATTTAATGTCATAATTTTTCTTTTGCGATTTTCATTTTACGAAGGTAAAAATACAAGAAGGAGAAACTAAATGTAATGATAAATGGTTTGCCATGAAAAAAATGAATAACAAGAGCCACACTTCAATAGAAAAGAATCAAAAGATACACGTGCACCAGCACCAACAGAGAAAGACATTTAAGTATGGTGTACCTTGCGGTTGCTATATTTGTTTTCACTATTTTGAAGGGAAAAAAACTGGTACGAGGTTTATGGAGTAACCCGTAAAATTCATGTTGATTAAAAGACAACCAGTAAAAACCCATCATCAAAAGGTTCCACCAAAGTGAATCTGGAAGTCGGGGACTGACCTAAGGGGAGAATGTTGGAGAATAGCTAGAGAACTAACAAATACACAATGAAGGATGGTAACAAAAGTGTAAGCTAGTTCTAACAAGACAGATTCATACCTAATCGCTGGATGTAATCCCTCGTGTTGCTGAAACAATTGAACAACTTGCAACATGTATTTCATATTGTATGATAATTTAGGACATTGTTGAGCATTCAAAAGTAAGTTTAAATGCTTAAACTGCTTGCAATTATGGGTTCCCTACAGTCTATGTTTTCAGGGAGAAGAAGCCAGACAAAAATCAACCACAATACGCAGGGATATAGATTCTGAATCAAACGATCATCTACTTTAGCGCCTAGCCTGTAGGCTTACTTCGGAGACATGGTGTATTTTCTTGGAAAGATTTAATGTCAGTATAATAAGCCAATGCTTTTTTGAGTTGTGTATTTCCCGTGCCAGGCCTCCCATAAAGCACGACTCCCTGTCAACAAAACACAAAATATTCATAGTGCAGATGTGAACGTTTAGGAAGATAAAATATTTGGTATGAAGGAATTACCTTCGGTTGATCTATCCCGAGAATTTCAAATAACTCAGAATGCTTAATTCGCAGCTCAAACTAAACAAGTAAGATAATTTAGAAACTAAACAAGTAAGATAATTAAGAAGCTTAATTTATTATTCTAAACTTGTATCAGTACTGACTGTCACGTTATTAGAACTGATGAAATATCTGTAGAGTCTTACCAGCAGGATACCCTTTGTGAGTTCTCCACTATCACTTGAAGTCTGATTCATAGGAGTGTGAACAACTTCATTTTGACCACGCCCACAGCGGGACTTTCACCCAGTACGTACCTTTTGGAGAAGGAACAAAGTTACCTAGAATTCAAATGATAGATGAAAGGGAAGTTTAAGATTTCACATTTATATCTGCTTTAGCTGAACTAGATATCAAACGCAGATTATAGTTGCAAGAAATATTAAGAAATGTTAGTAACCAATGATTCCCATTTTGCCGTAACAGAGCTGTAGACATACCCACCCTCCCTCGAGAATACCAAGCAGTTTTTCACCAGATAAAGACATCGAGACATGTCATCTTTTTGCAACCTGTAAGAGTTACCTGCAACAATACGAAATGGATGTGTGAGATAATCAGATCAGTGGGCCTATAACCACCTAGTGAGATGAAAAAATGAAAAAATATAAAGTTCACTTGTGAAAGTGGACTTGTAAAGTTAGCATAATGATACTAGTGGGTCTATTAAAATGAACGATTAATAGTGATCATGTACATACATTTACTATCTTCAGTCGCTCCAGGTAATTAATGGACTTGAGTCTTTGAACAATCACTACAGCAAAGAAAGAACCCAAAAGGTAGAAAACTACATAAATCGGACAAAACAACAAAAAAAAAGACTTCCCACCGTATACTTACCACCCAATATTTAGCTGGAAGGATTTGTAAATCACTGACATATATCCTACATGTAGCATTGCCACATCTTTGTCTCCCTCTTAGGCCTCCTGGCCATTTGAATCTTCAAACTACGATCGCTTCCTCCAACTAGAACTGAAAAGATTTCAATGTAATTAAATTATAAGACACATTAAGACACAACACACCCACTTACCCATCCAACCAGATATATGGTTAAGGCTCAATAACATAATAAAAGTCATCTCAGGCGAAACTGTACGGGAGGGATTGTCTGCAATCGAGACTGATATGTGTTTGTATGATTGCATTTCATAAATCTCATTTCTTCAAATCTATATAGCTGCCTGCTGGCCTAATTATAAAACTTCATGCTGCAAAACTGCTTTAAACTAAATGACATTGTAGACTTGTTGCTAGTAAGACACAATTACTAGTAATTGCAATTAGACAATTATAAACAGCATGAACCTAGAAACCTGACAATCCAATTCATATATATACCAAGTGCAATTGTTGAATAAACATTATAACTAGTATTGACCCTTCGTAAGCCGCTGGATAGTGGAAGCTAAATCAACTTCTTCACAAAAGTCATTTAGATTTAGACACTTTGCAGTGTTGCATATCTTGCACCATTTTTATTAGCATGTTCCTTCCATCAGACTCAACTCCAGAAGCATCCATAATAACAAAAACTGTAGTGACATTGTAAATACAGAAGGGACGAATAAGAAACACAGTAGTTCACAAATCTAAACTAATAGATGTGACACTCTTTCATCAAACTTCTTATCAGTTTATCTATACTTCAGTCAACATTCTACCAATCTGCAGTTGCTCTCCTTATTATTTGATGATATCATAATTCATAACAATGATTAATTAACAGAATTCAAAGTGAAAAAAAACAATTAATCTCAATTTAAATTATCAGAATTTGGAAATGAAACAGTGAACACAATATATATGGCGAATACTACTAAAGAAGGTCTCAAAGCATATACATAAAACAATTTTAGGCTTCCAGTGAAACTAACAGAACTCCGAAAAACTAAGTCACACGTTACCATCACAAAGATATATTAATATTAAATAGTATTAACAGTAACCTAATAAATGGATACAGTAACTACAAACCAAGAATATAAAGAAACATATTCTTGAGGAGGGGAAAAAGAGAGCAAGCGAAACTAACATTCTAATCTTCCGATTTAGAAGTCTAAATCCACTACAATTCGTATATGAGTCTGTCTGTCTATACATTTTATGCAACACATTTCTTTGAGTTCAAAATTAATTGAAAAAGATTTGAGAAATACTTCAAACCCAATTTTATATCTAGGGTTTGCAGTGATTTCAAAATTAATTGAAAAATATTTGAGAAACAATTCAAACCCAATTTTCTATCTAGGGTTTGCAGTGATTTCACCAACTACAAGAGAAATCAAAATGAACTCAAGACAAAATTAAACTGAGGTAATAAATTGATTACCATGACAATACCAATATTGAATAATAAACAAAAAAATACAAACGAAATCATGGAAGACATAGAAGAGAGAATTTATTTTCACCTTAAAATTGCTTCATCATGACAGCAACCACAATCAAAGATCCCATTACATCAACGATAAGTTTCATTTTCACATCATAACATTCTATCATACAGTATCTCCACAGTTCCCATAAGAAACCCTAGTTCTGGCGAAACGGAAGAGAATCATATCGGCCAGACTTGATTGATCAACACTTCTTTCAAAGAAAGATATGTGAACTGGCTCATCGAGGAATCTAGAGATATTGTTCTGGCTTATTATTATTATGGCCAGTAAAATGGAAAGTGGAAGAAGTTTTAACTGAACTCCACTTATTTTAGAAAAGAGAAATATGAATCAAAAGAATGTGAAGTAGGAGAGATCGTGGGACCCGTAATAGACACGAAGCACTGCACTACCATTCGTGTCTAAAATGAAAAGTTTGGTTATTCAAAAACCGTACATACTGTGGACACGCGAATACACATCACTGAGACAAGGTTAACCGAGACTGAATCCCTAAATATTACTAGTGTATAGGCTGAACAAAGTCTATAATATATGTGTAACTGAACATGGTGGTCCTGAGAATATGACGTGTACACCTAAAGATTGCAGAAATATGGTTGATAAGCTAAGGCGTATAAGGCTTGGTGAAGGAGATGCTGCTGCAATTCTTAAATATTTTGCAAAGATGGGTACGCAAAATTCTGGTTTCTATTCTAAGGTGGATTTAGATAAGGAAGTCACTTGGAAAAGGTGTTTTGGGCGGATGGTAGGTTTAGAGAAGCATACAAGGAGTTCAACGAGGTAATTTCATTTGACACTACATACTTGGTGAACAGATATGATATTCCTTTTGCCCTATTTGTGTTGGAGAAAAATGGACTTTAAATATTTTTAGTTTTGGTGGGAATGAATCTTAGGACTTAGAAGTCACTAGGGTATACTAGTTCATTTTTTATTTTTGTGAATGAACCTTTAGTCCCACATTGGAGAAACTAAAGATGATTTCTTTGCTTATTATCTAGAAAATTGTTTCTAAGGGAGGGCCCTTAGGTTTAGAAGCTTTTGTGGTTGGGAGAGGACTAAGTCTATGGGCTAGTTGGTGCAACCATGTTTTTTACACATGTGCGGTGCTTCGCACCGAAGCACGCACGCACGGGCTCGGGTGCGGGTACGAGTGTGACTGTGGCTACTGCTGCGGGAATGAGTATGGATGCGGGTGCGGTCGTAGCTAAGGCTGCGGGCCAACCAAGACTTACGTTTTTTGAACAAAATATATTTTCTTAAAAGAATTTAAGACTAAATCAAATTTGTTTTAAATGTGGGGGCGTATGACCCGGCGATATTTTAGGAGAGAATTATTCTTAACCGTTTTAAATTCGTGTTAACCATTAACTCCGTGCTTCATGCGTGGAATTGAATTTCAACCATAATGTCCGTGATTTATGCACGGAATTGATTTTCATACTCTCTTCTTCTACCTATAAAAGAAAACGAATTTCTTCATTAGAACTCACTCAAGAAGCAGCTACTATCATGTCTTCTTTTCCCCTCTTCTTGCTTTGTTTTGTGCACTTTGCTCGTTTATTTCCCTTCCATCTAAATTGTTGTTAAGTTCTAGAGGGTGACTAGTATTGTGCTTATACTAGTCATAACAGGCAATTCTATCCTGGACACATCTCCTCTGTTGGGGTATAGCATCTCTCATTATTGAGGAGTACCCGAGGACTATTGTGTTAAGGACAATTTGCTGAGCAGGTGGCTCAGACCATTGTGTGTATCAATCATAGATTTCTTAAACTTAACAATTTCTTTTGTTTAATGTTTTCCATTGCTGCAGATCCAACAATCTTAACACAATATTATTCTTCTGTAACAATGGCTAAAAGTGATGTTGACAGACCACAAAAATTCAGTGGCAAAGATTTCAAAAGATGGCAATCCAAGATGTTGTTCTTTTGAGTTTTCATATTTGGATGAATTAGTTATAAAACCTTTTGATGAGACTTTGAATGATGCGGGAAATAAAAGAGAGTTAGAAAGTTGGGGTAGACAGAACTATATGGCTAAAAATCACATTCTGAACTATTTAGAAGATGGTTTGTATGATTTCTATAATGTTAAAGAAAACTTTTCTGCGTTTGACTTATGGGCAGCC
This sequence comes from Papaver californicum, assembly GCA_023531435.1. Taxonomy (NCBI): domain Eukaryota; kingdom Viridiplantae; phylum Streptophyta; class Magnoliopsida; order Ranunculales; family Papaveraceae; genus Papaver; species Papaver californicum. The sequence goes on from JAJJMC010014687.1 coordinate 6,747,510, forward strand.
TTAGAAGCAAAATATGAAGCGGAAACTGCTGGTCGTAAGAAGTTTTTGGTAGCCAGGTTCCTGGATTACAAAATGACAAATGAAAAATCTGTGGTTGACCAATTCCTTGAACTTCAGTGCATTATCAATGAAATTATTGCTGAAGGTATGGTGATAGATGAAACGTTTCAAGTGTCTCTTGTGATTGAGAAATTACCTTCTTCATGGTCTGAATACAAACGAAGATTGAGACATGAAACTGGTGAAGTCAATATGGTTGAATTGGGTAAGAAGATTCAGTTGGAAGAATTTTTGTGCTCCAAAGACAAGAACGTATCTTCCGCAAGGGACATGTCCAACAGAGCTCATGTAATTGAATACAAGTCTTTTGATACTGAAAAGGGCGACCGCAGCAACCGCAAGCCTGGTCCGCACAAGAAAGGTACATTTCTGAAACCCAAATCTGGCACTGGTAAAATTAAAGGTGCGTGTTATGTTTGTGGAATTCCTGGCCATATGACAATGCATTGTAGAAAACGTAAGGACCTTAATAACAAGAAAAACAATACTAATTTGGTTGAAAGCAACAAGAACGAGTTTTCTGGCACGGTGTCTGAAGTCAACTTGGTAACCAATGTGAGAGACTGGTGGGTAGACGCTGGTGCTACCAAACATGTCTGTGGAAACAGAGATATGTTCACCTCCTATCAGAAGGTAGGGGAAGGGGAAAAACTCTACATGGGTAACTCGTCCGCAGCATAGGTTACAGGAAAAGGTCAAGTTGGGCTAAAGCTCACTTCTGGGAAAACTCTCACATTGAATGAAGTTCTTCATGTTCCGGACATCTACAAAAATCTTGTATCTTGTGGTGTTTTAGATGATAAGGGTTTTAAACTTTTTTTTGAATATGGGAAAGTTATTGTAACTAAGGGTAAGGACTATGTAGGAAAGGGTTATAAGAATGAGGGTCTCTACAAAATGTATGTAACCTCTGTTGAAATGAATAAAATTGATTCTTCTTATGTTTGTGTGTCATTGAATGTTTAGCATAGTAGACTTGGTCATGTAAACTATAAATCAATGAATAAACTGGATAGCATAGGCTGGATACCCAAATTTAGTTTGGAAAATGAACATAAATGTGAAATATGCGTAGAATCAAAATATGCTAAAAAAAACTTATAGGAAATATATTCAGAGAAATTCTAAACCCTTAGAATTAATTCATTCAGACCTAGTTGACATGAAATCAGTTCAAACTAGAGGTGGTAAGAAATGGTTTGTCACTTTTATAGATGATTGTACGAGGTACTGTCACATTTATTTACTTAAAGGAAAGGATGATGCCTTAGAAGCCTTTAAGATATATAAACTAGAAGTTGAAAACCAAATGAGTACTACCATTAAAACTGTTAGGTCTGATCGTGGTGGTGAGTATGTAATCCCTATAGGAGATTTTTGCATAGAACATGGCATTATACATGAAGTACAATCTAATGATATGGCTGAACGGAAAAACCGAACCCTTAAGGAGATGGTGAATGTCATGTTCATTAGTTCAGGACTACCTGCAAACTTGTGGGGGAGGCCGTCCTCTCAGCTTGCTATGTCTTGAACAGAGTACCCTTTAAAAGATGAGACAAAACTTCATATGAGTTATAGAAAGGTAGACAACCTTCTTATGCATACTTTAAAGTGTGGGGGTGTTTGGCTAAGGTTTCCATTCCTCCACCTAAGAGAACCAAAATAGGACCCAAAACTGTTGACTGTGTCTTCATAGGGTATCCTGAACATACTACTGCATACATATTTATGGTTGTGAGTTCTGAAATATCTGAAAATGGTGTGAATACTATTATGGAATCTAGGGATGTTGTGTTCTTTGAAAATGTTTTTCCTTTGAAATCTGAATCTCGCATGATATGTGTTGATCCCCTAGATGTCCCTTCTACTAGTCAGATATTACCTGTAAAGGAAGATGAATTTGAGCCTAGAAGAGGTAAAAGACTTAGAACTGAAAAATCTTTTGGGCCAGACTTCATAACATGCTTAGCTTAGACTGATCCACAGACTTATAGAGAAGCCATGACTTCTTCTGAAGCTCCATGGTGGAAAGAAGCTATCATTGGTGAAATGGATTCCATTATACAGAATGATACTTGGGAGATTGTAGATTTACCTCTAGGGTGCAAACCCATAGGTTGTAAATGGATCTTCAAAAGGAAACGTAAAGTAGATGGAACTGTGGAAAAATATAAAGCTAGATTAGTAGCTAAAGCCTATAAACAAATAGAAGGTGTAGATTTCTTTGATACTTATTCACCTGTTACGAGAATTACTTCCATTAGGATGTTAATTGCTATTGCTGCCATTCATAACTTAAAGATACATCAAGTGGATGTAAAAACAGCTTTTCTAAATGGTGAATTAGATGAAGAAATTTATATGGACCAACCTGAGGGTTTTATAGTGAAAGGTTATGAAAACAAAGTTTGTAAACTGAAAAAATCTTTGTATGGTTTGAAACAAGCACCTAAACAGTGGCATGCAAAATTTGATCACGTGATGATTTCTAGTGGTTTTAAAATAAATGAATATGACAAGTGTGTTTATACTAAACTTGTGAATAATGCATGTGTGATTGTATGCTTGTATGTTGATGATATGCTTATACTTGGTACAAACATGGATGTAATTAATTCCATAAAGAGAATGCTAAATGAGAACTTTGACATGAAAGACTTAGGCCCCGCAGATGTAATCTTAGGGATGAAGATTAGAAGACATTCTAATAGATGTAGTCTTAGTCAATCTCATTATGTTGAATCTGTGCTTAAAAGATATAACCAGATTGATAGTAAACCTGCTTGTACTCCGTATGATCTTTGTTGTAGACTCAAAAAGAATAAGGGTAATGGAGTTTCACAACTTGAATATTCACGTGTAATAGGAAGTCTGATGTATTTGATGAATTGTACGAGACCAGACATTGTTTATGCTGTGAGTAGGTTGAGTAGGTATACTTGTAATCCAGGACAGAAGCATTGGGATGCACTTATTAGAGTGTTAAGGTACTTGAAGTACACTTTAAACTTTTGTTTAAATTATAAGAGATACACTACGGTCCTTGAAGGATTTTGTGATGCAAACTGGATATCGAACTTAGAGGAGTCTAAGTCTACGAGTGGATATGTCTTCACTCTAGCTTGCGGGTCTTTATCTTGGAAGAGTTCCAAAAAGACATGTATAGCTCGATCCACTATGGAATCGGAGTTTATTGCGTTAGATAAAGCAGGAGAGGAAGCCGCTTGGATAAGATGTTTTTTAGAAGACATTCCTCTTTGGCATAGGCCTGTGCCAGCTATATCTATACATTGTGATAGTCAAGCTGCAATAGCTAATGCAAAAAACAACAACTATAATGGGAAGTCTCTACACATTCGTAGAAGACACAATTCCTTAAAACAATTAATCTCAACTGGCGTTATTTCTGTTGACTTTGTGAGGTCTAAAGAGAATATCGCGGACCCTTTGACGAAAGGTTTGTCCAAGGAGATAGTTAGTAATGCATAAAGGGGGATGGGGCTAAAGCTCATCAATTAAACTTTCCATGAAGGATACTCAACCTTGATGACTGGAGATCCCAAGATCAAGGTTTCGAATGAGACAACTAATTTGTGGTGGGTTAAAGGAAACACTATCAGAGAATTTCATTCTCTGTCCCTTCCCTATGGTGTAGACGTGATAGTATGACTGCATGTGAAGGATGATTTTTTATTAAGTCTTAATGAGTTCTATAGTTTCAATTTAAGATTGAAGTGGGGCTGTAAAAGTAAACACTTTTGATGGAACACACCTATATGAATGAGGAAGTGGGCCGCTTCCTATGAGAATTGAGCTGATTCTCTAGAGCATTATGAGAAACGGGATACATCCAGGGCCAAAATGGACACAACGGCACGAACTTGACAGCACCTAGAGAGATATCACGCGTGGAAGTTATTGATGAACTACACCAAACGATGGCAATTCAAGACATCGCGTTCACTATCCATCAAGTAGTTCCGATAATTTCTCACTTAGCAAAGGTTCAAGACCTTTATGGACACCTATTGCCTAACTGGTATTTCTCGCTTTCTGATTTTTGATTTTTATCGGGTTTTCATTCATGTGGGGGATTGTTGGAGAAAAATGGACATTAAATGTTTTTGGTCATGGTGGGAATGGATCTTAGGACTTAGAAGTCATTAAGGTGCACTAGCTCATTTTTCACTTTTGTGAATGAACCTTTAGTCCCACATTGGAGAAACTAAAGATGATTCCTTTGCTTATTACCTAGAAAGTTGCTTCTAAGGGAGGGCCCTTAGGGTTTAGAAGCTTTTGTGGTTGGGGGAGGACTAAGTCTATGGGCTAGTTGGTGCAACCATGCTTTTAACACATGTGCGGTGCTTCGCACCGAAGCACGCACGCACAGGCTCGGGCTCGGGTGTGCGTGCGCTTGTGTCTTGCGATTTACGGTTTGCGTTTTGCGGCTTGCGACTTACGGATGCGGCTGTGGTTGTGGTTGCGGTTGCGGGTGTGGATGTGACTGTGGCTACTGCTGCGGGAATGATTATGGATGCGGGTGGGGGCGTATCTAATGCTGCGGGCCAACCAAGACTTACGTTTTTTGAACAAAATATATTTTCTTAAAAGAATTTAAGACTAAATCAAATTTGTTTTAAATGTGGGGGCGTATGACCCGGCGAGATTTTAGGAGAGAATTATTCTTATCCGTTTTAACCATTAACTTCGTGCTTCATGCGTGGAATTGAATTTCAACCATAATGTCCGTGATTTATGCACGGAATTGATTGCTATACTCTCTTCTTCTACCTATAAAAGAAAACAAATTTCTTCATTATAACTCACTCCAGAAGCAGCTATTATCATGTCTTCTTTTCCCCTCTTCTTGTTTTGTTTTGTGCACTTTGCTCGTTTATTTCCCTTCCATCTAAATTGTTGTTAAGTTCTAGAGGGTGACTAGTTGTGCTTATACTAGTCATAACGGGCAGTTCTATCCTAGACACATCTCCTCTGTTGGGGTATAGCATCTCTCATTATTGAGGAGTACCCGAGGACTATTGTGTTAAGGACAATTTGATGAGCAGGTGGCTCTGTCCATTGTGTGTATCAATCAGAGATTTCTTAACCTTAACAATTTCTTCTGTTTAGTGTTTTCCATTGCTGCATATCCAACATTTGTAGGGATAAATCACCATGGACAGTCAATATTATTTGGATGTGGGTTGGTTTAGCATGAAGACACAGAATCCTTTGTGTGGTTATTTTCTCAATGGCTTAATTGTATATATGGACACGCACCTCCAACAATAATTAGTGACCAGGATAAGGCCATGAAAAAGGCAATAGAATTTTTTTTCCCAAATATCAGACATAGACGGTGTTTATGGCACGTGATATAAAAGTTGTCGAAAAAGTTCAAAAGTTATAATAACTATTACCGTATTTAGTATTCAATGAAAAAGATAGTTTATACTCACAATACCCGTCAGACTTTGAAACTAAATGTAAGGAAATGCTAGTGAAGTATAACTTGTCCGGTAACGAGTGGTTAAAGGACTTGTACGAAGAAAGACAGCCGTGGATACCCTTTTTTATGTTGTGTCTACAACAATAAAAATACTGAAACAGAAGATGTTAATGTTAAAATAAAATCTCTAAATTGAAACACTGATTTGCACACAAAGGACAGAGTCACCTGCTCAGCAAATTGTCTTTAACACAATAGACCGCGGGTACTCCTCAAAAATGAAAGATGTTATACCCCCAAATCGGAGATGTATCCAGGATAGAACTGCCCGTTATGATTTGTATAAGCACAATACAAATTACCCACTCAACGAACTCAACAACAATAGAAGAATGAAGAAAATAAACAAGCAAAGCAAGAAGAGAGAAAAAGAGCTAGGGATAGTAACCTGCTCTGGGATGAGTTAAAATAACGAAGTCGATTTTCTTTTATAGGCAGAGAGAGGAGAATAGTTGTAATGGCAATTGAATGAGAATCAATTCCTTGCATGGAGCACAGACATAAATTGTAAATGGAATTAAAACGGGCAAATTTAAATCAATTTAGTAAGTAAAATATATTCCACCGATTCAGATGCCCCCCCTCATTAAGAAAATTTATTTTTATATTTAAATTCATTTGGAAAATATATCAAAAGAATTTTGTCCAAAAAGATAAGTCTTGGTTGGCCTGAGCCCGAGGTCGGCCTACACGACCGGACGGCAGCGTGCGTGTGTTTCGGTGCAAAGCACCGCGCGTGTGTGAAATATGTGGTGGCACCAACTAGCCCATTGCCTAAGTCCCTCCCTCACACAAAAGTGTGTTGACCCAAAGGCCCACTCTTAGATGCAAATTTCTCAGTAATATGGAGAGACAACATCTTTAGTTTCTCATATATATGACTAAAGGTTTCATTCACAAATAGTGAAAAAGAACTACTGTCCTTAGAGCATCTCCAACGGCACGAGCATACCAAATAGCATAACCCAAATTTCTTTGCTCTTTGGTCCACCCGTAACACAGCGGTTTTCGACCAAAATATGCTCATACGCTCTTCTAACCTGGGCTTAATTCTAGCTGAACGTTAGGTGGAACGGACGTCTTGCTGGTGTAACGCATTGGTGTTGAGCGTAGATTTGGGTAACGCTTCATTTTAGACGCTACACTAAGAAACGTCTGGAACCAGACGCACTTCTATTGGAACGTTGCAGACTCATACGCGTCTTAACCAAACGTATGTTTAAGCGTCAACACCAAGTAGCGTCTCTTATCCAAGCGTAGTCATATGAGAACGTATGGAAATTGAGGGTTGTCTTGTGTAGACGTTTGGGCACATACGACCTCCCACAAGAACGCCGCAATCAGAAACGTCCTCCCACAACGACGCTTGGTCCTGAAACATAACCTTGTATGGACGCCGGGCCGCGAAACGTCCTCTTGGATGAGCGTCCAACAATAAGAAAATATTAAATGAAAATGATGATACCAAACAAAGCTAAACTACCCTCTGGAAGAGCGTCCAACTTAACCTTGCTTGGGAAATGATGATACCAAACAAGGGAACGTTTGGTTCTTTGGCTTTTGATTCTTTGGCGTCCAACGTAACCTTGTTTGGGAAATGATGATACCAAACATGGGAACGTTTGGTTATTTGGCGTCGTCCTAAGAGGACATCTGGTTCAGGGCGCTATTGTAGGGGAACATTGGATTCAGGCGTATATTTGGGTAACGCTTCTTCAGTGAGCGTTGTGTTAGAGGGTGTTTGTTTTTTGCACTATATAGTGATTTTCACTTCAAATGTCTTTAAAATGGTGGGACCCAAAAAAAATGGGGTGTTTGTTTTTTGACTATATAGTGATTATCACTTCAAGTGGTGGTGATTTGAAGTGCAAAATATGAAGTAGCAAAAAGCTACTTCAATTTTACCACTTCAAATATTTATCACTTACTACCCATTTTATCCTGTAACAACTATTATTATTCCAATCTCTCACAAACTTAAAAATCTAAACTCTCACCATTCTCACGTCTAAACTCCCACCACTTCTGCCACCACCGCTTCTATTGGTGGTTACTATACATGATTTAGGTATGTCTTTCTTTCATTTCTTCTCTTGTAACCTCCGTTTTACAGAATAGTGAAGCTTCATATTTCTTTACAGTGATTTTTTTTTCCTTCAAAAAATACTTTTGATTCCGTGAAGCAATTTACACCATTTTCTTCCGAAAGATTTTTACCGTTCTTATGTTCTTTTTCAAATAATGAGATTCTTTTACTTCTTCTAACTTAGTTCATCAAATAAGTTAACAACACGATTGAGATTTCGTTTAATTGCAGATTAAAATTATTGTTAGGGTTCCTGTAGATTAAATTATCACGAGGAATGATGATGAATTTAATCATTAAAATGGAAGAAACATATCTAAGGGTAAAATAGACAGTTGTAACATAAAAAGCACTTTAAAGTGAAAAAACAAACACATAACAACATTTAAAAGTACTTTAAAGTGCATAGGAAACAAACACACAACACTACAAAATAGCATTTGAAAGTGCAAGCACTTTAAAATGCTTTTCACTTTAAAGTGCTAATCACTATATAGTGAAAAAAAACAAACACCCCCTTAGTGTAGTGTTACATCAGACGCATTCTTGTGTGGTCGTTTCATCAGGCGTCGCTCAACTCCTACGTCGTGTTTGAGAACGCTATCTTACGAGAACGTCTGGGTTCGAACGTCTTCTTAACATAACGTTTTATTGTTTACGCTACACCAGAGGAGCGTGCGAGTGTATATACGTTTGGTCCAGTTTTGAGACCAAATTTGTTCCCGAACAATGTTTTTTTTGGACCAAATACCATTTAAACTCGCCCGTTGTGCTTCAAATTTGGCGACCAAATACCAAATATATGATTTGGTCTTTGGTCTGGTCGTCCGTTGGAGTTATTCTTAGTGACCTCTTGGTCCTAAGTTCCAATTAATCTAAAACCAAAAACAAACCACATAAAATCATTTTCTCCGACATTTTATTTCAACATTTGTTTTTTCTCTACCTGCTCTGTGCATATGCAAAGACTTTGCACATACCTGCAGTATACTTAGTTTCTCAAGTAAAGATCAAGCAGAGACGCACTGAGGAATAAGAATATCAAGCTTTCAACTAATACGAACTAAGAAACAAAATCTGGCCAGGACATCCTAGTTTCAATGACTCTATGCTAACACCAGTACCGGAAAGGTGGAAAGGGACTTCCATTTACCACCTTCAATAAAAAAAAAAAAAAACTATGTATCGTTAGAGAAATTTTGACAAACAGTTGCTGGGCAATAGAGATTTTATGTAGAAAACTACCAAATCAACACTAAACCATAGCTATTTAATCAAACATTTAAAATGGACATTGAGCTTCATACACAAACATATATATTAGTTGAAGAATTTTGAATTGAAATTGGAACAGTAATAATGAGATTTACTTTTTTTTGATCGGCCAATAATGAGATTTACCAATATAAGATCTGGAACTTTGACAGGAGAAACATAAAAATCGAGTAGAAACTTATACCCAAACAAAAGAAGAAAGAATATATGGTATTTGATTTGATTTTGGGTAACCACTATATACATACAGAAGGAAATATCACCCATTTCTTCTTCTTCTTCTTTTTTTGCATCTTTTGAAATTCACCCATTATATACATTCAAAACCCTTAACAGATAAACAAGAACAAATACTCTTAGATTTTCAAGTTGTTCGTCAGCGGCAGCAAGAGCTGGAAAAGAAATTTCTCTTGATCTACGAATTACCATAAGAAAAGGAAAACCGTAAATAAAGGAGACAATAAATTCAAGTTTCGAAAACAATTGGTTTCCCGCACAAATTTTAGTCAAACGAGAGCTTTTTTTTAGAAGTGACGAGTTTTTCGTCTTTTGTTGCCAGGCTGTCTGGCCACGTCAGCTGAGCGGAGAGTAGGGCGTAGAAGAGGACCTAGAGCAACCACCATCATGGGAGTAAAAGACTGACCAAATTCAATTTGGTCTTTGGTCCATCTAAATCCAAGCGTAGTGGGGCGAGCATAAATGAGTTATGGTCCGGAATTTTTACTGTTCGGGATTAAAAATGATCCCAGAACTGGACCAAACCCAAATATAGTGGGGCGTTAACCTAGACCTACCCCTTTGCCAGGCGTTACGCTAGCTCTCCATCTGGTGACAGGTGTTAATCTTGACGTGCGTCTCATCATACGGGCGTGAACCAAAACTCCGCCCCATCAGATGTTCATCCAAGAGGACGTCCCATCAGGCGTAATGCCTTGCGCACGCCTGAAATCAAGCGTTAGGATGGTATAACGCATGTATTGGGCGTTCGGCTGGATTAACGCCTGTAGTGGGCGTGCGCATATGACTGCGCCTGTTTGTGGGGCGTTACTCTAAGCGAGCGCCTACTCAGGTAGCCGTTGAGATTTATTACCGTTGATCAACGACTATATTTTGGTTGTATTTTGATATACCTATAAATGAATTTATACCTTTCGTTCCCATTTCGAAACCACACATTTCACATTTCAAATAACCTAATAAAAAGATTATTTTTATCTCTCTTTTTCATAATTATGGCTTACGAAAATTTTAGTATTAATGCAGAGAATTTTACCATAGAGGAAGATTTATCCCTTTGTCGAAACATATCCAGCAAGGGGTCATGAACGTCGGATGAATGGTTCAATTAGCATGGAATGGTTAGAACATATCCATGCTAACTTCTGTAATGAAACCGGTAACCCCAATAACCGGAACAGAGCGGGTCTTTTTTGTCGATTTTAGGAAATACGTAGGGCAGTACTACAATTTTCAACTTTAACCGCTAAGGTGAATGAAAGAAGAATTAGGAATGAAACTGATGACGAAGTTGTTGCCAGATCTCTGGAGGAATGGAGAAGATGGAAAGGTTCAGATTTCAGGTACCAACCTCATTTCGAGATCCTAAGGGTGATGGAAAAATACAACCCTTTTGTGTTGATTATTCTTCGAAGATGTTTAGATCGTCATCCAGGGCGTCATACCACTCGTTGAAGGTTTGATTATAGGTTTTATGGGTATATCTCTTTGTAAACCCTCACGAGACATAACTCGTCTGTTGGGGCCACCTAATGGTTTAAAGGCTTGTTGCACGTGCTAAGTGCAACCGCGACTCCTGTGAAAATGAGATATCTTAATATCTACTGATGTATTGTTGTTCTGAATAAGTGATATTGGTTATTTATGATACTTCCGTTAATTTATTCATCACAACATAGTAAGCATATTGATAATACATGAGCTAAAAAGTAGACCTAAACTCACTTTCGCAGGCATCGCGGCTGCACTTAGCATGTGCAGCAAACCTTTAAGCCCGTAGGTGCCCCTAGCGTCCGAGTGGTGTCTCGGCCGGGTTTACAAGAGATTTACCCACAAAACCTATCCGCAGGATTTAGAAATTGTTATTCCTCACAAAAATTTGACCATAAGTGTTCGATCAAGTCATTTCGTAAACGAATACGAGTATCTGTGTTGTGTACTGCACGTCGGCGTTGCTCAACTCTCATTCTCGAATGTTCAGCGGTATTTTGTCTAGAAATATTTACCGGTGCATGGTTGCTGCGTTGATCATATTCATATGGCCAATCACCGGGTAAACGCTCATCCTCCACTATCATATTATGTAAAATGATAACAGTTTTCATGATACATGCAAGTGCGTCTGGATTCTACATTCTTGCAGGTTGTTTGACGATGGCAAATTGATTTTGCAGTACACCAAAGGCTCGCTCTACATCTTTTCGGCAACCCTCTTGCATTGCTGAAATTTTTTGTTTCTTCTGGGAATCTGGATGTTTAATAGACATCACAATGGTAGCAATCTCTGGGTATATTCCATCACCAAGATCATAACCCATATCATATTGATGTCCGTTTACAACAAAGTTTACAGGGTGTGTTTTCCCGTTGATAAGCTTTTTTAAAATATAAGAACGGTTCATCACATTAATATCATAGTTAGAACCAGGCATACCAAAAAATGCATGCCAAAACCAGAGATCATATGACACCACTGCCTCCAGCACAATACTTTCACTCCCTTTGTACGCAGTGTAAGCACAAGATTCCGTCGATGGGCATTTATCCCATTTCCAATGCATGCAATCTACACTACCCAGCATCCCTGGAAATCTCCTATCCTTGTTCTCATTAAGAAGCAATTCAACATCACGCTTAGTTGGTGTGCGCAAATATTCTTTCTCATACAAATGCACAATCGTCTTACAAAACCTACGAGTTGCTTCCAAAACAGTGGTTTCTCCGATCCGTAAGTACTCATCTATTATATCGGATGCACATCCATAAGCTAACATTTGTATTGCTGCAGTAACCTTTTGATGAGGGGTTAATCCAGGAACGCCACAAGCATTTTTTTTTTTGAACAAAATAATTATTTGTAGCTACGACATCTCCCAATATACTGTTGAACAATTCTCGCCGCATTCTAAATCTTCTACAAAATACATTAGGTGAAACGTCGGGTTTCTGCAAAAGTAATCTTTACAGAGAAGTTTTGCAACGACATCACGTTCTCTTGGTATTTGGATACGAGTATGTGGCCACTTCATAGTTGAAACGATCAATCCCAAAGTGACTGCTTGGTTATTTTGTCTCAATGCAACCAAATCTTCGTCTGATGAGTACAAACTATTGTTATCATCATCATTAGATGATAAAGAAGAAGAAAAAGAAGAAGAAAGAGGAGGAGGAAAAATATAAGAACAAGAAGCATAATAGTGATTGTTATTCTCATAGTGTGATATTGGTTGGTGATGCTTGTAGTTTTGGTTTGTATACTTGGAGAATCGAGTGTTCAATTTATAGGCATATTAAGATAAATCTTTGAGTTTTGATATGACCAAACACGCTTGGTATTTTAAAAATTAACTGAGTTGAGGCAAGTGGGGTGAATAGACACATCAAAGATAAGAAGTGTCAGTTGAGAAGACAAGACCAAGCAGAAAAAACGACAAAGGAAAAAAATTAAATATCTTCTTGGAATGACAATACAGAACAGATATAAAGGACAAAGCAAAGATTAAAAAATATCTCTGGAGATGACAACACAAAGCAAGTAAAAGACAACGCAAATGTAAGAAAGTCTTTTGAAATGACAATTCAAATCTGACAAAAGCTATATCAAAGAAAAAAAATATATGTTCAACTGAGAATTCAATGCAAATGAAAGACTACCCATCCGTATCTTGATTCCCAGACGCCGAGTGCGGGGGTATAAATGGAGACAAAGATGATCTGGATGTGTAGTTACTTGATTGCATTGTTGATGATGATCCCAGACCCATGGTATTCCACATTTGTGGTGGAAAAGTTTAAGAAAAAGTGTCAAACCCAATGGGTGGTTTTTGTTGACAAAAATTGGCCAGTTGTAACTCCAAATTGTTGTTGTGATTTTGTAGACCCCGTATTTCTTCATCTTTTGCCATGATAAACTCCATCCTCTCCTTCGTTTCATTTAACTTAAACTTACGAAACTCTTGCGTAAAATCAGCATATTCTTGAACCAAACCATAAGCTTCGACCTGTTATGAAAAAAAACATCATATTTTCAACCATTATTATATACTAAAAAAAAACCATGTGGTTTGTTGTATACTTAAGTATGACAATTGTTGTTGAGGCGGTATGGATACATGTTCATCAGGTTCTTGGATGTTGTGTTTAATACGGTCACCAGCATACCCGTATGTTTCAACCTCCCAATCGGCTTTGGTGGCATATTTCTGCAAGTTAGTTACATGTCGCCAATACTCCGTATACAAATCATACGTAACAACATGCACTAATTTTTTTGTAGGGACCACTTCATTTTCCCTCGGCTCGTTAGCTTCGTCATTGTTCAGGTTGCTAATACGAGTAGGCGGGTTGCTGGGAACGCCCCATGTTTCATGGTATTTCCTCCAACACCGTTCTCCGAGATACACGTTATTCTGTGAAAAGAAAATAACTAACCGAAATTCCAAGAAAATAAAAAACAATCCTATCAAAATAAATTATCAACTCACAGTGCCTAGCCAAGTGAATATAACCCTTTTCTCTGAGAACTCCGTTGCTTTCCGTCCAATATCAGTTTCAAGGACTAAGAAGGCGGAATCCCACGGTCGCCAGGTCACATCGTCTACAGTCAACTGATTAAGAAAAGTCCTTGACCGAACAATATTAGTATTCTTCCTTCTTGTACCATTCCACCGAGAACTTCTAGGCCACAATGCTTCACTTTCATTCGTTGGGTTCTTTGGTCAACATATGCCCAGATATTCGTACCCCCAAAACTAGAATGTGAAGACAACCAACGAAATAAATAAATTAGCAACAAATAAACATTTAAAAGAAATATAAATAAGACTAAGAAATTTACCTCCAATATTTAGAAGGGTCCGACTAGTGACTTTTGTCCCCTGCCAGATGCGGCGAGACCGGAATAAAATTTCGCAAAAGCAGCACTACCCAAGTCATAATTGGCAACTGCATTTAGATCCTCAAAAACAGCTAACCATCCAACATCAATATATTTTTTTGCATTTGAAAAGAAAAATTGACCCAAAACATACATACAAAAGGCTCTGGCCACTCTCTCAACAAGTATGCTATCATCGTTAGCCGCAACCAACGTTCCTGGCTCAAAATATGTGCTCAAAAATACAACCGTAATTGCATCTGAAACCCACTGGTTGAGGATATGTTCTCTTTTACAAACTTCATTATCTTTAATTTCAGGAAAACCATGTGCCCGGACATATTCAAATTGGTACTTCGCCGAGTCATACAGAATAGCACTACCAATACCAAAAATTAATCCTGTCAACATTACCCAATCAAGCGGTGTGAACCCAATCTCACCAAAGGAGAAGTGAAAAGTGTTCGTGGTATCCCAAAAACGCTCAGAAATGTAGTCAGTCAATGCATGTGACGAATCTACTACATCCATGATCAGTAAACGGTCTCATCCTGCCTTTTCAATAATGTATTTAACCCTAGGATTGTGTTATAGGTCTGAATGACCGATTTGAGGGAACCACGATGTAAATGCTTGAATTTTGTATCGGTCGAATATGTAATATTCGTCGATGCGTGACCCTGAGCATCTTCCACAACAGTATAGTTCGTCAACCCGGAAACATCGACCATTTCTTCAGTACTAGGGTCTACTTCTGGATCCTCAATAGTTTTAACTTTTTTGTTCCTCTTTTTTCGACCAACGAATCTCGACGTGACATTGCTCAACATTTGTGCAAACATTACATACAAGTTTCAAAATCAAGAGTAATCCTCACAATACACAAATATAAAACTCTACATTAATCCATAAATCCATAAAAATACTAATTTCATCATTACAAAAGTAATTAGATAATTAGATAATCAAATGTACAAACATACATAAATTAACCAAATTACAAAATTCATGATTCATAATATAGTCCACTACTAATCAAATCATCAATTGTACAAAAAATCATCATAATTCTTCAATTCTATAATTCCATAAACATTCACTATAAAACATAAACATTCATAATTCCCAAATTTCAAAGACAATCAAGTCAATTAATCATAAAATTAACCACAACCCAACTCAAATTAACCAACAACTTAATCAATTCTAACTTCAATTCAATAAATTCTCATCAATTTTTATACCCAATTTACAACTTCCATAAACCCTAGAAATATACCCAATTCCAAAATTACAATTTCTAAAACCTAATATGTCTATTTCATAATCAAATGTTTAATCTTTAAACATATATATACAAATTTAATTAACAAAACATTAACCTAAATCATAATCTAAACCTATGAAATCAATTACAATTTATATCAAAGTTTAAGTTTATTACCTTGCTTGCTTTGAAATAATGAAAACTTAGATTACCTTGTATCAAATCTGCCAAGCTTTTGCAAACTTGAAAAGAGGTTGAGCTTGATTTGGAGGGAGAAATGGGTTGAGTGGTAGGCGGCTGGTTTGGAGTGCGTCTGTTTGTGTTTGTGAAGTCTTCAGGAGAAAACGAAACTGTGGAGTGGGAGAAGAGAGCGGGAATGTATTGGTCCGCCCCATCAGGCGCTCACCCAGCCCTCCGCCTGGTGAGACGTGCGTTCGGCTAGGGAAGCGCCTGATGTCTAAGCGTTCGTCCGTCTCAGCTGAAACACGTATCAGCTGCACGTGTAGAAAAATGACGGGCGTTTGGATATGATTCCGCCCCACCAGACTTTGGCTAAGAGAGCGCCTGTCTCTGGGGCGTGCATCTAGGGGTACGTCTATCATCAGATGTTCTTTTGGTTTATGCCTCCCATCGAGCGTTCATCAAATGTCCGTCAAACCCAAACTTTTTCACAGACGTAAACCCGTTTCAACAAACGTATACCTAGTCGTGCGTCTAATTCCAGGCGCTAACTTAGACAATCGCCCGATTAAATATTACTCCTACACGCGTTATAGACTGAATAAAGAATAAAATTTTTATTTTTGATCTTTTAATTTAGTCGTATGATTGTGGTTGCTCTTAGAATAGCATTTCCAAAATGAAGCTCCTATATACGACAAATGAAGGCGACATGCATGCTATTCTACGTGGACGCATTTTAAAGTTACACAAATTCCACATTTATTTACTTTATTTGTTTCGGCACCTTTAATAATGTTGGCTACACGCCTTCACCCTAGAAAACTACAAAAGCTGTACAAAAAAATGTTATGCATAATAATTAACTAAGAACAGGGAGTGGAATAGACTCCAACATAGCATAAGATAAGATCCCGCCAATTATGCACAAAACATAGAATCCCATAAAATGTTCCCTCTCCCACTGTCCCATGCATACCAACAACTAAAAGTATTACAGAAGGCCTTCGTGGCATTATATCTGTTATCCACTTAATGAATGTTTTTAATAAAAAACATTGGTTATCCGCTAATGGAGGAGTCTTACCTGTCAGAAGTATGTACTATATATCAGTTTTCACCCATAGTTAAACTTATCATATAAGTTCCGTAGGCAAGTGTCTTTGATGATTGATATGTGAAACCTAATAAAGAGTACACAAACAGTACAGTAGGCACGTACATTGTAAACTGGATAAAGTAAAGTTTTTATGCTCTACTAAAAGTCTGTTAAAGGATCTAATTAAACTGCTATCTTAAAGAAAACAAATACTCTATCCGTTTTTGAAAACTTTTTACTATTATTTTTTTTATTTTTATTAAAAAATCAATTAATTTAAAAAAATAATAGTAACTATTTTTCTAAAACAAAGATAGTAATAAAAAGTTCGACCGTAGGCTCATGCAACTAATTTTTGGGCAACAAAAAGTGACATGTGTCAACGAATTGTGTGGGAGAATTTGAGATAGAGATACAGTGAATATATTCGAACAGGTATTCCAATCCAAACAACCAAAAGCATTGTTTGAAACATGAAAACAAACCCTAAAAGAACTGCATATTCCCCGTGACAGAATTAATACCTAACATCATATCTCGTTTATATATGTCTTGTTTCCAGAATTTTAACTTTCCAGATAGAAACTGAAAAATGTTTCCACTTTTTCAAGGCGTCGCTGTAAAACCTAGTTGATGATTATTTTATGGTGACTGTAATGTTTATGTTTTCTTCCTCCGTTCTAATCGCTAAATTTATTGTTTTAGGGCACGCTGATAGATTCAGTGGACTTAGTAACAAGGTGCATTTGTTTTTTTCTGACCACCAAGCCTCTTAGTTGTCATTTGAACAACCAAATTAGTTTCAAGACCAGGGCCATCCTCATGAGTCATGACTCGACTAACAAGCCAAAGTTAATAAACATTTTATCCGACAGGATGAATATGACCGGAAAAGCTGCTCGTAAGCTTTCCAAGAAAGTGCAATCTCTTCATCTAAGGGCAGAAATGTGGATATACACAGATCCGATGATAAACAGATAGATGAAAAATTGTATAGTACATTTACTTTAGCGAATTTAGTACTTTCATTTTTTTCTTTTTTCTTTTAATATCATGACCAAGGAAATCGACAAGACTGAAGTTAACACTTTTTAGCTTTTATTCTCCAGCAATTATTCTTAGAAGAAGGGCCTCATTTTACTTTACACCAAGGTTTTAAAACGGGTCGGATCACGAAATAGGTCATGACCATTATACGTGTTTTAACGGGTATAAACATATTTCGGATAAATAACCTATTATTTAGGAGAAAAATATATTTTTAATATTATTTTAAGATAACGGATGTGTTAACAGTTATTTAGGAAAAATAAATAAATTATGATATGAAATTCCTATCTTACGGTTATCACATGTATAAAAACGGTTATAACGGGTCTAAATAATAGTATTACTGTGTTCTTTTTTATTTGTTTATTCATTTATTTTGATTTTTTTTCATTATAATTTCTAATCTTTAAATTTAGAAATAAAAATGGGGTAAGTATTTTTAAATTTATTTTTTCTACAAAAAAAGGTAAAACGGGAGTGCAAATGTGAAAAACGGTCCAAAAAATTTACGTTAAAATATTATTTAAAAGAAAAAAACGAAAAAATAATTTTAAAAAACGGTTATCACATTATAAAATTTTTTATAACAGGTCTAAACAATATCAGTTTTTTTTATTTATCAATGTTATTTAGATATAGATATCAATAAACCTCATGGACACGTTGCATATGGCCGTTTTTCAAACCTTACTTCACACTAACTCTGTGGTCCCACCAACTCCCTCTACCCTCTCACGTGGCACTATACTTGGTGCACAACAAGCACATCACCGTTTCACCATCTATCGAAATCATCATTCTTCCCCAATTATTGAGGAGGGGAGATTGCTTTAGATACACCAACAGACGTGGCCAATCTATTCAACTTACAACAAATTTAGTATCGGACCACTATTCTAACCTAAAATAGGCAAGTGGGACCCACTTTCACGATGTCTAACTATAAAACTCTCTTGTTTCATTTGTTCTGAAGACATAAAGAATCAAGATTGTTCTAAGTCTTGACACCGAAGATCTCAGAGAACTCAATATGAAGTCCACTTCTGCACTTTTTAGCTCATTCAAGCGTCTCAAATCTCAGGCAAAATTATCGTCAACATCGTCCATAACTCCATGGCCTAATTCTCGTAGTTCATTCGACGGATGGTTAGCTGGAGAACTCGAGGCATTAAGGTTTCGAAGAAATGAAGTCAGTCCTTGTGAGTCTTCTTCGTCGATTGCTACATGGTTCATGGGAGCAGTTGATGTTGCCATCGCTAGCCAAAAAAGTGCTTTGAGATTGTTTCCAGATACATACTGCAAAAGTGATAGGAAAGCAATTGATAATCATGTTGAAGACGTTGTGGAACTGCTAGATGCTTGCAATAATCTGCGGGAGAAAATAGAGACCATCCGTAACTACATTGATTCGATGAAGACAGTGGTGCATTGGCTAGATGGGAATTCCCAGCCAAATAAGACTGCAGTAGAACGTGCCAATGTTCTATTAGATTCTTGCCAAAGATCAGAGAAGAAATTCGGGGGTCTAGAGAAATGTCTCTCCAATCTATCGAAACTGGCTGTGAAAGGTTCTTGTGCAGGTAAATCCAGCGAGACAGCATTAGAAGAAATTTTGGGTGGTTCTAAATCCATTACTGTTCTTGCGATTGGTGCAATCGGGATCATGTTGTCGTTTAGATCAAAACGTGGTTTACCTGTAACAAAATCATGTGAAATGTCACTATGGTCAAATTCGTTGAACGAGCTACGCAAGGAAATGAAAGAAGGAATTGATAATCACAGGAAATTCAGTGGTGCGGTTTTAGATGAATTGAGAGAATTAGTTACCAGAGGTAAGAACTTGCGGGAAATGCTGAATTGTCAAAGACTGGGAAATGAAGATGTACAAAGAGAATTGAGGGTGTGTGTTGATGAATTGAGAAGAGATTGTGGGGAAATAGACAAGGGGATTATATACCCATTAGAAGGAAGAATAGATGATCTCTACAAGAACTTAATTGGTGTTAGAATAGCTTTATTAGATGTTTTGTCACAGCCAGACCTAAATTTTTAGTGGTCTTTCTGTAATTAACACCAAAAAGCTAAAAAAAACCATTGTCGGGGAGATAATATCCTCTGTACAGATAATTAGAATTAACGGCGATGATCACTTTCTAATCTTATAGTCCTTTCTCTCTTTCTTTTGTTGATAACTGCTGATTCTCATGTAATGTATTTATTATCAACCTAACAAGTCCTCCATTTGGGCTGTGAAGATGGGGGAAAAGATATCATACATAAGAAACCTGTTAAAATTTTACTTATGGTGCAGATGACACTGGATTTTCTAAATAATCGGAGTCATTTTTTAAGCAAATAAAGGGTTATAATTGAATCATAATCATCAATAAAATGGCAAACCTAGTATATCGATTGACGTCTAGACGAAGTCCAAATTCAGTAAACACACATCAAAACCACACAATTGAAAAGAATATCAACTAATTTCCTTTCTCCCTTTGGAGTGGCATTCTCCTTTTGCGCATATAAAACACAAATTCTCTATATGATTTAGTCTAATCTCTAGCATAAGATAACCTAATGTTGGTGGAAATATATGTTTCATAGCAAATCAAACGCTCTGGCAAAGTCTCACGAGCTTACGATACAATGCATGAAGATAGTTACACGATAATTTACTCTGATTTTACATTGAACGGTGCATTACAAACTTTGTTCTAATGTTTGCCTACAATAGTCAATTGATTCTTTTGCCACTGAGACAGAGCTGCAGATGACGCATTACGTCTACCCGAAATTCAATCAAGCAGGAGAAATATGAACCCAAACACAGCAGGCAAAGTATATCCAATAACTCCTGGAGCTATGTTAGTTCTTTGTTTTGCTTGTTCTACCTTTGTGCTACCTCTGAAACGATATTCTGCCGTTTCTAAAAACAAATTTCACACAATGAACCAATCAGTTTCAAATATTGAAAATAAACCAAAAAGTACTCTCCCTTCCCAGATTTAGTCAAATCGCGAGCAATAAAAAAAAAGAGAATTATAAAATCAGTTAATATCACACCTTATAAAGTTGACAAAAGGATAATAACTTAAACCAATCATATCATATAGTATATTCTAAGATAGGACAACAGTACTCAGCCTGCCCGTGTATTCATAAGCCTACACTGGACCTTAACTAAAATTGAGAGGCTATGTTATCCTCTACCCCAAAATGATATGCAACTAACAGTAACATGTATTTGAAGACTTTATCCCACCCTACACATATCAAAAGAGGTAAAAAGTTTGTGGGCACCTTCATGAGATGCACATTCTATACAAAATCATACACCTTAAAGGCTTATGATATTACTAGCATTTGGTTCTTGTTCGCCAAAAATACTTAGTTAATACAGAGAAACGCTCCTACAAACTCACAAATAAACAACTATCACTCAGCGACAGACTAAAGAAAGATAACCACCAAATAACCAAATTCCTAAAGCTAAAGGCACACATCACACCTTAAAATGGTTCTGCCACTATACAACAGTCTAGAGGAATAGACACTAAAGTTCAGCATAAGCTTGATATCCATTGGCAATTCATAGTTGAAAGAGAGACTGATCTAATAATCTAACTGGAAGGGTTCTAAGGCTAAGATTCTCCCACCAAGGCTGCACTACCACCATGTAAAGAATATGTAAATAACCTTAATTGCCATTTGAGATATAATCACTATGAGTGGAAACTGAAAGGGAGTTAGGAGTCCTACATTTTTCGACTTGCATTTGTACGGCCAATGCTCTCTTCTGCTGCTCCGAACACCTGACGGCTGATGTCGTAATTTTTGCTACTGAGGTCTAATCCATAACCATTACTCTGTACTATTCTCGGAGGAGTTATTGCTGCAGAGGAGTTGCTTAAAAAGTGAGAAACAGAAGAACAATTTCACCATTTCCATGAAAATGAGTAAAGAAAATCTTAATCACCTTGATGTATATCACTAGCAGGAAATGAAGAAAACCCTGTTTCACTATTACTATAATTTAAGGGTTGAGGCCTCGGCTTGGAAGACGAGGGTGTAGTCTTATCTTGCCCAGATATCTGTTTCAAAGAAGATACCTCTCAGGATATAAGTAGAAATAACTAATCCAAGATCCAGTATGTTTGAATACCCCATTAGATGTAAAACAACTAATTTAATTATTAGAAAATCAAATGGCAAGAAATTGGGGGTATATATAAAGAATCCAAAAGATAACAACAGCACTCCACCAATGGAAGACAATCATATTGGAAAAGGAACCAAAAGTTTACATAGACGAAATGAAAGGAACACAAAAACGCACCGCGAATTTCAACGATCTATTGTAAAGAGTCACAAGACCAGAGAATAGCCTGACAGCGTACTCCGCTATCTCCTTAGTTTCATATTCAGCGAAGGCATAACCCTTGGGACAATTAGATTCCCTGTCTCGGGGAATGTGCAAGTCCACTATCCGTCCTGCCTGAATGAGGATATCATACAATACTCTTTCACTGACCTTCTCATCCAAGTTACCTATGCAAAAATAATTAACAACTACAAGTAAGATGGCTAAACTATAACAGAACGAAGAAAAAAAAACAGAGATTCAAGAACACATATAAAGAAAGGTAAAATAAGTTAAAAAGTATGAAACCTCACGCGAGATATCATGAAAAAAGAATTTACATATATACATATGAATTAGGATCAGTTACGAAAGAGAAGTGCCCTCAACATGAGTATATCCATGCCATAGAAAAAAGTAGATAATCGTAACATAGTTTTCAAGATTAGATTGCACTTCCAATTCTAGAACTTATTACTGACAGCCAACCTGTACAACCGAACAATAATATATAGAATACAATACACAGTATACCATAAAAGATAGGGTGCAGCCATGAGGTGGCAAAACAAAATAAAACAAAACAAAAACTGCTATGTACTTATTAAATAGCAAACCAAACAGCAGATAATTGAGCCACAACAAACTACCAAAGACTATAATAGCGTCTAAACCCCTGTATGAGAATATGGGACGTTGGGAATGCAAAATTCATTTTGTTAAAATCAGAATTGTCAGTTGAATTTTCAGACCAACTTCTGAAATCAAACTTCATTCCAAGAGTTAGCGTACTTAGAATATAATCAGTGACAGAGGAGCAACTAACTAAAGGAATCCTACGGGATCATACATGCCTACTTCATGCATGCCTATTTCTATTCGATCTAATCCAGCCTCTCAGTGTTCCTCGGTGATAAATCCAAGTTTTCAACAAAGCCGTCACCTTAAAACAGTACAGTTTTATGGACACACAAAGAGGCTAGTGAACGATTTGATGCAAAGTTTTCAGTCATAATACCAACATCAACTAATATCACCCGAGTTTTGTATCTGCATAATTTCTCGACGAATAAGTATGAACGCTATATTAATGCTTCAAAAACAATAATAATTCAAACACAACTCGAAAACCCTAGAAAATAGTATTAGTATAATTGAGAAAATCTCAAAATTAAATCATACAATCAGATGAATCTTACATAGATCACATTATTCAATCACAATTTTCAATATATAGGTTGTGCATTATGAAAAATTTCGAACTGTTTCAAAATTAATACGGATATATATTATTAAATTAGAACCCTAATATAATCATAAAGAAGATGGAACTAATGAGAAAGAAATTGACAAGAGCTTACCAACATAAACTGTGCAATCCCTATTTCCAGGCATGATTTGTTACTTCTATCGTTGATGAACAAACCACGAGACGAGATAGAGTTCTTTCCCCTCCTTCTTTCTGTTTTATACTACGGTTAAAATTTATTCTCTTGTAGCATCCTCAATCCGTTTTATACCTACACTCGGATTGACGCTCCTTACACGCTCCCCAATCCGTTTTATACCTGCACTCGGATTAACGCTCCTTAGAGCAACTCCAACGGACGACTAGACCAAAGACCAAACCATATATTTGATCTTTGGTCGTCAAATTTGAGGTACAACGGGCGAGGTTAAATGATATTTGGTCCAGAAAAAACAATGTTCGGGACCCAACTTGGTCCTAAAACTGGACCAAACCTATATACACTCGGGCGTTGTTCTGGTGTAGCGTTAACAATAAAACATTATGTTAAGAAGACGTTCGAACACAGACGTTCGCGTAAGACAGCGTTCTCAAACACGGACGCAGCAGTTGACCGACGCCTGATGAAACGGTCACACAAGAATGCGTCTGATGTAACACTACACTAACACAACGCTCACTGGGGAAGCGCAACCCAAATGTACGCCTGGTTCAAACGTTCCACTGTAATAGCGCCTGTATATCAGGCGTCCTCTTAACAAGACGCCAGACAGCACACGCTCCCTTAACTGAGCGCCGACGAAGCATACGTCTTTCTAAGACGACGCCTATAGTTTTATTAATGGCCCAAACGTTTAATTAAGAGGACGTTAGTTCAATTAGCTCCATACGTCTTGTTAAGAGGACGTTAGTTCAATTAGTTCCATACGTTCAATTAAGGGAACGTTAGTTCCATACGTTCTTTTAACATAGAACGAACGTTCATGTAAGAGAACGTTTAGGCAAATTTCAATACGACCAAATTCCAGGTTTTCTAACGTTCATGTAAGGGAACGTTTTATATATGGGCGTTCTTATAAGGGAGCGTTTGTGATTCCGGCGTTTGACTGGGATGACGTCTGTGAGTAAACGTCTACACAAGACAACGCTCTGTTTCCATACGTTCCTATATGACTACGCTTGGATAAGAGACGCTACTTTGTGTTGACGCTTAAACATACGTTTGGTTAAGACAGCGTATGAGTATGCAACGTTCCAATAGAAGTGCGTCTGGTTCCAGGCGTTTCTTAGTGTATCGTCTAAAATGAAGCGTTACCCAAATCTACGCCCAACACCAATGCGCTACACCAGCAAGACGTCAGTTCCATCTAACGTTTAGCTAGAATTACGCCCAATAACAAGCGTCTGGTTAGAAAAGCGTATGAGCATATTTTGGTCGAAAACCGCTGTGTTACGGGTGGACCAAAGAGCAAACAAATTTGGGTTATGCTCTTTGGTATGCTCGTACCGTTGGAGTTGCTCTTAGATAATACTCCTATGCTACCCCAACAAATCTTCCACTGTGCTTAGCAATCTTACCCGTGACAAAAATTCGCATATAGCGTGTTTGAATGCTATTTAAGAAGGCGGAAATATACAAGGAACTCAAATTTGGTTCTTTTTTTTTTATCACAAATCCATAATTAAGTATGTTTATATCTGTAGCCTAAAATATAAGTTTAACGGCTGAAGATGATTTATTTTAGATCTTTTTTTTATTATTTGATTTTTCCAGGACCTTAATACCCTTTGTTCATTTACGATTGTTTAACAGAAACAAAATAAAAAACTTACCCTATTTTATAATTTGTTACGATCAATTAGTTGAGGGCGTGATTTATGGGTCTATTTTTCGACTGCATACTTTTAACTATACGACTTCTGTTTCTTTTCCCTTTTTCACCATTCCTTCGTTTTTATCCATTAGAGGGGGAATTCTTTAGATTCGATAATTCAGTCATTCCTTCTAAAAAAGAAGTTCAGTCGTAGAGGAGTATAAGATTTTTGACATATTATAAGGTAAACCTTATTAGTATCTTTGGAATTCTAATATTTTTAAGTTCTTAAACATTTCCATTTGATTTCAGATTCCATAAAGCTTACGATTCCATTCTAGTATTTTTAAGTTCTTATTGTTTGTCTTCATATAATTATGTCCATGATCTGATGTGTTTTAAAATAGTGGTAAAAAGTGTTCGTTTCTCGAACTTGTGAAGGTAATGATTTTAGAAAATAATTGACTTAATCTAATTAAATAAAATCCAGGAATAAAGTAAAGTAAAATAAACTAGAGATAATATTCGGAAAATATGGAGAAAACTAGGAATCAGGAATCAGTTATTTCCAACAATTTATGTGATTAATCATGCAATTCTTTTAATAAATTAAGCTCAAATATTGCCAAAATAGGTTTTTATGCAAACAAGCAGAGGTAAATCACAAGCATGGAACATCAATGGTCGTCAACCCAGCATGATCCATCAAGTAAAAGCACAACTGCTGAAAGAAAACCGTTTTTCTATTTCGAAACTATGCAATTTTAACAAGTAAAGAATTATAAATAATTAATTAAAAATAGACTTACCACATAAACTTGAGAGAAAAACCTCTTCCATCATCCCAGTAAATATACTTAGCTCATGGTGAAGAAAACTTGCTCAAAAGATCTTTTCATTGCTCAAAAAGTTGATTACAAGGTTGAATAATGGTGTAACGGCTGAACAGTAGCGATTATAAGTGTAACAGGAGATGGTTCAGCCGTTGCAAATAGCTTTAAGCAACAAGAGTGTTTAAAAACTAAGGCAACAGGAGCAAGATGTAACACTGAGTATGCAACGAATACATATGTTGCAGGGTTGTCTTCTTCGGTGATGGTGGATGAAGAACACGGCACCGGAGCAGCAGCAGCAGGTAGTCGGCGGCAACGGAGGTGGCCGGAAATTGTCTGAATTGATCTCTAGGGACGCCTGAGTGCTTCTAAGCCCTTCTCTTCATATATATAGGGTCTACAAATCCTAGGGAGAGTTCTAAACCTAGTAGAACTCGATTCCCAATCCCCATCTCTTTTTCCGACCAAATTCGCATTCCCGAGCAGATTTCTCGGCATTCTTTGCTGTCTCTTGACGTGTTATGACTTGTATGAGATTCTACTTGCGATTGGGTCTCTTAATAATCGAAAACAACCCACAAATTCCGTGAATTACGATATCCAGTTTCTTTTCCTGTTTGGAACA
The DNA here is from genome assembly GCA_023531435.1 of Papaver californicum. Lineage (NCBI taxonomy): Eukaryota > Viridiplantae > Streptophyta > Magnoliopsida > Ranunculales > Papaveraceae > Papaver > Papaver californicum. The sequence continues at coordinate 6,774,036 of JAJJMC010014687.1, forward strand.
GGAAAACCCGATGAGCTGTGGATCGGTGACTCAGGCCGAGTTGACCGGCTGGGTTGACTCGGTCGATTCTGGGGTGCCAATAAAAATTGTCCCTGGGTGCCTTTATCACTCTTTGAGCCAATTTTTCGATAAATATTTATTCTTCAAATGTACCTACAAAAGCATAAAAACACGTAATAAGTGCAAAATCGAATACTAACTTAATAGAAACTAAGGTGCAAATTAGACACTAAAATGTGTCTATCATGATCATTCACGCTACAGTTTCTTATTTTTTGTCTTCATATTAATTTGTGCAGTTTCATATTGATTATTCATTTAAACCACTTTTGTTATGTTCACTTTTGGAACTTCTAAAACTCCATTCCCAATTCCTTTCTTCTCATTCATAATTCATATCTTCTGCTGAAAATGATTACTCAGTCAAAGCATTATAATACATCATGCTTTTTTTTTATTAGGGTTTTGTAGATGAATGTGCAATGATGATTTTTTTATTTATCATTTACTGTTTTTAATAACTAAAATCTGGGAGTATGGTTCACAGAGGTAATGATGCTTTAATGTTAAAATAAATTTATTATAATGCTCCATATTAGTATGTGAATTTATTGTTAATGTGTGATATTGAGATTTTACTTTAGCTTGTGAATTTAACGTTAACTGGCATAGTCGAAAATTAATTTACTGATTTTTATCTTTTAATTTTTTTGTTTACTAGGTAATGGAGGAGGCTAGTTGTGAAGCTATTGTTTTATTTGAAGGTGATTTTTTATCTTTTCGCGCGACAAAAAATAGTACTATTGAAGACCTGAAGAATTGTGTGTGTAATCGATGGACCGTTCTAAATCCCTGGTCGATACGTTTCAATTTGCACGGGCAATGCTCCCAATTATATGTTGATTCTGATTTTATTCTCTGGGCAATTTTTGGTGGGCATTTTTTAGAGGTGTGGATACTTTCACACTTGTTTGTGAGAGATTAAGTTGCTTTCAATCCCAAATGCCTCCATCTTCATGTCCGGAACGCATTTCACCGTCTTCAACGCCTAACAATGCAACAACATCAGCATCTAAAGGGTCGTGATGGTTTTGTAAATAGTGGTAAATAAAGTATCGTTCACTCGAACTTGTGAAGATTGAATTTAGATTTAATAAATTAATTTTAAACTAAAAATATACACAAATATGAAAATAATATTAACAAATATTGAGGTTATGGATTTCACCATTAACCAATTAAAGTGATTCAATTCAATAATTATAATTATGCAATTCTTACATTTAATTTGATTCTAATATGTTGCAAAAGTATATTC
>JAJJMC010014687.1:6775753-6842725 GCA_023531435.1 Papaver californicum
GAATATACTTTTGCAACATATTAGAATCAAATTAAATGTAAGAATTGTATAATTATAATTATTGAATTGAATCACTTTAATTGGTTAATGGTGAAATCCATAACCTCAATATTTGTTAATATTATTTTCATATTTGTGTATATTTTTAGTTTAAAATTAATTTATTAAATCTAAATTCAATCTTCACAAGTTCGAGTGAATGATACTTTATTTACCACTATTTACAAAACCATCACGACCCTTTAGATGCTGATGTTGTTGCATTGTTAGGCGTTGAAGACGGTGAAATGCGTTCAGGAGATGAAGATGGAGGCATTTGGGATTGAAAGCAACTTAATCTCTCACAAACAAGTGTGAAAGTATCCACACCTCTAAAAAAAGCCCACCAAAAATTGCCCAGAGAATAAAATCAGAATCAACATATAATTGGGAGCATTGCCCGTGCAAATTGAAACGTATCGACCATGGATTTAGAACGATCCATCGATTACACACACAATTCTTCAGGTCTTCAATAGTACTATTTTTTGTCGCGCGAAAAGATAAAAAATCACCTTCAAATAAAACAATAGTTTCACAACTAGCCTCCTCCATTACCTAGTAAACAAAAAAATTAAAAGATAAAAATAAGTAAATTCACATACTAATATGCCAATTAACGTTAAATTCACAAGCTAACGTAAAACATCAATATCACACATTAACAATAAATTCACATACTAATATGGAACATTATAATAAATTTATTTTAACATTAAAGCATCATTACCTCTTTGAACCATACTCCCAGATTTTAGTTATTAAAAAAAGTAAATGATAAATAAAAAAATCATCATTGCACATTCATCTACAAAACCCTAATAAAAAAAAGCATGATGTATTATAATGGTTTGACTGAGTAATCATTTTCAGCAGAAGATATGAATTATGAATGAGAAGAAAGGAATTGGGAATGGAGTTTCAGAAGTTCCAAAAGTGAACATAACAAAAGTGGTTTAGATGAATAATCAATATGAAACTGCACAAATTAATATGAAGACAAAAATAAGAAACTGTAACGTGAATGATCATGGACATAATTAATATGAAGACTTAAAAATACTAGAATGGAATCGTAAGCTTTATGGAATCTGAAATCAAATGGAAATGTTTAAGAACTTAAAAATATTAGAATTCCAAAGATACTAATAAGGTTTACCTTATAATATGTCAAAAATCTTATACTCCTCTACAATTGAACTTCTTTTTTAGAAGGAACGACTGAACTATCGAATCTAAAGAATTCCCCCTCTAATGGATAAAAACGAAGGAATGGTGAAAAAGGGAAAAGAAACAAAAGTCGTATAGTTAAAAGTATGCAGTCGAAAAATAGACCCATAAATCACGCCCTCAACTAATTGATCGTAACAAATTATAAAATAGGGTAAGTTTTTTATTTTGTTTCTGTTAAACAATCGTAAATGAACAAAGGGTATTAAGGTCCTGGAAAAATCAGATAATAAAAAAAAGATCTAAAATAAATCATCTTCAGCCGTTAAACTTATATTTTAGGCTACAGATATAAACATACTTAATTATGGATTTGTGATAAAAAAAAAAGGAACCAAATTTGAGTTCCTTGTATATTTCCGCCTTCTTAAATAACATTCAAACACGCTATATGCGAATTTTCGTCACGGGTAAGATTGCTGAGCACAGTGGAAGATTTGTTGGGGTAGCATAGGAGTACTATCTAAGAGCAACTCCAACGGTACGAGCATACCAAAGAGCATAAACCAAATTTGTTTGCTCTTTGGTCCACCCGTAACACAGCGGTTTTCGACCAAAATATGCTCATACGCTTTTCTAACCAGACGCTTGTTATTGGGCGTAATTCTAGCTGAACGTTAGATGGAACTGACGTCTTGCTGGTGTAGCGCATTGGTGTTGGGCGTAGATTTGGGTAACGCTTCATTTTAGACGCTACACTAAGAAACGCCTGGAACCAGACGCACTTCTATTGGAACGTTGCATACTCATACGCTGTCTTAACCAAACGTATGTTTAAGCGTCAACACAAAGTAGCATCTCTTATCCAAGCGTAGTCATATATGAACGTATGGAAACAGAGGGTTGTCTTGTGTAGACGTTTACTCACAGACGTCATCCCAGTCAAACGCCGGAATCACAAACGCTCCCTTATAAGAACGCCCATATATAAAACGTTCCCTTACATGAACGTTAGAAAACCTGGAATTTGGTCGTATTGAAATTTGCCTAAACGTTCTCTTACATCCTAGGTATCCCGGACGGTGTGTTCGAATTATTCATTCCGATATATACAAGGTCATTCTCGCATTGGACACTCTCTACTTCAACTTCTATGATCACCGTTGGAAACACTATAATTGCTTACATAATGAAAGCACAAGTGATGAATGAAAGAGTAGTGCAAAAATGATGATAGATGCTTGTAATTATCCAATTAGACAAAGGAATATATTTCTGCGAAATCAATTTGGTGAGGCAATCAACCCAATTGATGACACACCTTTTTCTGAACCTAATTGTGTTCAACAAGCCAACAAAGATTGTCTTCTTTTCGTATGCTACTTTATGAAATGTATCATGAGAAGCCAAGTTCAACTACCAAGAAGCGATGTACTGCAGAAGATTCAAAGTAAGGGAATCAAGATGGCGGTTAAATTGGTGTCAGATCGCGATCACATCAATGTTGCTTAGGAATAAGTATGAAATTTCGTTGTTGCTTTAATAATTAACTTACTCAAAAGAAACTTATCTTTTGTAGTAGTTTATGACTGGGTTTGATACTATTTTGTGACTATGTTACACTTTTTCTAAGATTATTTGGATGGAATGAATGGTGTTTTTGTAGATGACAGTTTATCTGCAGTACAAAATGACTGAATCATTCTATTAAAATATATATTTTTTTAAATTATCACATATGATAGTTTGTTATAATTTTAAATTTCATATTTTAAAATGTGTATTATTTTCTTGTACCTTGTATATTTCTGTAATTGGGCTGTGTAGCTTAAAGAATTTGCTTTGATCCTGTTAATAGATTATGCCTTTCATGGTTTTTAATTCTTTTGGTTTGCTTTTATGGTTTTTGATCTTTATAAAGCTTGATAGTATTAAACATCACATATTTAATAAAAATCAGTTCAAATATAAACAAAAAAAAATACAGATCATTAGAAACTAAAGAAGCAACTTGAGACGTAAGGAAAAAAAAATATTCACTAACAAAAGATGACATGATATTAATTTGTAAACAAAATTATGAAGTAGATTTATTATTAAAATATTTCACTAATATTACCAAAAATTTCACATAAATTTTCGTGAAAATTAATATTTGCACATTAATAAATTAAAAATAACGTACCTTCAGTCTCTGCATACACTGCATGTCTCCAGTGATTAAGCACATGAGGATATAATAGATCATCCTCATGGATAGATAACTTTTGTTTCATGTGATAATAGCAGTATGAATGGAACGCGTCGAAAAATACTTTAGAAACTGTCGACAATAACCATGTTCCTTGATCGAAGAGGAAAACCAATTATCTACTTTTTACAACCTTCTTTAGATTTTCTAAAAATCAAACCCAATTTGCACCATCTTCATGAGAGACTATACCATATGCCAGAGGATAAAATTCTACAAGAACAAGAAAAAAAGAATAAGAAATAAAAAAATGAAACTAAGTTTTACAACATCAGATAATTAAGCCGAGAGACATACCTTGGTTCTCGTTCTTCGCAGTTGCGGCCATTAAACATCCTTTGAACCTACCGGTAAGGAATATGACATCTAAATATAACATGACCTATAATATTCGAACCCCTTAACAACTGCACCATATGCAAGAAATAATCTTTTAAACTTTTTGTTTTGCTCATTAATATGAAAATCGATAATAGAATCCACATTGGTTTCCTTGGATTTCCCGACATACCAAACCAAATCTGTATAAGCCTTTACATCATCACCATACATATTCTTCTGAACCAATTTAAGGTCGTGGTAAGCTTGTTGGTACTTTAAATCCAATAAATAATCAACCTTGAAATCATCTACAATCTTTTTCGGTGATATCATGGGGTTGTTCCTAACCTGGTCGTTAATAACTTGTTTCACAAACTTAGATGAGATGCATACATTAATCTCCCTATATCCGGCTCCACAAGTATGCTCTTTAACGTATCTCATAACCTGAAATAGGTCATGGCACAAAACTTTTAAAACATGACATGATAAATCAAAACTCGTCCCATCAGTACAACAAGTAAAAGCAAATGAAACCCCTAATGAAACACATAAATGTATAAACAAAAAAATAAAATTACCTGAAATATCCTATTGTCTTTGATAATCGATTTAGCATGGAACTCCCATAAACATCCAGCACTTTTCCAGTTTTTGCACCGAACCGTGTATCTAGAGGGTTCACTCTTTCTTTTCTTGCTATCAGGCTCATGCCCGGTTTTCAAAACAAACCACAACAACATCATTCCTAACCTCTTGCACGCCGTTATAGAATAGTTTTCCAACAACGGGTAATTGCTTGTGCCCGCAAATGATTTTTCCTTTGCTTCACAACGGCTTGAGAACTCTCAAAAAACTTTTTGGCTTGAAACATCCTTAGAAACCGGGGAAATTACACACGACCTGATAGACACATTTATGTGTCTAATTTGTTCCCAATTTGTATATTGTTATAGCTCTTTTGTGTACTTATATTGTGATTTTATTGTGTTTGTAGCTATTTTTTCCACATTTATTAATTCTCCAAAAATACCTACAAACACAATAAAATCACAATATAAGTACACAAAAGAGCTATAACAATATACAAATTGGGAACAAATTAGACACATAAATGTGTCTATCAGGTCGTGTGTAATTTCCCCGGTTTCTAAGGATGTTTCAAGCCAAAAAGTTTTTTGAGAGTTCTCAAGCCGTTGTGAAGCAAAAGAAAAATCATTTGTGGGCACAAGCAATTACCGTTGTTGGAAAACTATTCTATAACGGCGTGCAAGAGGTTAGGAATGATGTTGTTGTGGTTTGTTTTGAAAACCGGGCATGAGCCTGATAGCAAGAAAAGAAAGAGTGAACCCTCTAGATACACGGTTCGGTGCAAAAACTGGAAAAGTGCTGGATGTTTATGGGAGTTCCATGCTAAATCGATTACCAAAGACAATAGGATATTTCAGGCAATTTTATTTTTTTTGTTTATACATTTATGTGTTTCATTAGGGGTTTCATTTGCTTTTACTTGTTGTACTGATGGGACGAGTTTTGATTTATCATGTCATGTCTTAAAAGTTTTGTGCCATGACCTATTTCAGGTTATGAGATACGTTAAAGAGCATACTTATGGAGCCGGATATAGGGAGATTAATGTATGCATCTCATCTAAGTTTGTGAAACAAGTTATTAACGACCAGGTTAGGAACAACCACATGATATCACCGAAAAAGATTGTAGATGATTTCAAGGTTGATTATTTATTGGATTTAAAGTACCAACAAGCTTACCACGACCTTAAATTGGTTCAGAAGAATATGTATGGTGATGATGTAAAGGCTTATACAGATTTGGTTTGGTATGTCGGGAAATCCAAGGAAACCAATGAGGATTCTATTATCAATTTTCATATTAATGAGCAAAACAAAAAGTTTAAAAGATTATTTCTTGCATATGGTGCAGTTGTTAAGGGGTTCGAATATTGTAGGCCAATGTATGCATCGACTGAAGGTACGTTATTTTTAATTTATTAATGTGCAAATATTAATTTTCACGAAAATTTATGTGAAATTTGTTGGTAATAGTAGTGAAATATTTTAATAATAAATCTACTTCATAATTTTGTTTACAAATTAATATCATGTCATCTTTTGTTAGTGAATATTTTTTTTTCTTCCGTCTCAAGTTGTTTCTTTAGTTTCTAATGATCTGTATTTTTTTTTGTTTATATTTGAACTGATTTTTATTAAATATGTGATATTTAATACTATCAAGCTTTATAAAGATCAAAAACCATAAAAGCAAACCAAAAGAATTAAAAACCATGAAAGGCATAATCTATTAACAGGATCAAAGCAAATTCTTTAAGCTACACAGCCCAATTACAGAAACATACAAGGTACAAGAAAATAATACACATTTTAAAATATGAAATTTAAAATTATAACAAACTATCATATGTGATAATTTAAAAAAATATATATTTTAATAGAATGATTCAGTCATTTTGTACTACAGATAAACTGTCATCTACAAAAACACCATTCATTCCATCCAAATAATCTTAGAAAAAGTGTACCATAGTCACAAAATAGTATCAAACCCAGTCATAAACTACTACAAAAGATAAGTTTCTTTTGAGTAAGTTAATTATTAAAGCAACAACGAAATTTCATACTTATTCCTAAGCAACATTGATGTGATCGCGATCTGACACCAATTTAACCGCCATCTTGATTCTCTTACTTTGAATCTTCTGCAGTACATCGCTTCTTGGTAGTTGAACTTGGCTTCTCATATACATTTCATAAAGTAGCATACGAAAAGAAGACAATCTTTGTTGGCTTGTTGAACACAATTAGGTTCAAAAAAAGGTGTGTCATCAATTGGGTTGATTGCCTCACCAAATTGATTTCGCAGAAATATATTCCTTTGTCTAATTGGATAATTACAAGCATCTATCATCATTTTTGCACTACTCTTTCATCCATCACTTGTGCTTTCATTATGTAAGCAATTTTAGTGTTTCCAACGGTGATCATAGAAGTTGAAGTAGAGAGTGTCCAATGCGAGACTGACCTTGTATATATTGGAATGAATAATTCGAACACACCGTCCGGGATATCTAGAGGGGCTTCCTATTTCAATAGAGGGGCTTCCCATGGTTGAACGCTAACCTAAATATTGGATAAGGGATACCCTATGATAATAGCAAATACCTATATTACCCTTTACTCTATAAACTAAACAAAAAACCTATTAAAACCTAAACAAAAAACTCTTCTTCTTCCCAACCGTAATTTCTCTTCAACTCTCCTTCTCCCCATTTTCTTCTCCATCAAATTCATCGTCTTCGATTAATCGTTGATTCGAAAATTTATAATCGTCAATCAAACACTATAATAAAGATGACAAATTCTACTAAAGGTATAGAAGGTAGCGGTGATTTGAATCAAAATCAATCAAACGAAGAAAACCGAACTCATCAAGAAATTTAAGAACATACCGATGGTAAAGGCAATCAAACTCCCCAACCACAACCAATGGTGTATATGAGGTATGATTCTACAATAACCCATGTTATTTTCTCTTTTTTATGATCGTAATGTGTTAGAATGATTGAATTCAAAGAAAAAAAATTAGGTTTCCAGAAACATTTACGGTTGGGTTCTGTTCAAATACCAACCGTAAATATAAGTTCTCAAAAACTTACGGTTGGGAACCCAACCGTAACTGATTTTTTTCTAAATACGTCTAGGTTATTTCCAAACCCAACTGTAAATCGGGATAAAGGAGATGCAGATGAAACTTTACGGTTGGGTTCGATTCTGAACCCAACCGTAAACTATTTTGCAGTAAAACAAAAAATGGTATTTACGGTTAGGTTCGATTGTCAATTCCCAACCGTAAATTATCCTGGATAGTTCAATTTTTTTTTTATGATTATTTACGGTTGGGTTCGATTGTCAATTCCAAACCGTAAATTCTTCTGGATAGTTCAAAATTTTTTTATGATTATTTACGGTTGGGTTCGAATGTCATTTACCAACCGTAAATTATCCTGGATAGTTCAAATTTTTTTGATGATTATTTACACTTGGGTTCGATTGTCAATTCCCAACCGTAAATTCTTCTGGATAGTTCAATTTTTTTTGATGATTATTTACAGTTGGGTTCGAATGTCATTAACCAACCGTAAATATGTTTATGTTTGGTTTTAAAGCCAAGACCAACCGTAAAATTATTTACAGTTGGGTTCGATATGTGTAACCCAACCGTAAAAAATTCTGAATTTTTAAATTTTTGATTGTTTGTATTGAATTGTTTGAAAATTATCTAACTTGTGCTTTCAATTTGTATTGATTGTATGTTGTAGGAATAAGGATAGGGCAAAAACCCAAGAACAAGAGGGGTAATAATTTAACACCGATTGATCACACTCCCACCCCTCGCCACGAAGTTCATTTAGGGGTAGATAATAGAGGATTGAGAAAGAACGATAAGAAGAAGAAGAATTTTGAGGTAGGGGGTGGTAGCTCTAGACAAGAAGTACTACCTCAAGATGAATCCCATGTTTTCGAAGACTTCGAAGATCTACCAGTGGTGAGTGGAGGTGTGCTTGTGATTAGAGAACCACCACAAGAGGAAGAATGTGATGAAGAAGAGACGAACGAAGAACAATTTTTCGATCAAGGAAAAGGTAAAGAAAATGTTGTTGCTTCGCCTCAACCTCAAGTGAAGGAAAGAAAGCCAATGAAGAAACCTTCACCGAAAGGCAAGCATATTCCCAAAGGCAAAGACGTGTTGTTGCCTAAGAAGAAGAATGGAAGACTTTGGGGTGAGGCCCCAGACAGGTCTGCAATATTATTTGGTTATCCGCATTCATGGGCTGCCAAAGTTGCTGAGACTAGGGTATTAATCTAAAAACTTCTCTTATTTTGTTAAATTTCCGTTTGTTTAACTTCAAGTTATAACTTGTTGGTACAATATTTATATCTCAATTTAGTTAGAATGTATGAGAAAGTTTTTATCTTAAATTGGTCTAGCTAAATTTCATGTTTTATTTACAAAAATTTCAAGTTGGAAACCAAGTAAAGGAGAAATCAACTTAAAAAACAAAACAACTGATTATTTACGGTTGGGTCCGCAAGTCCATACCTAACCATAAAACAGCCAGAACCATATTTCCTAAAGTTACGGTTGGTTTTTGAATCAAAACCCAACCGTAAATATTCTTGGACCCTTTTACAGTTGGTTTAGGATGTCATTTTCAAACCGTAAAACTGCCAGAATCACAATTCCAATAGTTACGGTTGGGTTCGATTGACAAGTTTCAACCGTAAACCTGACAGTTTTTATTTTTCAAAAAGTAGACAAACCCAACGGCTTTTTTATTTGAAAAACTAGCCATTGAGTATTTTTAACTATAAAAGGAAACCTTTCCCTTTCACTTTCTCATTATTCCATATCCCTTTCATTCTCATTGTCATTGTCATTCTCATTCTTCACTTTTCAACTCTTTCTCTCCCGTCCCTTTCAAGCACTAAATATGGTATACACTACCGATGAAGATGTTGCAATTGTTAGAGCGTGGGTTACGCTGACCAAGCACGTCTACGATAGGGCGTACATTACCCAAAGTAACGAACCCGTTGATGAAGAAGCCATCCTTGATCAGACATCCGATTCTTGGTGGAAGCGTTTGTTTAAGAATTTTGTGGGATTAGACGAAAATCACAATTGTAGGACGTTCAGGGGCATTAGGAGAAGGTTTGAGGAGTTCTTTCAACGATTGGAAGCCTTGAAACATGAAATGAAATCTCTAAAGGAAACTCATCCCACCATTGGCGGTGTGACAAGAGTACGTATGTCAATCAATAAGTCCTTCATCAAAAATAGTTCTCAAACATACAAACTTACCATTGATTTTTTTTTCCAGTGGGTCATGGTTCTCGACAGATATGAAAAAATCCATGACAAAACGTTTACGCATGAGGATTGCTATCGTATTTTGGAAGAAAGTACATATCATGATTTCATCCTATATACTTAAGTGTTTAAGTGTAATCATCTAATGATCTATTGTATTTCATTTCCTTTAGTTCTTCCTTTAATGTAAAAAATAAGGTCTTTGCCTACTCTTCTATTTCATTAGTGTATGCCTTTAATTTAATCATAATTCTCAGAGTTGTAAAAAACAATACCCCAGGTTCATTTACAGTTGGGACGCAAGCCCACACCCAACTGTAGACCAGCCAGAATCTTAAAGAAGGATGGTTGGATTCGATTATCATACCAACCGTAAATGTTTTTGCAGTAAAACTAAAATTGGTATTTACGGTTGGGTTTGATTGTCAATTCCAAACCGTAAATTATCCTGGATAGATATTTTTTTTTTTGAAGATTAGATACGGTTGGGTTTGATTGTCAATTTCCAAGCGTAATTGCTAGTTACGGTTGGGTATGATGCTGAAAACCCAACCGTAAAAATATTACGATTGGTTTTCCGTCATGAAAGTACGGTTACGGTTTGGTTAGGATGAACACTAAACCGTAAATGTTGTCTACGGTTTGGTTCGACAAGAAAACCCAACCGTAATGTTCCCTGAATCACAAAAAAAATCATACTTTTTTACGTAATTTCATCAAATTTGACCATAAAAAGACCAAAAGATTAAGTTAAAAGTATACCTGACTACTCTGGTTGAGTGAATCAAAATCTAGGATTTTTAAAAAAATTACAAAAAATTCTCTTTCATTTCTTCTAATTTTTCTTCCCACCAAACCAAAAAGAAGAAACATTTAATTTAATTAAATATAAAATTATTTTAGATTAATTATTATTAGCCTAATCTATTAGTTAAGTAGTTTTACTAATATTGACAAAACAGGGGTAATTTAGCCATTATGAAATATAATGGATAAGGGGGTTTTCCAATTCATACCTAGTGTACCTATTTTATATTCACATGAGAAGCCTCTCAATTGGAATGGAAAGCCCTATATGAGGCTTCTTTTTATTAGTAATGCTCAAAGCATGAATTATAGACTGCACAAAGTAGGAATGATGAAATACGTAATTACAAACTAAGGTTCAGATGTACAAAATGTTTCAACTACAACAAATAGAAAACCAATCAATAGTTATGCTAAAAAACCCATAATTATCGACAACCATCACAAACAATAGTCAGAAATACTTACAAATGCTTCTGGCTGCAAGAAAGCAGATTTCGAATATTTAGGAATGTCTTAGCTATCTTGCATTTGAGATTCTGGTTCCTTTTGCTTGTAATCGAGCTTGTACATGTAGTATTTTAGTAACTCTCCCCAAGAAAGCAATTATTAACAAGATCTTAAATATGTAATGCCAAAACGGTTATTGTATCGACTCCGTCATTGTCAAACGAACACCATACAAAATCCCAATATAATCAGTGATGAAAAAATGCATCAAAACTTGTAAAAATTTAAAAATATGTGCAATATATAATTTTAAGACATATATACAAGCTTACGAAGGTGTTGTTCTCCCAAAGTACGATTTCAAGGTTGTCTTTTCAGCAGTATCCATGTGACAGACTAGTTTCAAGGAGTCAAACTTCTTGTATTTCTTGGGTTTGACGCTCACTTCTTTAGGCTTTTCCTTTGGCTTTGTTCGTCCATATGGGGTAAAATCTTCACCAACACCTTTCAACACTCTAGATGACCTTGTTTCCAATCTTCGTACTAATGAGCTAACTTTTTCTTCAGAGATTCCTTTCATTTTTGGATCTCTTTTTGGTTTCTCAAGTTCGGTCACACCTGTTTAATTATGGCAAGTGTGAATTAGATACAAAAAGTTGATATAATAATGAAAGTACTCAATGAAATCAGTGGATTAATGTAGGAATGGTTACAGTTATTGGTTGTACCAGGATCAATGCCACCATGATAATGTATTTAACCAGATGTTGCATACTCGTTGAAGAATTGTGTTAGTCCAAGTGAGAATACAGGACCACTTGTTACTGAATTCATGCGTATACCTAATCAATAAAAATTAATATTAACATGTTATTAACTAAGTGTGATTCACTTTGGTCAACATATTGATTAAGTGGACAGGTAGTGGGTAACTCTATATGTGTCTTTGAACAGATATCAAATATGCTTGTGAAGATAAACAACTGAAAATGTATCTGAAAATGCAAAAAATCACTGTAATCATAGTGAAACTTATAATTTTCAGGTGATTTAATAGTGTATCTGTGATACATATATATCTATATAGATATGGTAAACACTACAAGTGCACAAAATGCATTTAATCATTAACACTTTCTAAAATCATACAGATATATGATCTAATTAGATGTTATTAACTAAATAACTTCAAGGACGGATCTTTTACTTTTGTAGCAACTCCCTTTAAAAGGGTTAATACCTTTTTATTTATAAAACAACTAAGAAAAGAATTGGAGACTATTCTAAACATCCTGAATTAAGAAATCAAAGATTTAGAAACTATCCTAAACAAGTACCATACAGTTATAACCATTGATGCTCTCCTGTATCACATTACACATCAGGTAAAGATATGTGGTCATACCCTATTGTCTGACATATACTAAACAATTGAAAAAGCAAATTATCAATGTAAACAAATTGAAAATTATAATTTTCAGATTCTAATCTTTCCGTGGATGTAATATATCTACAAGTATACAACAACGAAATTTTAAAGGAAAATTTACCATTTTCAGTGTGTGGAAGTTGGGGTAATGTATCCGGTGTTTTACACCCATATTCTTCATGTGCTTCATCATCATCAACTTGTGACGCTTTTTGCCCTTGTGGTAGCTTATCGTGCTCTTGTAGAAGGTCCTCTTTTTTTGAATCCAAGTTTTTAAAAATCTGTTCTAGAGTTGTCTCCATGAGATCAAGAATTTCAGGCATTACATATACCTTCTTTTGTTTACCCTTTGATCTCAACCGGTTCTTTTCACTTCTTAACCTCGTTTGGAAGCCACGTAGCTTTCTAAACACTTCTTCCTTTTCTTCCTTTTGATACAATCAGAACCACATTTTCATTCTCAAGATTAATTGCCCTTATTTCCATTTTTTCAATCCTTGATTGTTGTTTGATTGGAGTTACTAGTTTCCTCTCATTAACCTAATCCAATGGGATCTTAAATTCATGAGCAAAACTTATTTTTTTCAAACTATAACCAACAAATTAAAATATTTGAACAATCAAGATTCATAAGGAAGCACTCCAAACAGTGAAAAATCAGTATATCTTATTTTAAACACATGATAATACAATTTTTCAGAGATAATATACCTGTTTGTTTGTACAAGGTAATTTTTCAAGCAAGGCAATAGGATTCGAGATACTCCTAGCATCCCATCTTGAAAATCTTGGGGTCATTTCTTTTGCACCTTTTCTTTTGTCAACCAGCGAGGAGTGCTCTGCAAACTAATATTGTACAAACTACAATCAGTATCTACAATTCATAATAAAATGAAATAACAAAAAAAAAGTACTAAATATACAAACAAATAGAAACTGCATCCGGTGATACGATTAACATCCCCATCGCTTGAATGGATGCTTTCCATCATGGCATTATGAATTAGATGAGGCCAACTGATTATATTAATAACATCTAGACTTTTCACAAAAACAAAGTAATTGCATGGCAGGCTAAAATTACCCGTTATCGTGAATAAAATGATTTGACACATATAAAATACAATAAGCCTAACCAGATCTTCAACTTCTCCATTGCGTATTGCATCTAAAATAGCAATCTGTACCTCAGTACTTCTAATTACCGGTAGTCCTGCTCCAAATTTGTATTTCTGATACAAATCACTTGTTTTAGGGGTGATATGACATTCATTTAGTATCTTTTTCTTGATGCCATTTTCAATTAGCTGCATACCAAAAATAACGGCCATGTCTGCAGGAGTCAAGACAAACAAACGAAATCCTACAACAAATTTGAAACCACTGTTTCCATCTTCTGATTTAGTATAGGACTTTAGTAGCATCTCAAGTCCATGGTTATTCTTTGATAACTCGTCTTTGTTGATCTTGTTACCTACAAACACTTGAAGCATACTCCAAAGCGGTGTAGATCTAAGAGCTCCCAATTGGTCATTGTTTAGCGTATGCCCCCTCTCTTCAATGTCATGGAAGAGGTCATGTAGAGGACCTAGATTTCCTCTAAAAAGCTTCACTGTTTCTGTATAGGAATCAAAAAAAAAAGAACTTTTATTAATTTGCAAATCACCTCTCAATAAGTGATATCAAAAATCATGGAAAAATTTAGCTATCACTAAAATCATGGAAAAATATAGATATCGTAAAAATCATAAAAAAAATGGAAGAACATACCGAGACATATTTATAAAGCTTAACATTTACCTGTTTTTCCCTTACTTGTGGACGCTTTTCCACGATCTTTAAATGATTTTGGGACTCCGGTTTTCCTTTTCTTCTTCGGCACTTTCTCAAAATCATCGTCGGACCTGTTTTCACTAGTTTCAGGCTCTCGGTCTCGTAGTTTCGCCATTGTACTACTATTCCATGCCGCCAATAATAATCCAATATTCATGTACATGTTGTTTAAAATAAATAAATTAGCATTTATTGTTCAATTAAACTAAAGAAAAAAATATTAAACAATATACAAAGTTTTAAACTGTCGCCAAAGGCAGGATTCAAAGTTCAACTCATTCTTTTTGTCACATATTGTTAAAAATTGAGTTACCTTTTTGTCACCCAAACGGAACCAACATGCAAAGATTAAAAATCACAAACATTACCTAGCACTTAAGGTGTTACTCAAAATTATCCCACTAAATAGTCTGCCATTTTTGCAAATTGATCCCCAATATCCTTTCTATCCAATTACAATCAATGACTATTTTATGTTTTAACATGCTAAGGTATAGAAATACAGATTGCTAAATCCAGAAGAACAATACACTATTGCTTCATACTTTCCCCAAACCTCAATTTCATATTGAGCAGGAGTAATATTAGTACTCATGCAAAGATTAAAAATCACCCAAACGGAACCAACATACAAAGACTAAAAATCACAAAGATATGAAGGAAAAAAAGATCACACAGATCAAACTTTTAAACTGCAATTTTAGTTAAAAAATCTATCAATACATGCATGGGTACTGGGTTTTTATCTATCTCTAAACATATTTAATAGCAAGTACAAACCCATGAAATAAAACACATATCAAAATTGAAAAGAAAAAAACACAGATCAAAATTGAAAACCTCATGAAAAAAAACACACATATATAATCTTTAATCAGTGTATGAACTCATGAAAAAAAAAAAGATCAAAATTGATAAAAACAAAAATCACTCAAATATAACATGCATGTGGAGATTTCGACGACCCCAATAACCTTAAAACCTAACATTAATCACTGAAAGCTCACTTCACTAAAATAATCAGTTAAACCTCAATCTCCATCAAATCAAGTTATCAAACAGACAAAATAACATCACTTAAAAAAAAGAATCAAAAATTAAATATCTAATTTAACACAAACTTACCGAAATGGAAACATAATGTGATAATTTCGTTTTTAAAAATGGAAAATGGTGAAAAATGGGAGACTCAATTTTTCTGTTGGAATAACGAAGAAGAAGAAGAATGAATAGAGGCGAAGATATAGGATGGCGTTAAACCATATCAACCCGTAATTATTGGGATAACTACCTATATTCTTGTTATTGGCCTTTATCACCGTTTACCAAAACATGAAAATTTTCTTGTTAAAATATAGATTCCATATATATTGTTATCTAGTTAAAAGGTTAAAATAGTAAATCTAGTACACCTATAATTAATTATGGGTTTCTCATACAAAGTATCTTAATTATAGGTTTGTGATAAAGAAAAAAATCAATTTGCGCTACACATATTTTTCCCCATTTAAGAAGTTATTTTTCGACTTCTAGAGGTAAAAAAATTAACATTATGCGAAACAAATATGAAACAAAATATTGTTTTTGACTTCTGGGATTGAGTTTTATATCTGTATAAGCTAAAGTGATTCTAATTCTGGTATCCAAACACCCTGTTACTAGATTTTTACTATGACAAATTTGATTAGTAAATTGCTTTATGTACAAGGTAATAAAAGTACAATTTTGTACCCAAATTCTTGCAGGGGACCCAAAATTTGTGATTCATGGCCCAAATACTATATAACCCAAGATGATACTTGACCCAAAAGTTATCATGTTGTAGATGGTGGATTTTTAACAAAGGATAAAATAGTAAAATCATCTCTATCCAGCAGTAGAATCAAAGAAATGATATTGTATATGCTACTGACTTAGCACCAAAAGCATAAAATTCATATTTTACATTCTGCAAGAGAATTGAAATATCAAACAGACATATTTTACATTCTGCAAGAGAATTGAAATATCGAATAAATATATTTTACATTTCGCAAGAATTGAAATATCGAATAAGTGTATTTTATATTCTGCAAGAGAATTGAAATATCGAATAAGCATACTTTACATTCCGCAAGAGAATTGAAATCGAATGCTTATTACAGGGAAGCTCCTAGACGTATCGGACACAAATACAGAGTGATGTTATCCTCAAAATATCACTGGTGTGGATAGTAGTTTATCCCCAGATGATAACATCCAGAACACTCATTTGTTTCCGAATGTGTGTCAGCGCTCCTAGATGTATTGCACACTAGTATAAAGCAACTTAATTCGTCTTCATATTCCCCGGCTGAATATTAGAGTGACTTTACATTAATATTCAAATTCAAACTGAATAATATTGATTTATCATAACGTATAACAAACTGCGTACGGATGCGCTAAGTTGAAACATCATATCTTAGTGTGATCACTAAGTTACCATCACGCCAAATGCAAAAACTAAAGCTCCAAACATCATTGATTGAGCTTAAAAAATATATTCCCAATGTTGGTTGCATTGAAAATACTAACATTGGTCGAAATACAACAAAACCTTAATTCTGGTTAATACCCAATTTTTGATACATCATAATCACCTTGCAAAAAACGTGACGATGGATATAAAATGTGGCAAGATGTTCTAAACAACATATGCTCCCCTACATGTCTACTACGACATACTAAAAGGGTATCCCATTCCGAATAACGATCTATGAGATATGATTTAAACCCTAGATGAACTATAAGTTGAAAAATGTCAGAATTTCATCTGGAGGGTTACTGTTTGCTTCGTTAAACAACTAAAACGAGCTCAAAACCTAATTCCTTCCACTGCGGGATGTAGCCAGCGATTTCTCGATTCTGAATTGGGGCTGATCATCAAAAACAAACATCGCATGAGAAATCTACAACGTTTTACTAAAGGACGTCACATCTGAAAATTCTGGATGTGAAAAGCTAACATGTTGCTTCGAAGAGCTTGTAGTCGCGAAGAGCAAATAAGAGAAGGGACAAACAATAATGATAAAAAAGGAGGGTTATGGGACCGGTGCCAACCAGCCGGCCGGTTGGCCACCCTGGTTGGTCCCCACTCCCTCTTTTCTTAAGTTTTGTTATTTTTTACCTTTTATTTTAGGGTTTCCTAATCTCTTAAAATTCCTTTGCTCTTCTAATAGTTGCACACAACAAGGTCCCGCGCTCAGCAAGGTCCCACAATTAACAAGGTTCTGCAACCATCCAATATATATTAAAATATTATTATTTTAATATTCCTAAATTTTCTCTTTTTTTTAATTAGTCCTTGCATTGATATCATTATTAAATATATGTGAAAATACTACAAGTGACTATATGATAGACGAAGCATAGAGTCGCGACTAACAATTGCGTCTACTCACTAAACCCGTGTTACCACCTTGGCCGGTCCCTCTCTCCACCTTGGTCGGTCTCTCTCTACTACCTTGGTCGGTCCCTCAATCGCTCCTTGATCCTGCTACCAACAATATTCTGAATTTTTTTACTTTGTCACTCACAGTAAGACGAAATTAAAATTATTTCACAATTGCTAACGTTGATATTCACATGAGCCTAGCGTTTACACAAGTTTAGTGTTTATATAAACTTAACGCTAACATAAGCTTAGCGCTCACATAAGCTCAGCGCTCACAAGAGTCTAGCGCTTACACAAGTCAATTAATCGCACGAGTCTAGCGCTTGATGTGTTTTTGAAATAGTGGTAAAAGATTCGATACTCAGACTTGTAAATATTTGATTTTTAAAACTAATTTTTAATACTTAAAATAAAGAAGATTAAAGTAGAATTGATTTCAGATTATGGAAAGAACTGAGACTAAGGATTCCACCATTAGCCAATTTTTTAAGTGATTTAACATTAAAAATTACTTTACAACTCATACATTAATTGATTCTAAATATTGCCAAAGTTAGATTTTCAAAATAATAGTTGTAAATCAAAAGTATGAGACATCAATAACTCAAAACTAAGCATGACTCATCAAAAGGAAACACAACTAATTGATAAAAATCATTATTTCAATTTTAACCCAAGGTAAATAATCATAAAAGAATTGCAAAAAATTAATAAGATAAAAATATACCACTTTATTATTAGAAAATAGCTTCCTCCGTCGCCTCAGCAATGGGGTCTAGCTCCTCATGTCAAACACTCTCTCAAAATACATGTCCATAGCTCAAAGTGCTTAAAGATGAGAAATACATAAGTAACACAGAAAACAACAACGGTTATAAGTGTTGTTGAGACTATTTTCTGTGTTGCTGAAAAGAGAAATTAACACAGAGAATAAAGTACGGCTCATGGACGCAGTAAAATATGAAAGAAAATGTGACGGAATCAGCGATTGTTTTCTCATGTGGTATGTACTTCTTCTTCTTCTTCACCAGTGTAAGTTTTTTTTCCTATGAATTTTTTCTCCCGACTCCAGATGGATTTTTCTTCGATCTCTTCTCTATCTTTAGGCTTAGTAAACCCTAACTAACCTTCCTAAGTCGATAAGAACTCAAAGATCAATCCAAAACAAACTCCAAATCTCAAATCAGAGTATAATTCCCTTTTCCGGCATGAACTCGACTTTTCTATCTTGTTTCACGGCATAAAACTCTTACTGCAGACGTGTTTCAACTTGTTTTTAATGTTTCTTCACTTGGCTAACTCGAAATCACTTCCAATCCCTTAGAACTCGCTCCCCAACTAACTCAGGTTCTCATTCACGCGTAAAATAAATTTCCCACCATTTTTTATTTTTGAATTAAAGAGAAGAGTGCCCATATCCAATAGTTGGGCGTCTTTAACAATTTCCATGGGTGTTTTTAGTAATTTTCTCGGAAGCCTTTATCAATTTTTCTGGGTAGAATTGATTTCATATTATGGAAAGAACTGAGACTAAAGATTCCACCATTAGCCAATTTTTCAAGTGATTTAGCATTAACAATTATTTTACAAATCATACATTCAATTGATTCTAAATATTGCCAAAGTTAGATTTTCAAAATAATAGTTGTAAATCAAAAGTATGAGACATCAATAGCTCTAAACTAAGCAGGACTCATCAAAAGTAAACACAACTAATTGATAAAAAACATTATTTCAATTTTAATCCAAAGCAACTAATCATAAAAGAATTGCAAAAAATTAATAAGATAAAAATATACCACTTTATTATTATAAAAATTGCTTCCTCCGTCGCCCCAGCAATGGGGTCTAGCTCCTCATGTCAAACACTCTCTCAAAGTACATGTTTGTAGCTCAAAGTGCTTAAAGAAGAGAAATACAGAAGTAATACAGAAAACAACTACGGTTATAAGTGTTGCTGAGACTGTTTTCTGTGTTGCTGAAAAAAGAAATTAACACAGAGAATAAAGTACGGCTCATGGACGCAGTAAAATATGAAAGAAAATGTGACAGAATCAGCGATTGTTTTCTCCTGTGGTATGTACTTCTTCTTCTTCTTCACCAGTGTAAGTTTTTTTTCCTATGAATTTTTTCTCCCGACTCCAGATGGATTTTTCTTCGATATCTTCTCTATTTATAGGCTTAGTAAACCCTAACTAACCTTCCTAAGTCGATAAGAACTCAAAGATCAATCCAAAATAAACTCCAAATCTTATAAATCCAAATCAGAGTATAATTCCCTTTTCCGGGGTGAACTCGACTTTTCTAGCTTGTTTCACGGTATGAAACTCTCACTGCAGACGTGTTTCAACTTGTTTTTATTGTTTCTTCACTTGGCTAACTCGAAATCACTTCCAAATCCCTTAAAACTCGCTCTCCAACTAACTCAGGTTCTCACTCAAGCGTAAAATAAATTTCCCACCATTTTTTATTTTTAGATTAAAGAGAATAGTGCCCTTATCCAAGAGTTGGGTGTCCTTAACAATTTCCATGGGTCCTTTAGTAATTTTCTTGGGGTTCCTTTATTACTTTTTAGGCGATTTTTCCACAAATGTTCATATCCCAAAAATACCTACCAATACATAAAAAAAATAAGTATACAATTGAGCATTAACAAAATACAAGTTTGAGAGCAATTTAGACACAAAAATGTGTCTATCAGCGCTCACGTAACATTGTCATTCACACAACTTCACAAGTCGTATGAGTACATTGTTGTCTCAGCTGGCACAATGATACGCTTCAACTACCAATTTCAATATTAATTAGACTCTCAAACACAATGATGTATTAAGCATCATTGCTAGTCTCAACATGTTAGACTCAGCAATATGCTAGTCTCAACAACATATTAGACTCAACAATATGCTAGTCTCAGCAACAAGCTAGACTCATAATATGCTAAAACTAATAGTCTAGCTAGGTCAACAATTGGCCAAATAATACACGTCTATAAAATAAACTCAAACCATGTTTGAGAGATCAATAGTCACATGGGAGGATATTCACTAGGGTTTTGGTATGACGGCCTACATCACGTGCATTGTAACAATACACCCACGATGAGAAATTATAAAAGTCGTGTCGGCAGTTGAAGGAGTAAATGGAATAGTGGTCGCATAACTGTCAAGTTCCACTAGCATGATAGAGTTGGTTATCAACACACAATTTCCACTTCTCTTCTCTGCGACTTTTCTGCAACTGCCACCACTTACGAGATCAATATGTTAACTTCCACTTCTATAAATAGGTTCTTCAACCTATCGACAAATGACAAGAATTTTTCTTGGATAAGAGTTTCATCTCATAAGCACTTGTATGATCACAGAGCTATCATCTTAGAGATTCTCAGAAAATTCACTTTATTTTTTATAGCAGTTCAACATATCTTACATTCAATTCCATTGCTCTCAATACTCTCTCTGCTTCCCTCCCTATAGATCAACCATTCTCATTCCTTCGTGACTGAAGCGAAATCGGAACGGTCATTTCTTGATTTAGGCTAATTTCGTACATATTGATCTCTTGAATCTTAAAAGTACTTCAACAGTACAAATGTTTAGTGTTTAAGCAATTTGATCTCACAAGTATTAACCTACTTGATCACTTTTTCCCTTTTATCCTTCAATCGTTTTTACCCACAAATATTTTGGCGACCACAGTGGGAGATTAATCTCTCAGTTACGATACCAATTATTCGATCTCTTTAATTTCCTCAATTTCAAGATGGTTGATCTTAAGTCGTGTTCAGTTACCACTCCTAACGTGAATTCTGCCAGTACCAGTAATCCTGCTACACCGGGTAACAATCCTATGGTTACCAATACTGACAATGTTACTCCTCCTCTATCTGAGTAGCACACTGAAGAATCAAGGGATAAACAAACTCCTCCAAGCATTTTTCTATTTGATGCAAACATAGGAAAATCTTGCGAGGACTCAAACAGAGATGGCTACAACTAATAAGGAGGTTCTTACCGTCCTCAAGGGTCTCACTGAGAAATTGACGCCAGCAGAGCAGGCTAGAAAAACTTCTGATCCAACTGCTGATACTAACACATCAAGAGGTCATGCTCAAAGCGATGATGAAATTTGCATTCTTCCAAACCCAGTGATGGAGGGGATCCATCAACCCAATTTTGTTACTCGGGAAGACTTAGAACGACTTCTTCGGAGTTGCAAGAGGAAGGATTTATCCTCCATTCATCAACATCGTCCTTCATATTCTTCTGAAATACAGAGGATTACTCTTCCTAAGGGATATTCCTCTCCTTCATTCTCACTTTATGATGGAACATGAAATGTCTGTGAGCATATTTCACGATTCCTATAAGCATTAGAGGAACATGAGTACAATCATGTGTTGCGTCTGAGAGAGTTTCCCAAATCTCTCATTGGAAGGGCGTACACATGGTACAACAATCTTGTTCCCAATAATATTTCTAGCTGGTGTGAAATGGTACGTATTTTACAGGAAATACTTCCTTGTGTCTGAACAAGTCATATTATCAGACTTGGGGAGGATGTTTCAGCGGTCGAATGAACATCCTAGTGATAATGTGAAGCGGTTCAGGGTCCAAGCGCTAGATTGCCATGACACGAATGTAACTGGGCTTCAATTGGTCGAACTCTGCATCAATTGTATGATACCAGTTTATCGTGCTTTACTGGAGAATTTACGATTTCAAACATTCTCTGAGTTACATGAAGCTGCCAATAGATCTTCTACTTCTGCGCCGGCTTTGCTTGAAAGAACTAGGCCTCCTGCCAAGAATGAAGAGGTTCGTGATACTCGCATCAGTCGACGCTTGGCTCAAAGAAAATTCAACACGCAACCATCTGTAGGTGTTGTGACTGAGAAAAGCCCAGCATCAGAGCCACAACCCAAGCGTACAGCACCAGCACCAGTTCCAACTCCAGCACCACAGGCAGGTCGACCACCTCGAAGGGTCAACCAAGCAGTTGCATCACCACTACCGGCTCAACGCCAGCCTCATCAACCAACCAAGAGAAGCTCCAGCTACTACAAACTTTCCTCTTCCCATGGAAGAAGTAATTGAGTTACTTGAAGTATGAATTTAAGACAGTGTAATCAAGCTACCTTTTTTCAGATGACCACCGACTGAAGAGGATATGAGAGGTTTCAAGTATTGCTGCTTCCGTCGATTTGTCAATCGCCCAACAAGTGACTGCAATGTTCTGAAGCGCATCTTTAAAAAGAAGGTTGAATATGGTGAACTACACTTGGGGACTGAAGGAGTACACAGAAACCGTCTCCCAGTCAGAGCATTCACTTTATCTGAAGAACCGGTAAAATAAAAAAGTTCAATCCTTGATAAACCATCTATGTGATTTGTTCTACTTATCGAAAGCACAACGGAAAGATATCTTCATTGTGCTCAACTATTTTGTGTTAAGAAATCACATATCTTTCCCGAAAGTACCTCCTAAATAACCAGTCCCAGACAAAGAGTTTTACGACTAAATACAATCAACCCATGAATTATTGTCACTGTTTTCACATCTCAAACCTATTTATATGAGTCTTTCTTAAACTGAGTTCATGATTTCACATTGAATCTTCATCTACTATTATATCTCACCTTTGGTATTACTCCTCTTGAAATCTTATCATACCTTGAACCATCGCATCCATACTTCACAACTAAACGTGTCTAACTTCACAGAGACTTCAACAGCTGACGCACCAACCTTCTACATCACTTCAGCAACCTCAACGGGCTTTGACAATAATATCATTTTACAGGCTTTGATAAAATTGACTTTTTTACAAATATTTGAGCAAGCATGCAGTTTCGACTTCGCGACAGTCAAACTATAACACAATCAGACTCGGATATAATTGTGACTAATGTCAAAAAATTCACAAAAGCACACATTATGTATTGTGCATATCCCTTACTTAATTTTGCTCCAAACGTATACCAATGGTTCGAAATATGATAATCCACCCTTCACATAAAGACCCAATCACGTCCGTCCATATTCTTAAAACTATGGCAACTTCTCAAGCTCCAAGCAATTTAGGACGTTATTGTGATATCTTCTCATTCCATGTAGATAAAATCAATGACATAAGATTTTATTGTTGCTGAACAAATTTCTCAAAAGAAATTTCTACCTTCATCTTCTACATGCTCTGTCACTAGTTAAATCATAATCTCAGTATCTATAATAGACGAGTATACTCCCCCAATATTATCACTTCTATAATGAAACTCTCTTCAATAGAAAATCTCAAACTTATTAGGAATTCAAATATCCAACAGATAAAGGTACACGGAAAAAACACGCTGAAATTGCAGCCCCCTCAAATTCATATATTGTGTTTTCTCCAAGTAGTATGCGTTTCCATGCCACACCATCACATACATTGTAGTATTGTACATTTATTCTTAAAATTTGGAAGTTTCCAAGCGATACCTTTTTTCTTATAACGAGCCTATACCAAAAATATGAACTTATCCAAAACACAATAGACCAACATGTTTCCCCAAATACTCTTGCACTTCAACCTAGTCTGATGACTTTAAGTGGTGTACTACCAAACAACTCTTTGATAGAAAATCATCGACGACGAAAAAAATGTCAGAAACTATCTAGCTCTTACATCTAGAAATTTTAAGACATTTTTCAATGAAACAACGTCAAATTCAATACAGAAAATTAAACCCTTCTTAGTTACATGCCCAAGGTACATATACCAAGAATTTGTGTTGATAAAATTTCACCACAAACAATATCATATCTCACAAACGATTATTTTCCTGCAACTTATTTGTAGCCATACGCTTCAAATACTTTAATTGAAATCACTCTTCACATCTGGAACATATCGAACCCTGGATAACAGTCAACACTTCTAAATGAAACCTACTATAAGATTTTTCCAAACCCTTATTATGACGAACAACCAAGGCAGAACGATTACAAATTCAACTTAACATTCTTGAACTTCAAGTTACAGAAAAATCAACAAAATGATCCAACTGATGACAATTGATAACCAAATTGTTCCCCTTGGTTTGAAAAATAATAAGACTTTGACATACTAATATTTTCATCCTTACTTTCACCAATATACAAAACAAACTTATATACCAACTATGATACTCTTTCTTTATAATTATGTATAGCCAAGCAAACGCCGCTCAATTGAAAAACGATATACTTCTTTCAAATAATTCACAAGAACTTCATATGGTACGAAGTATAAAGCACAATCACTAAACTTTATTAACTTTTATAATATGGTTAAGGAAAACTTACTTAGGGTAATGCTGGAAATCTAGGATTTATGCTTCAATAAGTATAAATGTCAAGATTATGCATATCAAGAGTTTTTTTTCGGGTAACCTAAAACTTCGAAATACGCCGAATTTGAAAATTACCATCTTGACCAAGCCCAAATGAAAATCACCTGATATAATCGTATTCCTCTGGGGGAAAGCTTTTACTTTGCTTGGTACCCAAAAACTGACGAAATCAAATCATCCACATACTTGGTAAGATCAAACATTCATTCATCAAATACTAGTAATATTGCTTAAAGAAAAATGGTAACATCAAATCCTCCACATACTTGATGAAACCAAATAACCATCGTTTTCAAAAATTTATGTTAACAAAAAAAACCAAGACTTCTTTATCCAACCTAAAGCTCTGATACTAATTGAAAGATCCAACGGACGGTATAACTGGCCCATTTAGGACCTTATATTAGACCTATCAATGGATAATCGAATATCCAACATCCGTCGGAGTCCGTACCGAAAATTTAGGATATTGTGTGAAATTTTTGGATATCGGATACGAATGCGGATATCTTAACGGATACGTGAATACTACTATCCTATATGATAATTATTCGACATCCGATAACATAAATATATGTATATAAAATTAATATTATAAGTTAAATTTATCTAATTTTTAAGGTGTGTTCATGATTTTGTTCGAAAAAAAATGAATGAATGACAAATTCATCAAATTTAATTTGGTGTTACAATTTTGGAATCACGAGAAGAAGAAATGATTAAACACACACAACCAAATTATATGTTTTTTTTCTTTCTTATATGGTGTTCGGATAATTATCGGATTATCTGGTATCCGTTAATCTTAACGGATTCGGATACGGAAATGTATTTTTATTATGCATCGGATATCCGGTAAAAATTAACAGATTTGGATACGGGACAACCATTATCCGTTCCGTTAAGTACCATTGACAATCATAAAAGGCCTCAATATTATGTAAGGAAATACCAAAACTTATTAATTTCCACTTGAAACTCCTCTTATTCTATGTGAGACTAATCCTATTAATTTTGACCGAGCCAGGGCGAATCCAAATGGAGGCTAGTGGGGTCACATGCACCCATAAATTATGTAGACACCCATGTATTTTCTAATATTTTAGTGTCAAAATTGTCCATTGGTCCCCACAAAATTTTGAAATTAAGAAAATATCCATATAGTTTCTATATATTCATTGCATAATTTTAAAAATAACTAGTGTATTTTCGATATTCCATATCTAACAAACCTAAAATTAAGGAGATATATATTTTAACCCTTGTTTTATCGATTTTATTCATTTATCAACATATTTTCTCTATTTTCTATATAAAAGAACATGTATTTTGACTTAGTTTTATATTAGTGTGTGATATTTTATACTATTGTATTTTAGTTACGGTCTTCAAGAAAAAGGTATGCCCCAATTGAACAGTTGGTCTGGATTCACCACTGGACCGAGCCAATCCCTAATAGTCTCCTTCAACCTACTTCCCATCTTCCTTTTTGTCCCTGATTTATTCTTTTTTTCTCTTAACCACTACTTCCCTGATGATTGCTTTGGAGCCATTATTTTCACTTCTCTAAAAAATGTTCTTAAGAAGCAAATACTCCAATATTTGTTTATGCTACTGATCAATATACGATGAAACTACTAAATAGCGTAGGTTTAGAATATTTCCAAAAAAAATGTCTATGTAGATGCCACCTATGTGTGAGATTAATAAGTGTACACAAGTTGGGAGTCATATATCATTTTTGATTTTTCACTAAGAATATTTGTAATCGCAATAAAGATCATCGTTCTAAATCAATCTGCCTTTCTTATTATTATTCAAACTAAAAATCATAGGATTAACCTCTCATTGTTCAATACTCGATTGTGATAGACATATCCCAGCAAATTTTTATTTTCCTGAAAAGAACCTCAGGAAAAATCTAAATGTACAGTGAGGTGGGGCTCCCCAAAAATCGCAAATTCACATAGAGCCAGATCCACCCCTCCTAAAAACAAGACTCCATACTAATTTAGGAGTAGGACTCACTCCATGACAAAAAAATAATTCATTCTGCGTTCACCTCGGGACTTATTTTCTCTCCTCTTTCTCAAATGGAGTAAACTCCTTGGAGCCTAACTGTGGGCATCGGCGACGGCATCATTCGGTGGCTCTATATCTCTAGTAAAATGGGCTAGGATGCTAACAGTTAGAATACTAATATTTGGTGGTTATTTCCCTATTTATTGATCTGTTTTTCACTTCTTTTGGTGTCTCTGTAGGAGTATATGCTCTTATCATCATTTTGTTGTCTTTCTATGAGTATATGCTAGGAAATTTTATGCTGGGTTTCTTGCATTATTTTTAACCATAAACTTTGATATTCTCATTCATCTTGCATATACTTTTTTTACAAATCATATTAAGCAACAATTAATAAAAAAAACAGGATAAACAGGCAATATAAATTTAGAAATAAAAAAAACACTTTTAACTAAACAATTTACTGGATAAAAAGCTTGGAGAATTCTATACTACCCAATAATAGCTCTTGAGAAGGGATTATGGATAATCGACCACAGTGATGAAACCCATCTCGCCGGGTTGAGAGACAATTATAACTTCATCTGGAAAGACCTCAATCTCTTCATCATCAAAATAAACCTGAACATAATGGAGATGATAATCTTCACATATATAAATCATTTTATAAGCGATAAAAAGGCCATGGCTGGGCTCGTATTGTGATCTCTTTACTTGCTTTTCACCTTATTCTACTTTTCAAATGAATGTTTTTCTAAAAGAAAAACTAATCTCAACTTTATAGTAATATTGGTTCAATCCACATTTTATAAACTAATTCTCTATTCTAGGTTGATAATGATCAACAAGTATATTGATTCAAAAGGAACAAAATTAATCATCTCCCAGTATTTGTTCTTTCTCCGACGAAAATCAACAAAAAAAAAATCCCCCCAACTATTTTCTCAAACAGTCACCAAATAACGGTTATATTTTCAAAATTTAAATTTTTTGTTTTACATTTAAATTGTGAGTTACCTTTTAATCCTGTTTAATCTTCCTATTTTTAACCAAATTTAAAGACAAGTGTCTAAGTAGGGTGTGTTTCTTCCACCCTGTTATCAAAAGTATGGCCATGTTCTTTGGGAACCGATACCTTCAGCTATTTGAACCGTGCCTCTAGTAGTAGGCCTCATAAATACAGGTAAAGAGAGAGGGAAAGCTAAATACTCAATGGTTAATAAAAAAATTCTTCCATTAATTATCTCAGGCCTTCATTTCTTTGGACTCATAAAAATCCAAATAGGCACTTCTCCTTTACTTTCTTAAATGTTTTTTCAGAAACCTTTTTTGTATTTCCTTTGAATCTGTTAGGAGTAATCGAATGAATCTGGTTAGTTTTTGTTTTATCTTGTAACTCATTTATTGTTTCATATCTTTAAAGTCAAAAGGTACAATGGGAAAAATGAATTTCCATTTACATAATAACTCAGAAACGAGTTTTGTGTAATTCAAATTTTTGTTAACAAAAATAGAAAATAACTTATTTTTAATAGAGTTTGTTGAAAGGGAAAACATTGCAATAGATCTAGTTAATTGACCATGGCATGTTTTCGGGAATGCATTTCTTCTATGCTCCTGGTCTCCCGAGTGTTTTGTAGAAAAAGATAGTCTGAATATATTCCAGTGTGGGTTCAACTTCTTAATCTTCAAAATTTTCACTCTCATGAATGGATAATAACACAGATAGGCAATAAGCTGGGAAGATTTTCTAAAATTTTCCCTCATAATGCATTTCTTGTGAATGGTGAAGCTATCATGGTTAAAGTAGAAATCAATATAGAAGGCAACTAAAGTATTCAGTGAAAGCCAAAGTAGGATCCAACTTGGAAACTTTCATTTACTTCATATACATAAATCTTCCCCATCGAGTGTGTAGCAACTGTAATAGACTAGGTCATGTACATGAGAACTGTGCTACTAGACTAAATTTTTCGCTGGAAGAAACATATGATCTAGGCCCTTAGGAAGTCGTAGAAGAATCCCAGAGTTGAGAGGAGGACTATTAGGTTCTATTTGATAATCAGATAGATGTTGCTTATCTATCTCAGTCATCAATGAACTCATCATTCTATCCTTACTCTCCAACTTCAATTCTCAGAATACCAAGAATGGTTTATGAATATGAGTTTTTGGACTTACTTTATGGACCATATCCGGTCAGATCAAGTTTGGGTGAAGCGGCCACTAATGCAACAGGACCATCATTGGATGGTTATTACTCAGACTTAAACGAGTTTCCATAATCCTTCTTGGGTAAAAGTTTTTTTCTTCTGAAATCTCAACTGTGAACCCGCTTTTTTCACCCTTATTTGACTACAGAGAGATATCAAACTGAAATTTCCAAGTACCAAATGGAGAACTTCTTCAAGATGTTGTAAATCATATCCTGACTAAACATGGAGAGGGGGTTTCTTCAACTTCTAAGGTTGTGATTAAAATTAGCAATTCAACATCTGAAAATAGTTTCCATACCCTTCCCCTGAAGCCTGTTAAATTATCCAAACCAGTATTCATTATTAGTTTTTCTTCATCCTCATATGAAACTGAAAATCCAACACCAGATTCAATCCATTCTGTATCTCCAAACATGTTTTTAACCCCTCCTTCTTATGTATCTCTTGTTAAGGTCCTTGTCAGTAATTTTTTTTAACCAATATGGTTTAGTAATAGATGAGATCAACACTAACTTCTCTAGTTCAATCTTATTTGACGAAAAGATAGAGGCACTGATGAAAGATGCCAATGAAAGAAACAGGGGGGCTCAGGTATACAATCATTCTTTCATTACTGTCTACTTATTGCTCTCTTATTTAATTTTACTTTTCTGTTTTGTGCTTGTCAACATTTAAACATTTTAGTAATCCTTGAAGTTGGCTACTATGAGCATCTTAATTTAAGTTTATTTTTACTAAAGTTTTACTTATAAAAAAGAATTAGTATTCTGCTAATGTGTATATTTAGGTAATTCTTGTTTAGACTAAATATGAAATTGATCACCTGGAATAATCAGAGTTGTAGGGGAAAAAAAACTAGACGACATATACATCAAATTATAAAAACTGGAAAACCTGATGTTATCTTTTTATCAGAAACTAAAAACCAAAAACCTTTTCTAAGAACACTGCTTTCATATTTCCCTAATATTTATATGGTGGACCCAATTGGCAAAGTTATGAGCTTAGCTTTAGCATGGGTGGATGGTTTCCACTTTGAGACAGTATATTGGAACATGAATATGATAAACATTATAGTAAAAATAATTTTTTATGAAAAAATGGCTATTAACAGCTTTCTATGGAAACCTATATAAACCAGACAAGATGGATTCTTGGCTATTCCTAGAAGAAATTACTGAGAAGGTATTAAAATATAAAATGGCCTAGATAGTAATAGGAGACTATAACCATAGGGAAGAGGCTGAGCCTTTTATAAAACTTATGGATAGATCATCCATGTCCGATCTAGGTTGCATAGGTAGTAACTTTACTTGGAACAATCATAGGGAAGGAAGTAGCAACATAAAAGAATGACTGGATAAAGCCTTTGCCAATGCGGACTGGCGAATTCAATATCCAGACACAAAAGTTACATATTTGTCTTACATAGGCTCAGACAATTGTCCCCTAAGGTTAAACTTGGCTAATAGTTCTGTTTCTGAGTTAAACTACACCTTCAAATTTTTTGATATATGGCTTAAAGAAAAGTAATGTATTGAGTTAATAAATAATACCTAGGACAAATCATTGAGAAATGTATCTGAAGTTGTAGTATCAAACCTGGCATACTTAGGAGAAAAGCTAACCTTATGGAAAAAACAAATTTTTGTTGCTCCTCATAGGAAGATATCAAAAGCCCTAAAATATTTGGAATGCCTTAATGCTCTAGAGCACCATGCTAATAAAAAGTATAATATCAATAATAAAATAAAAGAACTAAATATGATATATGACACCCAAGAAGGAATTGTCAAACAACTCTCCAGAGATAATATTGTTAGACTATGAGAAAAAAACACCAAGTTTTTGCACACTAAAACTCTAAAAATGAGGAAGAGAAATAGAATAGATTATATAACAAAACAGCAAGGGGAGGTGGTTTTCCACGAACCTCATATTGCTGAAGAATTAGAAACTTATTTCTCAAAACTCTTTACTGCCTCACCAATTTTTTTGATCATAAACTAATGGATCTTATACCAAAAGTTATCACTGATCAGGAAAATGAGTTTCTTCTAAAAAATTATACAACTACTGAAGTTTGGGAAGTAGTTAAACAAATAAAATCCAATGAATCCCCGGAACCTGATGATTTCCCGGCTAGTTTCTTTAAGCATAATTGGGAGTTAGTAGGGAAGAAGAGAAAATCCCAACTGACTCTGTCAAATACCTTTGACATGTCAATTTTTTTCCTATCCCTCCTGATTTTGTTTTCATCTTTTTCAAAGAGTGCATTAACTCATGTTCTATAACTATATTGTCTCATATTTGCCTATAAGAGATAAAAGCTAAATGGAAGGGAGATATCATTTTTCCAAATGTATTTTGAGTCTGTTAGCCATTAGTTCAGACAGATGTTTATGGGGAAAAACAAATTGAAGGGTAATTTAGAAAAAATGGGGTGAACATGTGATAGTTCGTAAATCCTTAGACATTTGTACTATTGAAGTACTTTATTTAGATTCGAGAGATCAATTTGTACAATCCTGGCCTAAATCAAGCAATGGTCGTTCCAATCTTGCTTCAGTCACAAATGAGAAGGAGGAGGGTTGGTCTTAGGGAGGGAAGCGAGAGAAGAATTAAGGTCAAAGTATCAGACTTTATAGGATGTAATTGGTATGAATAGCTGTGAACAATTCTCTGTGTGAGAAGGTTGAATGACCGAGTTATTCGATTTGAATGGTTCTGTGTTAGACTTTTCTCAGAATTCGACCTTTTGTTTTCAATAGATTAAGAAATCTATTTTATAGTCTTAGCTATTGTAATAGTTCACCTGACCTCTTCTATGAAGTAAGTATCGATGGTTGAGTAGTGGTGAAGTGGAGAAGGTGGAGAAAATGTTGACAACTGCTCCCCACTTTAATTAAGGTTGAACGGACGGTTACTAAACTTACTACTCCATATTTCGTAGACCGCCAGACCAATACCCTAGTGAATATCCACCCATTTGTAACATTTGATGTTTCGTGTAGTTTTATAGTATTAAGCACTATTGATGATATTGGGTCGAATGAGACTTGCTTAGTCTTGTGACTAAAAGCTTGTCTTATTTGACTATCCTGATAAGTCTAACAGACTAAAAATAAAATAAAAATGTATTTATTTGTGTATAAGGAACAGTATGTTCAACTTAGTCAATTTTGCATTGATATGCTTATTTTGTAGAATTAAGTATATGTTGTTGAGCATGAGAAAATGTGTGTGAAGCCACATATGAAAATATATGTGTGAGAGG
The DNA here is from genome assembly GCA_023531435.1 of Papaver californicum. NCBI lineage: Eukaryota > Viridiplantae > Streptophyta > Magnoliopsida > Ranunculales > Papaveraceae > Papaver > Papaver californicum. Next base: position 6,808,270 of record JAJJMC010014687.1, read on the forward strand.
CCACATATATGAAAATACATATGTGTGAGTCCACACATATGAATGAGACTTAGCATGGCCTTTGATAAATAAATTAGGGTTTTGAAACTTGTATCTGTGAAGCAAACCTAAATAAGCAAATATTAGAAGATAATGTTGATGCTCCTTAATTGAAAGGATTTACTAAGCCTCCTTAGTTGAAAGGAGTGTACTAAGCTATGCGTGTTTTTCCTATGATACGAAACCACACAAGCTTGCCTATTTGAACTAAGACACACAAGTTTGTCTATTTAGCTAAGAACACAAGTTCGGGCCAAAAGAGTAAAAACGCATAACTTTGGTCAAAGAGGCAAGACATATACGTTTTCCTTTTTGCACTAAGACACACAAGTTGAGGGGGAAAAGGCTAAAATGCTTTGTTCAAACAAGAGAGGCATGACGCACGAGTTTCGCCTTTGGAGCAAAGGCGCACGATCTTGCTTCTTTTACCTAAGAAGCACACATTCAGGGTAAAAAAAAAGTAAACGTCTTGTTCAAACAAGAGAGGCATTGACACACGAGTTTGCCTTTGGAGAAAAGAAGCTCGAGCTTGCTTCTTTTACCTAAGAAGCACAATTTCAGGGTAAAAGGGTCGAAATGCCTAGTTTGAACATGAGCCAAGACATTCACGTTATTTACTCTTTGTACTAAGGCATACACATTGAGAGCGAAAAGGTAAAAATGCTAAGTTTTTGGATAAATTGGCAATGAAGCATGAGTTTGGTTTTTGAACAAGAACAAAAAGCGAACGAGTTTAGTTATTTAGCTAAGGCGCACAAGTTGAGGGCAAGAAGGTAAACGTGTCTTCTTTTCCAATTAGGGTTTGAAAGTGTTCTTTGGTCGTTTGATACGCTTATAAGTGTTGTCAACTTATTTTTAAGTGTTTCGAAAACCCTAATTATTTTTTTCACCCATTCACATTAGTTCTCTTTAAGCAAGGATTAATGATTGGGATTGGGTTTAGCTAGTAGAAGCTATGAAATTGGGTGGCACAATTTTGACTTTGAACCTAAGCACAATTGTGGTACTTTAATCGAATACATTCGTACGAAATTTTTCATATAAAGATATAAAGGTATTTTAGTGAGTCAGTATTGTTCAGTTGAGCATGAATATTGACATAAGGTAGTTTCTGGGAATCCCGTTGCGGAATATATCATCAAATAATACTCAAATTGCTCTACACTAATGGGCAATCCATTTAGGAGCTTGAGATTTTATGAAAAAATCATAAAATATCTGGGAAAGTCGTAGTGAGCACCAGTGTTGTTCTGATGATTTTATACAGTAATGAATGTTGATTCAATTCATTAATTTTGATCATATATGTAGTTGGTCATACATATAGAGAGAAGACAGGGATAAGCACCTGAGAGAGGGCAGAGATGAACACCTGCTTAAGAATTCTTTTGCAGAATTTTAAAGTTTAGTATTTCTCATACTCGAGCCTCGAGACGTAATTTTACTATTTTATCCTTGTCAAAAACCCACCATCTACAACAGGATTTTATATGGGGTGTTGAGTCCTATTGGTCTAAATAAGAAGGATTCTTGGGGTTTTTTATTTTTGGTATTAGGAAAAGAAAACTTTCATTTAGTTTTGGATTTAGTGTTTTAGTTATAAAGAAATCTGAGTAAAACTAAATACTCTAAAAGCTTTTGGCTTCGGCAATGATTGGTGCACACTTATTTCACAATGTTTATCAACTGCCTCAATTACACTATTGTTGAATGGTTCTCCTGGAAAAGATGCACAAGTTCAGGGTAAAAAAAAATAAACGTTTTGTTCAAACAAGAGAGGCATTGACGCACGAGTTTGCTTTTGGAGCAAAGACGTTCGAACTTGCTTCTTTTACCTAAGAAGCACAGTTTCATGGTGAAAGGGTCAAAACGCCTAGTTTGAACAAGAGCCAAGACATTCACGTTCAACTTTTTGTACTGAGGCATACATATTGAGGGCGAAAGAGTAAAAACACTAAGTTTTTGGATAAATTGGCAATGACGCATGAGTTTGGTCTTTGAACAAAGACACGAGAGTTTTGCCTAGGAGAAAAAAAAGCGAACGAGTTTAGTTATTTAGCTAAGGTGCACAATGTGTATCATACTTTTATTATATGTATGGAGGTTTTCTCCAGGTTATTACTAGCTAAATAAGAAACTAAACATATACAGGGTATAAAAATCTCTAGGCATAATCAACAAGTTTCACACCTGTTTTTTGCTGATGATTGCTTGTTGTTTACAAAAGCAAATCTGATAAGTTGTACAAACATCTTAAATATAATTAAACAATTTAGTAAGCTCCTCAGGCCAGCTTATAAACTTCAATAAGTCATGCCTTTTTTTCAATCGAAATATACATCCAAGGCATCAAAGAATGATTCTTAAAAATAAAAAGAATAAACATAAAAGATTCTTAGTTAGGAACACCTCTTTTCATAGATAATTCTAAACTAAAAACCTTTGACATTATTATGGATAAAATGAAACAGAGAATACAAGGTTGGCAGAGTAAAACTCTTGCACATACAAGTAAATTAGTACTCAATAAAACAGTCATAGGATCTCTACCAATTTATCAAATGGGCTGTTTTATACCGCCAAAGAAAATAATGCAGAAAATAAATGCAATTCAACGTGACTTTTGGTGGGGAAAAGATGCAAACAATAAAGGTTTATATTTGGAAGCCTATGATTTTCTCTGTAAACCAGTTCTAATGGGTGGTTTGGGGTTCAAAGAGGCAACAAACTTGATAAAGCTATGATAGCAAAACTTGCATGGAGATTAGTAACACAACCAACTCTTTACGGGCCTCTCTAGTAAAATCAAAATACTTTCATAACTCCTTTGTCTTTCATATAAATAATCACTACAATGAATCATGGATTTGGAAATGTATTTTGCAGGGAGTATCAACATACCTTGTATAGTTGTTCGGAGGTAAAAAATGGGTTAATGATAAATATTTGGATACCAGGTATGGAAACAAGCCTGTTTTTATATTATGGAGGAAGAAACAATTCATTAACACTTGTGGCTGAGTTAATAGACCCAACCAATAAGAAGTGTACTCTGAAGGAAAGTTAGAGTTAACTTTACTATTACAATAGTTGATAAAATATTAGGCATCAAAAAAATTTACAGATAATGAAGGAATGCTAAGGAAAGATAGACTAAAATGGTTATTAACCAATAATGGAGATTTTAGTGTGAAATCTCTACACATCTGCTTCTTCTTCGGCTACCATAGAAAATTTCTGGAAGTCTTTTGGGAAATTAGAGATCTCACAAAGGATAAAAGAATTTGATTGGAAATGCATCCATAATGCTCTACTAGATAGACAGAAACTAGGACAGATTCTCAATTGCATTGAAATGAACTGCGTTTTCTGCAATACTCATGCAGAATCCATTTAAATATTTGCTCTTTGAATGTCATTATGCAAAACCAGTGTTGATGTTACCACCTCAAACAGGTTTAAATCTTATTCTTCTTACTGAAAACCCTTTTGTAGACCTGAATAACAACTGGATTGCATAGAAAAGTGCTATTCAAATTATCAAAGTGCCTACAACTAAGTGTTGGTTAATTTAGAAGGAAAGATGCCTGAAAATTTTCCAGGAAAAGTCTAATACCAGTCTACAAACCTTTATAGGAGTTCAAAGGCACCTGACCCTCTGGTCTATAGAACTTTTGGAAGAGCAAATGAATAAAACTCCTAAAACTCTCCACATAGAAAAGGGGTGGAAAGCTCCTAGACAAACCAATACCACTCAATTTTGATGTTTCCTGGGTAGATATTAAGCTTAAAGCAGGTTATGGACTAATACTTTGAAATGGTGCAGGTGAAGCTATCACAGCTAGGTCTGGGACCTTCTGTAGAATCTGTCCGGAAGAGGCATGAGCTTCTAATTCTACTAAATGATGTTTACTGGGCTAGAGAGATGGAATACAAAAGTTTCTTGATTGAGGTGGATTGCAAGAGAATGATTGAATTTGCTCAGAGACAAGGGAACACAGTAAACTGGAGACATCAATCCATTATCTCTGAGGCTGTGAAAATTCTAACGGGATGCAACAACTTTTTGCGTTTAAAATTCACATACAGATAGAACAATTAACTTGCAATTAAGTTGCAGATGCATTAGCAAAGGAGACGTGAAAACGAGTTATAAAGTAACAATGGATTATAATGCCTATGTTTCTTTTATCTTTTATTTACATAGATAAATCTTCTATAATTTCAAACAATTTTCCTATTTCAAATGTTATTGTAAATGGGTCTAAGAGCCTGTTGGGGGATACTCATATTCCGGACTGACTGGATAGGGGCACCCAACAGACAGATCTTATGCAATCTTCTTTTCTTGTATAATATGCACAAAAAAATAATAAAAAAAATCATGCAAGACTAGTCCATTATGTAATTGTCTTTGTCAGATACCATTGAATTATATAATAATTGCAAACATCCATCGACATAAGCAACCACCATGCAATAGCTTCTTGTTCCAAATGTTTTCATTTGATAAATCAGTCCAATGTTAAGGAAGACTTCACAGAATTAACTCTCCATCTCACTAAGTTAAAAGCTAAGACGAGATATTAAAGGACAGACCTTAAGATCCAGAGAGGCTATATAGTCGGCAAAGTTTATATTCTTAAAAAGGAAATAAATCCCAAGACATGTTCAGAGTAAGTCTTATTTCAAACGAAAAGATGAAAAACAAAAATTCGGAAAATTAAAAAAAGAAAGAAAACAAAAATACATATGTACAGAAGAAATTAGCGAGATGTCACAACAAAAAAGTACATGTCACCAGTAATACCATATGCAGAATTAGATCTCATTCCCTGATTGAAGAATATGGAGCTAATTACAAACACCCTTGAAAGAGTGATTGTTTGTCCAAAACTAATGATATACCATTGTAACTATAAGATTGATTGAACAATGGAGACAAGGGGAAGAAAGAAATTCACTAGATTAACATAATTGGTGTGAAGAACATGAAAAAGGAGAAAAGAAATCATTCCAAAGATTTAAGGAGCCTGAACAACCCAGCTGCTTCCCTAATCCTAGAGAATTCAATGCAGAACGCTTGAACTTCGATGAACAAATCTTTCACTGCATAACACCACAACAATTATACAACATTGATCACACACAATATGCACCACAAAATTAAGAACTTTGTTCTATCTGAGCTATGTTTTTTGGTGAAAAGTGAGGTGTAACAGAGAGATGGTTTGCCTAATACCAAGTCTAGCATGACAAGTTCAAAGAAAAGCCACCTGGAAAAAACATAAAGACAAAACAACACCTTGCTGCTCCTCATGCATCCATTGTGCATAAGGTTTCATAAGTTAGAAGCTAATTTTATAATCTATGTGAACTCCGTACTTGGAAGTATGATACAAATCTACTTGAGATCATCATGACTACTCTCGCTAAACTTAAACTAATGAAAAAGTTATCCAATGCTAATAAACTTAGTTAAGTCTGAACCATCCTCAAGTCAGAAGCAACTTGGTCACTGTTACCTTAGTCAAAATCGGTTATCTAATATTACAAAAGCAATAGTTGAGCCTAGATTTCCAGCACATTATACTGAATCATGTCAGAACTAGAAACAAGTTTTAAATGAACAAGCAAGGTTATAAAATATAAAGACAAAAAGGCACCTCGCTACTCCCCATGCACATTGCTCATAAGGTTTCATAAGTCAGAAGCTAATTTTATTAACTATATGAGCTCCATACTTGGAAGTATGAAACACCTCTATTTGAGATCAACATGACTACTCTCACTCAGGTTAAACTAATGAGAAAGTTATCTGATGCTAACAAACTTAAGATTTTTGGGTTAAGTCTGAACCACCGTCAAGTCAAACTCAGTTATCTAATATTATAAGAACAATAGTTGAGCCTAGATTTCCTGCACATTATACTGAATCATGTCAAAGCTAGAAACAAGTTTTAAATGAACAAGCAGGGTTACTCACCATTGATTATATTGTTTCGAATGAGGCTCTGCAAGAAGACGCAGACAAGTCTTACTAGTCTGTTCTGCATATACTTGTCCTGCAAAATAATAAGACAAAAAGGTACCGTGATATCAGATTAAAATGAGGTATCTGTTATTCTTAGATGTATTCTCCTAAATTGCATCCAATCACGAAAAAGTTCAGTGTTATAGTCAGATCCCAATAACAAGGCAGCTTTAAAAAGGCATAAAATGCACAAGTGGCCATTAATATAGTCGCGGACCAATACCCTGGTGCACATATTACATAAGCAAGTGAGCTTTACACTAATTCTCAAGAACTAAGAGAATTAAGTACAAGAGATCAGTTCCAATAAGAAAGAGAGACTTGGAGGCTGAAGGTTCTCATTCTCATATTTGGTTCTCAATTTTGGTTTACTTAAACATGCTTGGAATGATTGTTACTTATGCATGGTGGGTTGGAACAATCTTAATTAACTCGATAGAAAAAACAGTTGACATCATTGAATCCTTGGCTTGATGAATGGATCCATGGACCAATATCATTTGCCAAGTGACATGTGAGACATAAGAACTCTACTAAAAAAGAGTACTCTCATCGTCTTGGAAAGAACAGGATCCTTAATCTGTAACCTTTATTCATATTAAACTCAGACCGACAATGTTATGATTGTTCATTGGACATAATGCTCCAATCGCCTTGGGACAGAACGTCCGTTTATTTTTCATTCTCTTTTCTAGTAAATACTTCTACTAACCATGAGAGAGAGAGAGAGGAATATGACACATAACTACTGCAGTAAATAGAAAAGAAAACCGGATTCCACTGGTAAACCCATCCCCTTTCGCCCATAGTGCGGGCAGAGAGGTAGGAAGATCGACTCCCACAGTCCCACTAGGGAGGGTTGGATCCCCTATTTTCTCCAACCTCCTCTACGGATAGGACCAACATTGGGCTTCTTGTTGGAGATGGCAGGTTGGAACGGCAGTGGCCCCGGTCCAGCTGGCTGGGTCTCCTCAGGGGAGTGGGGCCCAGCTGTGCCGAGCAAAACAAAGAAAAAGCAGAAGAGAATGAAAAAGAAAAAAACAACGATGTTTCATGCAGAGACTCATCATTGTGCCAAACTATGGATTCAGGTACAAATAAAAAACAAGAAAGCAAAGCTATCTCAAGAAAAAGAAGGGAAAGGAGACTTACCGTGATATTCTCACACGAGGATATACAATTAGTGATATACATGTGGACAAATTCTGTGGGGAGGTTAACCGCAGTAGTTAGTCTGTTAACAACCTCCATGGAATGTAGACTCATGTCCATATTTACAAGAACTTTGAAGTAGCTGCAGTTGGAGGCAAATGTGCAATATTATAATGTTTATCTTCCCAAAGTTGCTTTGAAAAAGAGAAATAGAATATACATACTCGCCAATTTCAGTAGAATGAATCAGCTTAATCAGAATCTCAACAGCAATCAAGGGATTGTGTTCCACAAGTTCCTACGAGAATGAATAACAGGAGTATAGACCATTAAGACAGACAAAGATGGATATGAGCAGAGATAAAAAAAAAAAAAAAAAAGAAAAAAAAATCTTCAGATGACATACAGGTAACTTCACAGGACTGAGTCCACAATGGTACACAAGCTTGGGGTCTTTTGCTAGTTCGACCAAAACTCGCTGGAAATAAGAAATAGAAAAGAGAAGTAAACAATCATGATAAATTTTGCCAAGAAAACAAAGCAAGAGTTTGAATTGATGTAAAATATAAGATAAACAGCAAAAGCAGCCATCTAATTATGACGCACCTCCTGCTGTGCAGGTGCAAGTGGCCCTTTCAAGGCTTTTGCTATTAAATCCCTAACTGCTCCCCCTCTGCTGGTGTCAGCACACATGGCGTAATCCCATAAAAGCTCATGGTTATTATCCGGGCTGAGCCATACAAGCTGCATGACGTATGAAATGCATTAGTCTGATAAAGTAACACGTCCAATTTTTTAGGCAAATGACATAATTCTTGACATGAATCTTGCCTCTCCATCTTGTGTTGGAAGTCTTGGTGGGACAGGCCTAATCCATTGAGGTTCTAATCCTTCCAAGGACAAGTTTTGTAATAATCCATTTACTGACCCATCTCTATCTCCATATCCTACTCTTTCTTTGCCTCCAGCTGGAACCAATTCAAGCCTAAATTTTACCACATGTCAATTTACCATGATTGAGTAACAATGAAGCACATTAGCTATACAAAAGAAAAAAACTCATGAGGGGTCAGAACCGAGACATTGTACTCATTGTAACAGCATTCATCATTAAAAGCCCCAAAACAAGAGCATAATCCTAACAAAAAATTGAGAATCTCGTATATGAAAAGCTTTGTGGACAAATATCATACTCTGGTGAGTTTGCATCACAGCCACGGGGCAAATCAGGGTCTGGGATAGCATTGTTGACGGAAGCATTCCTAAATAAGCAAACATATCTTTCAGTTCCTACTCTCGCACAATATTGCTTTTGCAGCTGTTCACGTTGCACTAAAACCTAATGTCCAGGAAAACAATGAAGAGAGCTACAGCTACAAATCAAAGGAAAAAAAAAGAATAATAGAAAACACTTGAAGTTCTCAATCCAAATCAGCTTACAACTCAACGAAAAATCTCAGCCTGGTTTATTAATTAGAAACTTTGAACTCACATGCAGTGACGGATCAAATCCTGTTATATAATCTGTGGCAGAGTGTTTAAACAACTGTAATGAAACAAACAAAAATCAGAATACAGAAAGAAAGCAAAGAGAAGACGAAATACCTTGAAGGAAAATCACATATTTCAAAAATGGAATCAAATGTGAAGAAAACTGATCCCGGAAGCTGGTCCATGCATTAACTAGATCTGGTGGAAACAATAATGTACTCTACACATTAGGCAGTACCCTCATATTTCTCTTCAAGAAACTTTTTACCCGTGTCACAATAGGGTTGCCTCATACACAACAGTTGTCTGAGGCTTGGTTCCATCTGGGAATGGAATAATTTTCTTGGAATCATACCCCAAACTCCTAATCTTACAGCGCTTTATTCTTGAGAGATCTCATGTATTCCTTTATACCCCCTAGACTACATCACAATCACTTGATAAAATCTGAAGTACGAATATTGATTATGTATACAGGAGGCTTGAAATACTTATTTCTTTAATTTCTCTAAACTAGCTGGGTTAGTCGAAAGACAAAACCACAAATCCCTGCCTAGCTCAAGTAAAGGTTGGTGGGGTTACTAACAGGTAACCATTTCTGGGGTTGCAGATATCATGGTTTTTCCTTTTGATCCACAACATGAGTCAATTCCCTTGTCACAGCAAAGGAAATACAAGTTCAATTTCTAAAACTTTAAGTAAGAGCATAACTTTGACTCTGGTACATAAACATTTGTTTGACAGAAAACTGCTTGCAAATTGTAGTCTTCCATTAATGCTTCTTCATGAAACACTACCAGAGGGATGAAAGAACTATAAGGATCATGTATAATTTAAGAACAGAAATTTTTTGAAAATCAAAGAAGAAGAAAACTGGAAGTGCTTTGATATCAAAATTTAGCTCTACATCAGAAGTAAATAACCTCTTTGTTTCCATTATCACCAGATCCTAACAACTGGAGGATGAATGCTCTTTCTGTCTTTTCAGCTACATCATCACATGCTGCCTGTAAAACAAATAGAAACACAAACTCAAACAAGAATAGAACAAGATAAAACATGATGATTTTCACAAAATTAATACACTAAACAAGCATGTCGCTATATCGAGACACATCCCAAGAAATAAGGAACAAAAGCTGGCTCCTGTTAACTAACTAGTTTGTAATATACAGACCATCATGCTACGAAAAAAACTTCTCTCTGTAGCACTTGTAAATCAAAGGTAGTTATTCAATATTCAATACTTAGAACAATATCGCTTGTGCTGAAAGCTAGTTGAAATGGAGGTTCATGTATTTATATACTTCATATATTTTACACTGCCTTTAACGAAGTTCTAACGAATAAACATGCTAATATTATACACATAAAAGTACGACCACAAGGAAAAATAGTGATATTGCCTCTAGCATGCTTAGAAAATCTTGTGCTGAAAATGTGGAGACCTTACATTTAAAAAATACTGCAAATCCTGGACGTGAACATAAACTTCTGGCCGAAAAATCAATTCAAACAAAGACGCATATTGGAAATGTCCATAATGATGCATGTAGAGAAAAACAGTTAAATGATGCTTAGCAAATACTGAATTGAACATATTAAAACTCACATAGTTCGCTTACGTTTATAAGAAAGGGGATGAAGGGGTTCGCAGATGGCTGCTTAGAATATGCCTGATAAAGAACAGCAAATGCCACTAAACGCTGAGTGGGTTTGAGCATCTTTTTATTCTGAAAAAAGAAAAAAGAGTCAAGTAGTCAATCTTCAATGCCAAGTAGTAAGCATTAGTTAAACCAAACTATTAACAATTGATGCGACTAAGATAATGGTTATTTTAGATTACTGAGATAAATAATACATTGACATCATTAAGAAATCACTGTAAAATGGCAACATGAAGATAATTATGCATTTTCAACTAATTGCAGCGGTTTAGTTTCTTGAATTCGAAAGAAGTTTGTAAGCTACCAAAAAGCCTAACATTTAACATGATCTCCAGTTAATGTTTGAAGACCTGTGCCTGAACTGAACTTGGTCCTGTCTCTGTATCACGCTACCCCAAAATTGTTTCACAGACCAGTTCCTATGGTCAGTGACTCACAAGCATCGCTGTGATAGTAGGGACTAGTTTATGGCTAAATCTATGCACTCCACCTTTCCCAGACATAATAACAAGCAAAAATGCAATGTCATTAAATATGCAGAATTCTTAAGTTAGAACCTAATTAACTGTGCCTTTGGATATGTTTCTTCACCCTTTAACTTAAGGTAGATAAGGATTTGTCAACTTACATCCCGCCTCTCTCTAACTTCATCTCTGTTAATTCCCTAAATCTCCGAATGGGACCTCAATCAAATTAATCTCTCACCTACTACTTGTTATTGTTAATTCCATAGTCCCCATTATCCAAAAATCATCACCATCTGTCTGGCCGAAAGTAGACCTCAACTCAACTCACCAAAAATGTACGTCTACAACTTATACTTCTTTCTTTATTACAACTAAATCGAGAACACCTCTCCCATAGGCAACATGAAAAGATAATTGACTATGCAGTGAACTATTAACCCTAGTTACTAGTTTTTGGAATTTCAACAAATCAGGACAAACTCCAAGTCTCCAACACGGAGACAACCAACAAATACGCAAAAGACATTCAACAAAACAACGCAAGATTCCTTTAAATTCCCCAAATTCTATAAAGAAAAACACAGTAAAGTCAGCCTAATCTTCAAACCCTAAAACCCAAAGCAAAACCCTAAGGAAACGAAATCTCAGAGTCTATAAAGAGATTCAACGAGTTTTATTAGATAAGATAGAGCGAGAAAGAGAAGGAAATACCTCTAAGAGAATAACGAGAGAACAGCAAACATTGAATTGATTAGTGGGCGGGAATTTGGAAATGAAATCTGAAAAGATATCTTCGAGAGATCTTTCATCTGATGTCAGCAACGAGTACAAAGTCTTTGAATCTTGTACGCCGATCATGGTTGTGTTTCGAATTTTGGATCCAAAAGGAAAGTGTACGAGAGAGATAGAGAGGGAAGAAAAAAGAAGTGTTTTGTGTGTGTGAGTGAGAGAGAAAATAAAGACAGTCTCAGGGGCCAGTGTTTAGTAGTTCCCCTGGAGCTACAAGGGGGAGTGGATTCAGAGTTCAAACATACAGGTTTGGGAGGTTGGACGGTCGGGTAACATTCCGAAGATATTGGCAGATCCCCAACCTCCGACTTTAATCTTGGCCGGAGATTGGATTTGTAAACAAAAATTGACTATATGTCAAAGGGTTATCATGTGTTTAAATTTAGTTTTAAAATTAAAGGTTGAGTTAAATATTGTTGTGAGTTTTATAAAAATGTTTTATGTTGTAATATGTTTTATGTGTTGTGTCATGGATTATACTCTGTTATATGTGGTTGATCAATAGTGGAATCAAGTTATTTTTCAGCGGTTACTTTAAAGATTATAATTGAAGATTAAAGACTTTTATTTTTTGATTATGATCTTTGTTTTACTCTTTGTGAACTTGATTCTATGGGATTATACAAGCAGTTTATTTATAAACATTCGATTTGTAGAAGATCGAACAAACTGTCTAGTTGCATTAAGTTGCTTGGATAGAATTTGTTCATCAATATTGATTATTTCAATAATCATTACCTTGGTTTGATCTTTTAACCAAAGAAGTTTATTGATTAAACGGAAGATCATTTGGCTCTACTTTATCGGTGATTTAATTAAAGATTATTTTTTGGTGATTAATAGGTGAGTTGGTTATTGAAGCAGGTTAGTCTTTTATTTTTTCGGGTTACGATCCAAAGGAATCAGATGAAGAAGTCTTCACAATGGTGAAGCGACTCGGGATAGTGGACTTGTCTTGGGATCCACGTGTATTGACCAAATTGGTTGTAGGCGCAGGGATACTGAAGGAACTGAGTAACTTAGGGAAGTTTACTTGATCTCGACACGAAGTTGCGATAGTCAATTTATATAACGGCTTAATTCTGAGAGCATTCAAAACTGGACTAGGTTTCGGGGGTTCTTTGTCAAGCAGTTTTCCTCGTTAACTGCATGTCGTGTGATTTATTTTACTTCCGCATTATATTTTTTAGCTTTATAATTAAAGTAAATACGTTTACACGTTAATCATCTCTTGGTAACGATCACATAGTTAGTTCGAATAGAATTTGACTATTACCAAGATTTATGTTGTTGAATTAATATTTTGGTCGTTATTGTTTCGATAAGATTATACAAGTGATTTTGCATAAGTTGATTTCGAAAAGATTGTGGTATACTTATTACTCTCATAATTTCAATGATACTTACTTGGAATACATATGCCAAGCCAAATTTTGATGTATTTACGACTATTTACTTCTATACAATAATTATATTCCATTATTGACATACCTTCTTTTATACCTTCAAATAGAGTTTTTAACATTATAATCTTTATGAATCAAGTCACCGTCTTTGAAATATTTAGATTTAAGTACCATAATTGATCAGAATTACTGCATACTCTCCATGCAAGCTTTGTCAAAAGAGCTAAGTTAAGATCTTCTAAATCTATGAATGCCAAACCACATTTGTCTTTGGACTTATATAGTTTATGCGATACAATGAGATATAAAGTAGTTGGATAATTGATAAACTATGTATAATGTAAAGTGTTGTGGAACTAAAACAAACTGTAATTTTGTTTAATAAGTTGTCATATGGCTATGACGAAAATAGAAATGTTTTTAAAATAATGGTTAAATGTATATATATAATAACAATAGTTTATTATTTTATTTTAATCATTTAATATTTTTATTTCAGTTTATTTTATTTGAATTTTAATTTATACCTTTAAACAAGGTTTAAAAAACGGGTCACAAGTCGGGTCATGGAAACAGGTCGTGACCGTTATAACGCGTTTCGATGAGTGTGAGCATGTTTCGGGCAAAAAACGTGTTATTTAGGGGAAAACGCGTTTTTTTGACTTTTTTTTCTTCAAAATAACGGGTGTGATAACGGTTATTTAGGAAAAATAAATAAATAATTATCTGAAAGTCCTATTTAACGGTTATTACATACGTGAAAACGGTTATAACGTGTCTAAATAACAATGTTACTACGTTTTATTTTATTTGTTTATTCATTTATTTTGATTTTTTTAATTGTAATTTCTAATCTTTTATTTTAGAAATAAAAAATTGGGTACAAAAAGTTTTTATATATTTTTCTAAAAAACGGGTATAACAGACGTGAAAACGGCCTAAAAATATATGTTAAAATGTTATTTAAAAAAAACGGAAAAAATTAATTTTAGAAAAACGGTTATCACATGCGTGAAAACGGTTATAACGGACCTAAAAACATCGTTTTTTTCTATTTATCGGTGTTATTTAGACACTGATATCGGTGAGCCTCACGGACACGCGGCATAGACATGACCGTTTTAACGGTCGTTTTTCAAACTTTTCCTTTACATGCTATTATTATTATCGTTGTTGTTATTATTTTATATAAAAAACTAAATAAAATTTAAACAATGAAGATAATAATGCATAAGTAAATATATTCAGTGATAAATTTTGTCTCTTAAATAAGAACAAGGTTAAAATAGTGAATAAAATCGAGTGGGTCAATAAATTCTGCTTTTGCTGCTTTATAGTTATATTATCAACTAACTTTCAAAAGTTGGCAAAAATAAAAGTAGTTTTGGGGAAAAGCATTTGAAAAAGGATCGGGATTACAAAAGGGTTTGACAAATCACCTAGTCTATTGGATGAAGATAGACATCATAACTGTTATTTTTCTAACAACTCAGCTAGCCGAACCAGTTTTTATTTTATTTATATTTTTAAAAAGAGAAAAAATCTAAGATTTTCCATTTATTTTCTCCAGAAAACCACTAACTCGGTTAGGATATATTTTTGAATTTTTTATATGAGTCTATCATCTTCTTCGCTGCAAGCAAGGCCATAATCGACATAGTTGCTAATGCCTCCATGTAATACATATTCTTTATGTATTGATCGAGAGTCATATTAATAAAATTACACCTAATAAAAATAAAAACCATAAATATGGGTTAGGTTGCAAATCCAGATTTGTAACAGAATAAGGAAGGCTGAAAAGTTTGTTATCTCAATCAAAGAGGTGAAAACCAAATGAACTTTAATAAAAGAACAAAACAAAGAAAAAACACGATATAATAGCCCTCAACGGTATTTATTTAAAGTTAAAACTAGTCAGTAATCTATAATAGTAACATATGCATATGATTTTTTTAATGAAGCAGACCAGATAGCATAACAAATGACTCTTAAAATGAGCGATAAGTGGCATAAAAACCAATAGTTATTTGTCAAATGTTGTTATAGTCGGTCAAATATAATTTACCAAATGCAACCAATAACTATTTCTAGTACCCCATCTGAAGAGCAACATATAATTTAATTCATTTTGCTAGATCTTACTAACTCAAAACAACCATTTACAAGTATTTTTGAGCTTCAGTGTGGCTGCATTAAATAATTTAGCCTTAATATCCGTCGCAAGCCCCTAAGTTACGTACTTACTAATATGAAAGTTTAATGCGTAAGTATTTCAACCACCAAAAAAAATTTGCATCAGCATTCGTCGTGAAACTCATCTTGCACAGTTAAGAGCTTAAGGCCAAATATCATTTAATGAAACAAGTTTTACAAAATAACTAAAGAAGGGAATTCAGTTAGCAATTTTATTTATCGATCATTGATGAATATTGAATTATCTAAGGAATAACGTAATAGAAGAAAAGAAAAAACAGTTTTGTTCATCATTGTACCCATACTAAGATCTATCTATATTATAAACCACAATGTTGTCTTCCCATATGGACGAAGATCTATATTTCGAGGACATAAACGAGATTAAACCCTTAATAACTTTATAATCTACTTAATTATAGAAACGGCCTAGCCGCCTCCATATTTATTAGTGGGACTCACCACTGGATCGGCCCTGTAGCCTTTATAGGCTGTATTCAAACCTGCAATTAGGGGTGAACAACGGGTAAAATCTGTGGATTTGATGTCACACATATCCAGTCTATTAAATAGGCGGGTACTAGATTTTCATCTGTATCTGATCCATTACTTATCGATGTTAGATTCGTGGACGGGTGGAGTAGGTTGGATGCAAGTGGATCCACGTATTTGTATTAAAAATTCTATTAAAATAAAATAAAAGCAAAACTAATCAAAAAAATTATTTAATTAATGATTTATAACATCCTAATTTATTCTTAAATAAATATCTTTACATGTTTAACTAAACCCTTTTCGACTCTCTATTGGCAACCTATAAAACTAAAACTTTCATAGAATAATACGAAGTAAATATACTATTGGATATAAAACACTAAATTTATCTTTATATTTTGCATAAATATTTAAAAATATTTTTTACCTAGAGGATGTAGATGTCCAATGGATCTTTAAATGCACCCGCATCTGTTCCAACATGTAATGGATTTTCAAAAATGGCACAATGTCAAATCCACTCATTAGCGGGTTGGTGCCCACGCGTCAAATTGTATGTGGATTGAGTTGGATTGATGGGTTAGACCACCCATGCTCACCCCTGCCTACAATACCTAAACATCATGTTTGAATAGCGGGAAAAGAATTATCTTCCCAGGAATCCTATTTCCTGATAAGGGGAATCCTAAACCCAACACCCCAATAGATTTTAAATTCTCTTACTTCTGGGATCATATTCCTAACCACCATTTACTCCTATTTACCAAACATGGAAAATAAATTATATTTCAAATAAACTGATTCCATTCTCTCCAACCAAACACGCCAAAAGAGGGAAACTTATCATCTGTTTCATCCGATTTTTCTCTCTCGCATCCGGTTGATTCTTCTCATTTATCTGCAATAAAATGAAAATGTTCTCAGCTGTTACAAATAGATACTTTTACCATCTGCTGGAATATTTGACTGTCAATTGGATTTATGTCAAATATTTGGTTCTTTTTTGCTCTTCCTATAGTGAAATCCTTTTGAAGCAGAGAAAAAAATAAGACTACTGCGATTTCCTTTTTTTATTTCTTCTAATTTCTTTATGTTCCTCGTCTTCATCACTCAACTCAACTACATCACTAAAAAAAACCATAATTCCATTTGTAGTCATCATTAAGTGGAAAGAAAAGTCCTTTCTTTCGATTTTTCTGTTTTTAAGGTCCCAGTTGTTTATTGGTATGAAGAACTGGAAAGTCGAGAAACCCTCGTGGAGGCTCTCAATCTCTTTTCAAATGGGGATTGTGGGTTAACCCCTTTCTTCCCCCCACTTTTGCCATCCTTTTTCCTTCTTTCACCTCTTCTTTTTGGTATCTGAATTATTACTTATATCTCTCTCTCTGCAATTCACTTCACATTGTATAAGGAGTGGATCAGAAATTAAAAATCAGAATGTGGTGAGAGTGATATGGTGAAGGACACAGAGTATTGTGACATTCTTGGAGTTTTTTCTTCTGTTTCAGATGAAGAGATTCGTAAAGCTTATTATCTCAAAGTATGTTCTCAATCTCTTTTGTCATTTCTTTTTACTTTTTGATTGATGAATTGAATTGTTACCAATTGAAATCTTGGTGCAAATTTTGAAATTTGAGTGAGAATAATAGTTGTTATTTTTTATTGTTAATTGTGTGTGTGCTTCATGAATTTTGATATTCTTTTTGGTTCATTTACATACTTTTATTTTTCACATTTGGAGATTTTATGATCTTTTTGGTGTTGATTTGAGGTGTTTTTTTTATAAATAAGGTTTTGAAAACACATTTCATTTGATGGTCAGAGGCGAATTGAAAGCTAAGCAGTGGTAATTCTACCCCCGGGGAAAAATAGAGATGTCTCCTACGTTACCCGTAATATGTGGAAATATCGACGTAATTTCATAGAGTCATTCGGTCTGAATGCTACATGAAGAACATAAGCCAGATGATGGAACGGGGAGACCTAGGATGTAGAAGATCATAACATGAGTGATTCGGCAGATTTGGATTCCAATATATCCACTCATGTGGTACTTCATCAAGCTTTAGTGCAGATGATGGTGTCTAATTTGGGGTCTTTTGTGAATGTTGGTGCAGGCAAAGAAAGTTCATCCTGATAAAAATCCAAATGATCCTCAAGCTGCTGAAAGATTCCAGGTAAATCTGCATACATTATAAGTTCCAAAATAGTTATTCAAGTATTTAAGTTCCCAACAATTGCAAGAGTCTATCGAGGTTCCATTTATTTTTCTTGTTGTATCACACTGCAATTGTGACGACAATGGTGCATTGAGGGTCAAATGACTCCAAAGTATCAGTTGAGGTGGTTTTGTGCATGTGGTTTTTCATCTCCACAAATTTTATACCACTGTTACCTAATAGTGATTGTTTGAATTCTTATTTTTATTTTACTTGTCGTGTTTTGTTTTACAGGTCTTTGTTAAGAATCCCAACAAGTCACGTGATATAATCGTTATTTTGACAAAAAAAACATGAAAGATTGCTAGCACTGCTTCATAATCTTTATGTTGGTAAAGGTATATATATATTTGTAAATTCAAATGATGAAAGAAAGTCTGTATCATGTTAAAGTATATCTAGTAAATGACTGCCAACTGTAATTTCTAATGGTATTATTTCCTGTTTTTTTCCCTTTTAGGATCCTTTTTAATATCGTTATCATCTTATTTATGTCATCCATATTAGGCAACAAAGACGAACAGTTTGAAGAGGAAAATGAACTTATTATCAAGGGAATTGAAAGGATATCTCGCATAAAAAACATTGTGTGATGCCTCTATTATGTAATCTAGAGTATGCATTTTCTCATATCTACCACTTTTGTTATTGGCAGACCACGAATCATCAGAATTTTGACATATTTTTCTGTGAATTACGAATGATTCATGCAGTATATTTCATTGTAAGTTATGCATATGGGATTAACAAACATGCAACATGTGTTCAAATTTTTTGTGGTAAGAATACTTGCCTATGAAATTTAAGGGAATAATGGGCTAGTTAGGTTATTAATCAATTGCATAATGATCATCTTGGATGTATTTAGTAGGTTGCCAATAGTTGAATTCGGTATGTCTAATTTATTTGTTTTGGTCTGTATCCTTCTATGTTGCTAATTCAGGTAAATAGAGGTTCATTGTTCTGCGCTCGAGAAAGATGATCTAGATGGGTCATTTAGATCCTATAATTGTGCCAACTCAGAAGCTAAAGGCTGGCGGTGATACAGGTTACTAAAGACGATGACAACCATGTGCTTATTCTTTTCAATTGCAGTTGATCTTGCATAACTACAAAATTACCATGTTGTGCTATGTGTGTATGCCAAATACAGGTGTTTAAAACCATGGTTTGAAGTCTGAGTTTTAGGATTTTGTTGGTTATGTAATGTATGAAACACATATAACATCTCTGGTCATCCAACTTCAAAATAATGACATGTTCCATTCTTTCGAGTTAATTAATATTTATGCAAATATTTGGACAATATCAAGTCATTGAAAACTTTACTTTCTTGCATCTCATTATGAAACTTGTACCTGGTTTTGTAACCCTTAACTGCACTGAATTTGTTTTCTGCTAGACGAAACATAATAACATATGTTTTTCTATTTATGTAGAGTTGAAAATGCAATTACTGTTGTGTAGGCTATGCACATTGATGGACAAAATAATGTAGTGTTGTGTAGGCTATGCACATTGATGGACAAAATAATATAGTGTTGCGTAGGCTATGCACACTGATGGACAAAATAATGTAGCTTAGTGGGTTGGAAGATGTTATTCAATATAAAAAATACTTAGCATAGATTACAACTTATAAATGATCAGTCACTAGTTTCTAGAGACCTAATTCTACAGTTTTAGTTCAACAATTACTTACCTATGATATTTATACTCGTCTTTCCAAGAGAGAAAAAACTTAAGTAATGCAAGAAGGTGGGATCTGGTGGCCATAAAAAGTTCCGTGGACGTTTGAACATGAAGATGTTAAAGACCAACCGTTACCTTTGTACAGTAGATGGGTATTCTCGAGCTTAACATTCCGACATGGTACTCGACTACTACAAGAGAGATCCACAACTAGTTTTTTCCCTGATGTACCCCTTATGTCTTTAAAACTTAAATCACGAATATGAACTTGCGAAGGAAACTGTTGGGATAAGGGAAATTTATTTTGTTAGTATATGTAAACTAAATTTTTACTTCGTTCTATGAAGAAAGAAGCTTTTCTGTGAACATAAATACCTGGTGACTGCAAGACCCCGATGGGCAATAATCTTGATCAATGATGATCGTATTATGGACATTATCCATGAATATATGTTCAAAAGTAAAATTCTTGGCAATGCTAGGAGGATATGGAACCCAAGTTTTGACTCTTAAGCCATTATCAATACCTTTTAACGTCCAATTCCTTACAATTAAACCCACAACATCTTCTTCGTTGGGGTATTTGCCGAGACTGCCAACACTTAGAAATATAAGTATTGAAACTTCCAGGGCTACAAAAATGCAATCATCGCTTGTGCTTATATGGGAATCATAAACAATAACTTCATTTGAATGTCCCATATGAATCCCATCAATATTAGGGCTGTCATCTGGTGCAGTAATTTTAAGAAATTTAAACTTCAATTTATTGCAACCAAATACGTTTATGTGAAAGGCTTTGTCGTTGATTAAACGTATTCGCTGAACTAATCCATTCGTCACAAAGTCGCACCTGATTGACTGCAACAACAAATTGTCAAGCTATGAATTTTTGAAGTATATTGAGCATGGCGTGTTTCAACCATTCATTTCCTTTTATTTTTATCATCAACGAAGGTATAAGTATATTGAGAAAACTTACATGGAATAAGCAACAACAAAACTAACGAACCCTGAACAAACCCCAGACAAACCAAACCCCCACTATAACGATACAACCCCGCTACCATTCATTTTCTTAATAAGTTTGCAAGTGACAGTTGGACTTCCCGATCAATGGCAGTGATTATAGTGTCCATGTAAGGAAAGACTCCATGGCTACCCCAAAAGAGGCATGCAGACTCTTCATCATTGTTCAATTTGTAGTTTGTCTACCAAATCAGATTTAGAATGCACAAATTCCTAGCTCAATAAATCAAAATAAAAACAAATGATACATTCAACGGGAAGAGTAATGCAATTTTTGGTGCATTTCCTGTACTTCCAAGCTGAGGCTCCTTGACCATCAAATGTACCACCACCAAAGATTTTGAGAACGTTTATATATAGAAATTTAATCCAGCTATTCTTATTATATTTTGATAGACCATGCGGTGCTATCAATGATCCTTGAACTTGAACTATCATATAACCCCTACATGGCCCAACAAATGCCATTGGGTCCCACCACCATGTATCTTCCCTTCGGTATATATAACCTAGTTTTTTCTCTCCATTGACATGATTCTTTCCATGCTTGTAGGAAAACCTGCAGAATTCAATGTTCATAGAAATCAATATCAGTCGTATATTGTTTTGATAGGTAACATATGGAAGAAATATCAACATTTGTATGGGTTATTAGAATAGAAGAAAAATAAAATATCATTATATATTTGATGGAATATTAATAGTGTTTTTTGGAGTCATTTTTACCTTGATGTTATCTCTCTTGCCATTAGCAACTGCTCCATATTTTCTGACGTTGAACACCCTGATTTTTGAAGATGCTGATTTTGCTGCTGATACAAACAAGAGAAACGACAATAAACCACAAATCCTAAGAAGCAAATCTAATAAGCTTTTTGTAATCATTTGGATATGCATTTTATGAGCTTATTTTGATTTGTTTAGAACTAATTAAGTTAGGAAAAAGTTTTTTGAATATCTCTTTCTATCTCTAAATCTAGTGTTAGTTAAATGATTTATATAAAAACATAAAGATACTTGTTGATTTTTTTCTTTAGGTATATTATCTTGTATTGATTGTTGTTAGTTAAAATATGAATGTTTGATTTGATTTTTATTAGTTGTTATTTTTAACTGTGATTTTGTACTATTTTCTCTTAGTCTAACTTAATTTAGTTTACATATTTAACTTGATGCAATTTGGAAAACAAATATATATAACTTTGCTAATTTACTTAAAATAATATTTTGGTAGAAAAACATTACTATTTGCTCTTACTATTTAAATAGGAAAACATACATTTTGGGGATAAAGTTGGTATGAGAGGCCAACTCTATGTTGGTTCAGAAAATTAAAAATACAACTAAATGGAAATCCTTGAAAGTTGCAGGTTGCATTTGCATTAGATTTGAGGGTCAATGTAATTGCTGCCTAGTTCGTTTTTTCTTTTTTGTTACGTGATTAAATGAAACAACTTTGAAGCTAATATAGATTCCAAAAAGTTAGTTGTTCAATTATCCCAAACTGATTTGCCCGCCAAACATTACTACTTTTTAAGATGATAAGATCGTTGCTGCTAGCTTCAATGACTATAGTAGATGTTTCCGGTTATAGCCCCATATAATGTTAATTTACTAATTCGTTTAAGGAATTATAAATAAATTAACTGGTAATAAAATATGTATAAATAAATATGATAAAAGTATATTCTGAAAATGAAAAAGAATTATGTGTCTTTCAGATGGGTTTTTAGTTGAATTTTGTACGGTTCTGATCTTTTGAATTCTTATACTTTTCACAGTATTATTATTATCCAAAACAAAATCGCACTTAAAAATATACACCATCACTGCTTACCAAAAACAAATGGACCATAGTTATTAAAATTATGCACAATAAATAAGAAAAACTTAAATAAAATAATCACGATACAAAGCACAACGCCTAACCAAACGGTTCAGACCTAGCCTCCTAGGGTGGACATCTACTCTGTGGCTTCTCGTGGTCTTGGGACGACACTTTCGCCTACCCAAATAGAATCAACAAAGCACTGTGTAAAAAACCATAATTAAATCAATCAGAAATAAATACCGTCATCAAGAAAAAGAAAAAGAAAAAGAAATAAACAATGGCGATTGTGAAAGCGAAAAAGAGACAACGCTACTCACTAAACCCTAATGATTTTTGGAATCAATTTATAAGATTTTCTTCCAAGAAATTCCTTCGTCTACTTTTGATTCTCATTTTGTTAGCTTTTATTCCTCCAATTTTCTTTCATTTTAGACTCAGACGAATCCAACAGGTGTGAAATCGAAATTATTAGTATAAACTCTAGAAAACAAATCATGCTGGATTTTCTTGCTAATACTTACGATTTGTTTTGGTATTGCAGTTGCAATCAAAGAAATGTGGTTGGATTAAGAATCCTCCCTTAGTATGTGCTCACGGCGGTGATCCAACTAAAGCTTTCCCGAATACTGTATGTATATTCAGCCTTTCATTTTTAGTTCTTTTACTCTGTTCTAGAGAGAGGGGTGTAAGGGTTTAAGTTCTCTTACCGAGTTTAATCAATTTCGTAATAATGTGATTCCTCTTGGAGTAAACCACTTAAGTAGATTTGTGTAAGAATCTATAGTTTAGGTAACAAAATACTTGGGAAAATATAACAAGGATGTAGAGGGCAAGCCGCTTGTTTGCTAATTACTCCCGGCTGGTCAGGTAGTGCCCAAATAACCTTAGGATCAAAGGTTGCGCCATCCCGAGGATCTTATGGATGGGCGCCATGCCACCATCCATAACTGATCTGAGTTTCATAGAAATTTTGCCTAGCAATCTTCGAAGTAAGGAAGGTAGGTAATAATGAGTGATAAATTAGCTTTCTAGGGACTTATTGGAGTTGTACGAGAATCACCACATGTTCTTGAAAATTACGTATATGGATATCTTTTTCGAGCTTCGTAGAAGCACTTCGAAGTTTTCGTACCTTGTATGAAAGAGGTGAAACTTAAATTAATTCACTGCAAGTTAGATTTTTATTGCTATTCCTTCATCGATTCTGTACATATGCTTCTACATGCGTGTAGGTGAAAATAGCTCACTCTTGGATAAGGTGTATAATTTAAACACTACTTTTTGTCTTACTTTCCAGATTTCTGCATATCGCAGTGCCCTTAGCTCTCAAGTCGACTGCATTGAGGTTGATGTTTCTCGTTCTTCCGATGGAGTTTTGTTCGCTCTCCATGATAGGTATATGTTTATATTAAAGACAGAAACATTTAACAGTTAGTTGTTCGTGTGACCATGGAAGCCTATGTAGCTTATTATTTTTGAGAGCAACCTGTTCTTGAAATATGATTTGCTGCATGAAAGGTAAGAAAAGGTGTTAACTATACTGTACTAGTATGGTATTTTAGGAATTATCATAGAACAAGAACCTGACTGGAATATGAAATCGACCGACACTGTCTACCTTTCTAAATGGAGCAATACTTCTGAGTTTGAAATATATAAACCAAAACTTAACTGTTCATAGTCATCATATATATGTGTGTGTATATATATATATATATTTCTTGAAACTACTAGGACTTGATTTTTACATGGCACAGGCAGGGATTTGCAACGAATATCTGGTAACGAGACTGCAAAAGTTGGGTTCTTAACCAGGAACGAGGTTAGAGTTCTCCTGATATATCTTATGTATTAACTAAATACACACACCTGCTATTAATCTTACACTGAATTATCTCCCTTTAACATTTAAGTTGAAGCACATCTCTACCTTAACCTTTTTAAAGTAAATTTTGTTTAAATTAGGTGCACTTGTTCTGAAAATAATTAGCTACAAATGTTGTGTGAACTTTAGTATTTCATTTGGTAAGTCTTTGTCAACAATAGTGAACTGATGATGTACTTGTTTCTGGTTGTAGATAAAAGAATTGGGTGTCAAACATCTGTCTCATCAAGAGTTTCACGAACAAGAAATGTCAACAGTCGAAGATGCACTGATGGTATTTTCAGGGGTTACCCTCCCTCCATCCCTCTCGATTTTCACTTTATAGTAGATATGGAATATTTTGAATATTATTTTGACAAGATCTCATACATTAAGCGTTACCTATCTGGTGGCTACATAATCGTAATATGAAAGGTCATCCAGAAGTCTGGCATGTAATTCTACTCTTTATCATTCCCAAAGGTGTTTCTGGAAGTGATATATCTACAATCTGCTTTATCTTAACTTTTTGCAGTTAATATCTAAATCAGTTCGGCATGTAATCTTGGATGCAAAAGTGGGACCTCCAAAATATGAGCACGGGCTAGCAAAAGATATTCTTTCTATTGTAAGTAGAGTGCTGTTTTGACTGATTCATGTATGCACACAAAAATAGTTTCACAGCCTAGCTTCTTCATTGTTGATCGAAAATTCTTAGGAGGGGAATTATGGCAGGTTGGCAGCTCGCAGAGTTTCTCATTATCTGATCTACTTGCGTTAATATTTTTTTTTCCTTTCTCTGCGTGCCTAGCTCATGCTTGGAAATAATATATGCATTAATTATCTCTAAGATGAGTTTCATGTAATCATGTTATATATTGGTTAATAAACATAATTTATCAAAATGCTCCAGATGTCTTCCTACTTCAGGCAAATACTATAATAGTGAGAGTTGAGCTATCATTCCCCTGCTTCATCCCCTCCCAGGTGGTCAAGAACTCCTAAGGTCCCTTAAAAAAGAAAAGTAAGTAGCTACCTTGGAAGAGTTGTAGGCCACGAAATGCCTTAGGTTGTTGGCAGGAATGTAAGATTAATTATGTGTCGTTGTAGCAAAAATAGAAGCTTTCACCATCTGAAAAAATATATTTGTTGCAGAATTATCATCTCATAGATTGTTGAGTGGCGAGCATGCCTGTATCACCGCCTGTGGCAGCTTACTCTGTTGTTTCCACTTACCTCTGTATATGAAATCTCGACGACCTATCTTTGAAGCTGGCTTAAGCTGTGCATGAGCATAGACTTTGTTCCTTTCAAACCGGCTTACTTAGCTCTTAGCTTTTGGTGTCAGTCGCTGAATAAAAGTTTTCAGCTTTAATCTCACATTAGCAGGCCTTTTGCCTTCCATGAGAGCATCATTTGGCCAATCTAGGAGACTCGAATCTGTATTCTGTAGTCGTAAGTGTAGTTCCTTAAGAGAGTAATTTGCATTTGACTCTTGAGGTATGTACTCATTGGTTATCCAAAAAGGCGTAATTGCTCACGAGCAAGTAGGCATGATAAGTTGATAACCAATGCATATGTGGCCAATTGATATAAAATGTGAGGAAAACTTAGCTGATCCAAGCAGGGCTTCCTGTTTGTCCCTCTGTCTACTTGTCCACCTATCTATCTTTAAAGTATATGGTAACTGAGGTTTACTTCAAACTTTTGCAGGTAAAGAGAACACGGTGTCAAAATTGTATCATTTGGGCTAAAAGTGATATGTTAGCTAGGGATATTATCAGACTGTCGTCTGACGTAACGGTAAGAAGCCTTCACTTGTTCTTACCTTTAATGGCACTTGTATTTTGATTTGGAATAATATTTACTGGAGTGCGATAACTCAGGAAAAAAGGGCTTATAGAGCGAGACTGTTGAATTCAACAAAATCTATGCCTAGTGGCTGACCAATTTCACTGCCCTCCTTGAGGTAGTATGTCCTCTGACTTCAAGTACTTTGACCATATTAAGTGCTGATCTACATTGTCAGACACTTGAGCTAGGCCAATTTAACCATATCAGTATTCAACCTACTGTATAACTTACTTGTTCAAGTGTTGTTGTCCTTGGGTTCAGACAGTACACCTCAGAGTATATTAAACTTGCCAATATTGCAAAATGATTATAGTATGCTCACTTTACTGGATGATGGCCCAACCGTATACTGAGCCTGGCATTGCTGATTTACTGATTCTCCTATAGATTATTAATCATAAAACCCATAGTCTGACAAACTCGAACTGTGATGTTTCCCTGTTTTGATGCTGGAAAAGTTGACTGGTGTTGCCGTAATATGTTCTGATTGGTGGTTGTCACTATGCAGAAAAGATACTGTTAATAGTCTGGTTGATTTGCGTGGACATTTATTCATTTATTATATGAATACTGTCATTTGGTGAAGAAATGTTTATTGGGTGATCAAAAATCAAAACGGCCGAGTCTTACTACCCTGCTTGGGAATGCTTATACTTCGCATAAAACAGCATACATTCTTTATATTCCTTAATGCCAATTTCTGATTGTGAAGGATGTTCTCTCTTTGGCAGGTTGGTTACATTGTCATGAGTGATCCTTCGACTGGTGCTAGAACCAACTTACTAAGAATGAAAAAAGCTGGTGTTGTTGGGGTGTATCACCCTTTAGTTGATGACAAGCTTGTGAGAGTTCTTCATGGGTATGATTTCCAACTAAATTCATCCATGTGCAATTTCATTGTTTTTCTTTTGGGACATAACCACCAGCATTTTACTGCTATTATAGACACAGCACATGGAATTTGTTCAAATTAAGTGTCTAGTGTTATTTTCCCCTGAACTAGACATATATAACCCCTACCAGTCTAGTCAACTGCCAGGTGAAAATGCAAAAACATGTCTGAATGCCAAAATAAGTGATTTAGTTTAATTTCAAACTGACCAAACTAATATCCATGTTTAAAAGCTCTTAAATTGATGTCGTCCTTCCGATAAAGGGCTTTTTTGCTACTTCGGTATTATTTTATCGGTAAAACAATGTATGGCCAGGCCCCTGGATGCATGTTTGTCTGAGAATATCTTGACAAATGATTTAACCTCAAAATCAATGTATTCCTTTATAACAGTGTATTGTTTATGGTGATTGCTGCTAATAGTTTTGTGTCTTTTCGTCTACAGGAGGAATAAGAAAGTTTATTCTTGGACTGTCGACGATGCAGATTCTATGCGGAGAATGCTAATTGAACAAGTAGATGGTGTTGTTACCAACCATCCTGCGAAGCTTCGACGGCTCATGCAAGACATTCAAACTCAATGCCTTGAGGATGGGTTCCCTTTGCGCAGATAATAACCTCTCTGTCTGTTTCTGTCTCACTCTCTCCCTAGGTATTATTCCAATACATCATGTTGTTGTCGCTTATATTAATGGGTCTAAACACCCAATTAATTGCACAGCAAAAATCTCATTGTTCCATTCATAGAAGAGCCAAAAAGTCAGGTTATTTTTATGACAAGGGCACTTTGAAAAAAGCCTTGTCTTGCATTACGTATTTATTTAGCAACAAACAATATCTTCCATTTTGTTGACAATTTTGTCTCTATATTTTTCCTTCTTGTTGTTGAATCTGCAATACGATCAGAAAATGAAGGATATTTTAGTAATATTTTATGTATTTTTTCCCCTTTTTAACAAACTGATGACTTGGCAAGATGGCGGTTCTAGTCTGAGACTTTTTCGTTTTGTCCTAACTGGCGTTAGACTGTTCCAGTGTTAAACCATCTAGAGCCAAATTTCTGTTCATTCCATTTTCTTCTTCCTTCTTTTTCTTTCTTCCTTCCCCTAAAACGAAAATCAGCTGAAATCCCTCTTGCATTTTGCTTTGCGTTTTCTCATCGGTTAAAGAATAATGGCTGCACAATCCAGAGGTTTAATCTTTCTATGTTCTTTAGAATTTTAGATACTTGAACCTTTTAAATTTTAATTAATACCTTCTTTGATTAACTTTGCCGATCAAAAAAAAAAAAACTTCTTTGATTAACTTTGCCGATCAAAAAAAAAGACTTTGTTTGATCAAAGAGAATTTTATGTATATATGTCTGGTTTGAATTTGAAATTACTATATTTTTGTTGTTGTTTGTTGCGGCATATTACTGAATTCCATACCGTCATTTTTGAGTTTGACATTTCTTCCTATCCCTCTTCTGAGTTGGCTACACATAAATTCCATACTGTTAAACTATTTCTAATTCTTCAAAAATTGTAGACTAATTAATCATTTAGCAGGTTAATTTTTAATTGAAGTTGAACGAGGTAACATGCAATAGAGTGTCTGGGGCTGAGAGCAGAAGGTTCTTCTTGAGTAAGAGAATATTGGCACTGACTGAGGTTCTGGTAAATAACGCTCAACCAAAGGATCAACAACCAACAAGCAGCCAAGCCATGCAAGACACGACACCATTGACGACTTTCGTCCAAGCTGATACAAACACCTTCCGCGAGCTTGTTCAACGTTTAACTGGTTTTTCAGATAGTGATCACGGAACATCTAATGTACCTCCTCAATCAAACAATAATGCAGTTGCATCCAATGAAAGTATAACCACCAAATTAATAGGTGTGAAGAAACCAACATTCAAACTGCATGAGATAAGGCAATACTCTAAATCTAAACTGGAAGTTGTTAATCCCGGTTTTCAATTCAGACCAGGTTCACCGGTATTATCTAGAGCTGGTTTGCATAAAACAAAGCTAGTCCTGTCTCCAACAAAGGTAGCTAATTATAGTCCTATTCCAAGCCCTTCACAGACATTTGCAAACTTATCAATCCTCGAAGAAAAAGCAATACAGAACTCACCATCTGATGGTTTAAATAACGAGGAGGAAGAAGAGAAGGCAGCCCAAGAGAGGAGGTTTTATTTGCATCCTTCGCCGCGGTCTAGAACAAGTTCAGAACCAGAATTGCTAACCTTGTTTCCACTCACATCCCCAAAGTCTCACCAAACCTAAAAAGTACGCTTATCTGCTCATACGAAGCATAAGTTCATCAAGGGTCCGAAATTCGAAGATTATGTATTTTCACATTTGAACCATATAATTCAGAAAATGTCGTATTTTTATGGTTTACATCTTTCCACAACCACCTTGTTTGGTCGGAAGAATTGAATCTTAAAAATTTAATTATGGGATAATTTAATTTTTTAAATTGAATTTTAAGGAATTGAATTTAAAGTAAAAAAATTAACGTTTGGTTAAGGTAATTTAATTGTTTTGTTTATACCTTGGAATCTAATTCAATTGCACTATTAACCAATGTTTAGAAAATTTTAGAGGAAATAAGATTCCTAAAAATCAAAAGTTTTACATACACGGTGTTGATTTGTCCTGTCTGGTTCAAGTAATTGGGCGCTCACGTATTCCTTACGAATTGAATTATCTAGCCTTCAATTTCTTGAACCAGACATATTATAATTGTGCAGATTAAAAGTCCCCTAAGATCCAGGTTCTGAAGAAACGCACTCCTACGAAAAGTTGTCCAAGTATCCAAAGAGTGTTTTTTTTTCCGATAAAAATCCCTAACGTGTTTGAGTCGGTTTACTTGTGTACTCGGACCAAAAAATGTAGGTACTCTTTAACGTTTTTTATCATGTTTCGTTTGGACAAGGTTTTGTTTGTGCCACACCTTTTCTTTTTAAGGAAAAAATGAACTTTTAATTAATAGACTGTAAACAACCTAGCCATTTTGAGGGCCACCCAAAATCAATTTGAGGCCACTTTTTTAAACCTATCCCATAGATGTGGTTATGGGACAATCTAGTGGTATGTAAAAATACTTAAATACCTTCTCAGAAATCAAAAAAATTACCATTAACCTTTTCACTAGTAAAAGTTTAAAAACCTAAACCTAAACCATTCTCACATTTTTCTCTATCGATTATCACTCTCTGTTTTCTCTTCTTCTTCTCTTGTTCAAACTACCGATTGTGGCATTTCCAAATCATCGTAAACCGATTAATCGTAAACCAATTCATCGTATAATCGTAAACCAATTCATCGTCGTAATTACAATCTAAAAATGGCAAGAAAGAAGCAAACAACACGTCAACCAGCTAATACTAACTGGCCAGATTTTACGATAGAGTAAGAAATAGAGAGATCGTTGAAGAACATAGCGAAGAACACGAAGATGATGACCTAGAAACGAAGACCGATTCCGACAATCAGCCTCTCCAGAACTTTATAAAGGCTCCAATAAGGTAACGGTTTACCATTATTTGTATTTATTTTGATTCAATCGAATGAATTCGTCACTAGAATATCAAGGGTTTAGGTTAGATGTCATAATCGGTAGTTTCGTGTTTGTATTTAACTACCGATTATGTTAGTGTTCTTCATTGCTCATGAACATCATGCACAATCGGTAGTTATGTTTACACATTAACTACCGATTATATTCCTTGACCAAAATTTAGGCATAATCGGTGGTTTCGTATAAGGTTGAATTCCCGATTATAAAGTTAATGATTCATGAACACCGACCATAATCGACAGTTAAATTTAGTCATAAACTACCGATTATATTCCTGGACCAAAATTTAGGCATAATCGGTAGTTTCGTATAGGGTTAAACTTCCGATTATGAAAGTTAGTGATTCCTCAAAACATCGACCGTTATCGGTAGTTATATTTAGTCAATAACTACCGATTATACTCCTGGACCCAAATTTACACATAATCGGTAGTTAATTTTTTTGTGTAACTACCGATTGTATGTGTGTCCATAGACCTTTCTGTTCCATTTTTTATGCATAATCGGTAGATAACATAGATCCCGAGCTACCGATTATGCACAATCGGTAGTTACTTTATTTTTTTGACTACCGATTATGAACAATCGGTTGAGTTTAATGTACTTTTCTACCAATTATATAGTGATTAAACAATGTCTTGTTGGAACTAATTGTTTTTTCTTTTGTATAAAAAGAAGGGAAAGGCGATCTAAGCATTCCCACGATAAAATTCTTTCGGGGCCTCGTTATGAAGGGGGTAAGAAAGTAACTAATAGTGCAAGAAGACAAAAGAGCGCTAGCGGAATTGTTATCACCGAAGGAACTCAACCAAGTGTTCCAAGAAGTAGAAACGAAGAAGAAGGAGAACCAAGTGCTCCACAAGATAAATACCAAGATGAAGGAGGACCAAACTGTACAAAGAAGCCAGCTAAGAAGAAAGGAGGACACAAGGTCCCCGACTCTTTGAAGATGAAGGGTATTCAAGAAGGCCAAATCCCTAGCCTCCCAAGAGATGGAGGGGATCTATTATTTGGGTACACAGACTCTTGGGCGAAAGAAATTTACTCTACTGGGGTAATAATTATAAAACACCATTCTTAACATATTTTGTTTTTATTCGTAGAAGTGTTAACTGGTATTCTAATTGTTTTTTTAATTCGTCGTGTATATTAGGACCATTCTGATGCGGTTCGTCTACTCAAACCTACGGCTGCACCAACAAAGATGAAAGATTGCCCGTTAAAAGATGAGTGTGAACGGTTCCAGCAAATTATACTGCACTCGGGGTTATCTACGGATGCCGAGAATTCAATATTACATCACGACCGGGTGTCGATATCGGCCTTCATGGAGAGGATGTATCCTGAGACCGATACCTTCCACATGCCGTGGGGAGAGATGACGATCACCCTCGATGATGTAGTGCAGATTCTAAGTCTCATTGACCATGGTACGGCGGTGAAGTTTGATTATGTGAAGCAGTTAAGCTGGGAACAACTTTATTTTTACACTGAGAGGTGCCTTGGTTGGGATCGAGCGACATCCGACGAAGAGTTCCAACGGTGCGCTCCTTACAAAACCAGGAAGTTCAGCATGGTTCAACTGAAGAAAATGTTCAGAGGCACCAAGGCTAAATAAGAGATCAATCCAAAGTTTAGCGATGACCAGGTCAATGCTGCAGCCACTGCATATCTTCTCTGTGTTTTAGGATGTGTAATTTTCCCCAATTCTAGTGGCAACCGGGTCGACGCCAACCTTTTACAACTTTTGCATCCCCTCAACAAAGTTCGTGACTATTCATGGGGTACCACATGTCATGCGTTCTTGATGAAAAAGTTGAGAAAGGCATCCAGGGAACATACTATCCAAATTGCTAGGAACGTGAGCCTACTACATGTATTTTGGTAACTTTATTGATGGTTTGATTGTTATTTTTTTTTTCTTTTAAGAATCAATTTTCTCATACTTGGTTTGATATGTACACTAGACATGGATCTATGACCACTTCTCGTCCCTCGAATTGGCGAAAGAGAATCCGACATGGGAGAAAGGAACACCCCGAGGAACAAAATACATCTTTGACAACAACCACTCAAGGTCTAAGGAGCAGGAGTTGATTACTTTGAGGAGGAAATTAGACTCGATGGCGTCCAAAGATGTATGCTTTGATCCATACAGGGAAGACCGAGCTAGTGGTCATTTAACGGGAATGTCTGAGTTGTCGTTCTACTATGGACCCTTGTGGCATCCCACTGGATACGTCATGTATAATGCCTCTAGGGTGATGCGTCAACTCGGTTATGCCCAAGAAGAACCTATGAGTCACATCTTCGGAAAGTTCAAATTGGACGTGGAGAATTGTGTTTGTGGTAAGGACTCGATCACAGTAGTTTACTCCGATGACCCATCCGTTGAAGATTGGAACAACATGATGCAATTTATGATCAACAAGGGGAGACCTGTAAACCGAGGTGATGAAGCAGATCCACGCTATATGGTATGGTACCGGTAGCATTCTCATCTTCATGTGATCCGTGAAGATAAAGGAAAGGCCACCAGTGTGTCCGAATATACTTGCATAATCAAAGACAAACCCTCTGGTTATGAAAGGCTGGTACGTAATTTTATTTCCTTTTGATTTTAGTATTACGACTCAATATTTTAGATAATAATAGTTTGATTGTTATTGCCTAAAAACAGACAAAAAGGTTTGCATTTTTCTCAAAGAAGATAGCTGGGTGCATAAATGCGGGAGTGTCTCCATCAGTTGAGAAGATGATGAGAGAGCATAAAGACCTCATTGACAACATTGATAATGAAGCCTATGCTAGCAAGTTTGGGGAGAAATCTGTGAATAAGCCTAAGAGGCTAACATCAAAGCACACTAAAAGATCTAGCGGTTCAACGAGTGTTGATGCTGAAGCAAATGTCCCTGAGGGTGAAGCCAATGCCGCTGATGCTGAAAGATTGTTATCCCCTGGTGCTCGTCGTCCTCGTACCACAACCAAAAGAATTAGAAATTAAATTGTGGTTGTTTTCTTTATGGATATGTCTCTGGTGTTTAACATTACTGGTGTTTAACTGTCTAACATTAAATTGTGGTTGTTTTTGTGAGTTATCAATTGAATTGCAAGAGATTTAGTTTTAACAAGTTATTTTGTTCAAATTTTACATTATAATCGGTAGGTAAGTGGTTTGAATCACCTACCGATTATGCATTTTCATCAACAATCGGTAGATAATAATCTACCGATTATTTTAGTGTTATACAATCGGTAGTTTAAATATCTACCGATTACCCTTACCAATGGAACTGCCTGTTCCTGGACGCATTTTGGACTATAGTCGGTAGGTTAAAAAATTCTTAACCTACCGATTATGAATGTTCAAAATGTTGGAATTTTTATAATTTTTTCGATTTCCAATTTGGGGCTACTTGCATAATCGGTAGGTTAAAAAATTCTTAACCTACCGATTATGAATGTTCAAAATGTTGGAATTTTGATAATTTTTTCGATTTCCAATTTGGGGCTACTTGCATAATCGGTAGGTTAAAAAATTCTTAACCTACCGATTATGAATGTTCAAAATGTTAGAATTTTGATAATTTTTTTGATTTCCAATTTGGGGTTACTTGCATAATCGGTAGGTTAAAAAATTCTTAACCTACCGACTATGCATTTTCAAAATATTGGAATTTTGATAATATTTTCGATTTCCAATTTGGGGCTACTTGCACAATCGGTAGGTTAAAAAATTCTTAACCTACCGACTATGCATTTTCAA
>JAJJMC010014687.1:6842735-6860155 GCA_023531435.1 Papaver californicum
AATCGGTAGGTTAAAAAATTCTTAACCTACCGACTATGCATTTTCAAAATGTTAGAATTTTGATAATTTTTACGATTTCCAATTTGGGGCTACTTGCATAATCGGTAGGTTAAAAAATTCTTAATCTACCGATTACGAATGTTCAAAATGTTGGAATTTTGATAATTTTTTTGATTTTCAATTTGGGGCTACTTGCATAATCGGTAGGTTAAAAAATTCTTAACCTACCGATTATGATACGTCCATGGCATTAAATGCATGCAAAAAATGAATATTTGTCTATACATTGCATTAATATTTGTCTATACATTTATGTTCAAAATATATTTTCAAAATCCGAGTTCAAATCAATTGCGTCATTTCCTGAGCTTGTTAAATGATCCCAACGCTTCATGTTGGACTCGTATTGCTTCAACCACTCCTTACAATGGTTAGTTGGGAAGTAATCCGACCACCCACTCAATGGAGGTAATGGACAATCATCCGTTAAACTTAAACCGATAAAATGATTGTTATTAACCCATGCCATAATGATTCGTCTATCCTTGACCGACTCACCACACACCGTCCTTGTGGGTGTAAATGTGACACTCACTCCTAATGAAGGAGGACAAAAATAATGTACCACGCAGTTCAATACATCCGCTAAAAGATACCCACATATCGATATTACCATCCAATACCTGGATCTGATTGTCTCCAATCCGTTTCGGCATTTTACACGAGTATATAACTCTTTGATCTCTTGTTCTCTAACATGTTTATCTCCTTTTCTCATCATTTCAATATAAAATTCATTATCCTCCAATAATTGTGCGGCCATCTTATTTCTTAAATATTTTCACTGGGTGATACTCTCGGTAACCGCCTCACTAAAGTCTCATATTTGTTTCGTAGCAACGTGAAAACCACAATTGCCATCCCCATCAACATCGTCGGTGGAAAAAACAAATGGTATAATGAGTAGAGGGAGTTGTTCCAAATACTCATCGTGTATAAGTTGGGTTTGACTAAGTTGGGAAGGGATCGTAGAGACCTTAGCTTTGACTTGTCGTGAGATTGGTCCACCTTGATCCTTCCTTGGACGACCCCTTTTCCTTAGAGACGAAAAGTGTTCATACTCAGCTTCAGTATGTTCATGCCTAGAAAGGTCACGATGACTAGATAAAAATTCCTTCAATTATTTTCTTTGAATTGACCCCGGCGGCCTACCCATCGCCTTTCCTTTATTTGGTTGCTGAACAACCTTTAGACAGGGGTGAAGGGCTTCCTCTAAATAGTACATCAATATTTTCTTTTATGCCCCATTTGACGTAGAGTAACGCTCGAGTATTCGTCCAAATATTTACGTCTCCACGAACGACGCACCATCAACCGCCGGGGTACTTGGAGTGAAAGTTAATTGCTTCCAAAAGGGATGAATATCATTAATGTCAATCACTTCAATATACCTTCCAAGCATGTGATAACATGGGAGTCCAATACATATCATCGTCTTACGGTTGTAAACTGTAGTCTTATCATCGTGATCTTTGTACAACTTCAATTGTTTTATCATGAAATTTATTGCTCACCAAGAAACTTTGTAAACTATACCACTTAGAAGATTTTTATGTTTTAAATGTGCCAACGGGAATCTATGCCGATTTTTTTCCATTGAACCATAAATCTTAGTGAGGTCACGATTGGTGAACTCATGGATTGCTTCTTGGACCGACACAACCCCATTTTGACTACCGAATAGTATGTTCTTTAATCGGCCATGTGACCCCTCTGCAATGCTTGTTGCCTCGTTCTTGAAGTTCCGATATTCATATGTCCATGCAAACACAAACTTATCCTTATGCGGTCCCAACCATTGTGTTTTGTAATACTTAACTGGTTTGGGATAGTTCTTGCCCCATTCATCCTCAAAGTTCTTCAAGTTGTATTCATAAACTTCCTCCATCATCGACCAAACTATCTTATCCCATGCTTTTAGAAATAAGGACCACTTTATTCCATCCTCGACCCACTTTTCATCGGACAACCTTTTCTCTTCTTCTCGTTATTCCACGGTTAGTTTACTAATACGTTCATCCTCTTTCTTCGACCTCTTGGTACTTTTGTTTCGTTTTTTAGCTTGGATATGATGTCTGCAATTGGATTTGATGTTGCATTGAATGTGCCACGTACAAAGCAACTTCGGGCTTCCGGAAACACTACCTTTATTGCATTCATCAAGGCTTGATCGTTATCCGTTACAATAACCCTTGGAAAATTCTCGCCATTACAAATCGACCTTAATGTTTGCAACATCCAAATGAAACTCACATCATTCTCAGCAACCATTAAACCCCAAGCCACCGTAAATGTGCATTTGTCTGAAGTGTGGCAAGCAATGTTCAACAACGGCATGTTTTACCTGTTTGTATTGTAAGTACCATCTATCAACAAAATTTGATGAAAGCATTGAGCCAATTGGATCATCTTCGGATGTTCCAAGAAAATACGAATCACCTTACCATCCCTTTCTTCTTTTCTCAACGTGTAATTGTGTTTCTCGGCTAACCACTCTGATTGACCATCCCATTCCGTCCTTTTGATCGTTGCTAGCACCGACCAAATTGTATACAACAAAGACAAGTTGTTGGGGTCGTCCGCCTTTATCTTAGATATGATTGCACTCACTTTCATTACGGTCCTCATAGACTTCACCGTCTCCATTTCCTTTGGTTTTAACTTGGCAACCATTCCATGCCCAACAAAACTTTCCGGATCTTCGTGGTTGTGACGACCATTAGAAACTCTAAACATTTTCCATACTTTACCTTTCTTACCTTCGGGATTATGGAAGATAATCTTAAATGGGCATCCAATCTTCTTTGGATTACCTCGGTATATCCTCTCCGTTTTCTTTACGTATTTACGATTCTTTCCCATGTGACTCTTTCGCTCGCCACCTTTTTTTTTTTTTTTTTTTTTTTTCTCTCTCTCACAAATCATTTCAAATCGATCAACTTTCACGCAATTGTTCTGAACTACAACGCACATCTTCTCTTTTGTCTTGTTGATAAGCCATTCCTTTGCCTCCGCCTTACTTCCAAATGTCTTAATGTGCATATAACAAAAAAAATATCATAAGCCTAACCATGTAACATACATTCTTAGAACAAGTTAAGAGTGGGTAGGTAGCGTACCAAATTATTTGCATAGTTTAGGGAAGTATCAGGACCCTCGTATGAAAGATTAACCCATTCAATAATCTACGTAAAATAGCAATGAGTTAGATATAATCGGTAGTTAATTATGTTACCTTACTACCGATTACCAACAATCGGTAGATAATAATATCCCCGTGCTACCGATTATCAACAATCGGTAGATAATATGTATTCCTAAACTACCGATTATAAGAAGAAATCAATCAATTTCTGTACACAAAAACAAGTATATCAGAGGTTTAATTTGTTACACCACTATCGATTACAATACAATCGGTAGATAACTATATGCCATATACTACCGATTACAAAGTTTACAAAATAAATTTTTTGTAGGTTTGGAGAAATTCAATTTTGGGGCTACTAACATAATCGGTAGATAGTATGTATTACTAAACTACCGATTATGCTACTAACATAATCGGTAGATAATATGTATTCCTAAACTACCGATTATGCAAACATGAATTCAAAAAAAAAATCAATTTGGGGCTACTAACATAATCGGTAGATAATATGTATTCCTAAACTACCAATTATACAAACAGAAATTCTAAAAAAAAATCAATTTGGGGATTTTGTATAATCGATAGTAAGTAATCTTCACGAGACTACCGATTATTCCTAAATTTTGGTCCAGAAAGTATAATCGATAGTTTATGGTACTCCATTATACCGATTCTGGACGTCCATGGCATTAAATGCATGCAAAAATAAATTTTCTTTGTTGCCGATCACATAAAAACGCATACAAATTGGGTTTTTGAGATTCTTAACACAATACCTGATTGTTAGATGCATTATTATCTTCATTTTGATGTGATTCATCGTCTAGGTTTTCTTCCACACTAAAATTTGGATCATCCAATAAAAAAACCCAAATCGTCATCTTTAAACGTGTTTGAACCTTCAATATTATGTTCTTCATGTTCAATCGCACCTTCTTCCTCATACTCATCCATGTTTGTTATTGAATTTAGGTAAAATCTGATTTCCCCAAACTTCTTCTTCTTCTTCTTTTTCTTCTTCTTCCTCTCTAACACACTCTCTATTTCTATTCTAAAACTCCAACTCAAATTCATCATCTAACACTAACTATAACCAACTTAATTAACTAATTAATAAAAACTAACACTAATTAAGCAAGTGAAGGTTAGCCATTATAGAAAATATATGGATAAAGGATATATTGATATTACTTCATAATGACCTTATTTTATTTTATTAGTGGCCCCAAATTGGTTTTGGGGGTGGCCCTCAAAATGGCCAGGATAAACAATTTGTAAACCATATTTGAATAATTAACAATACAAGTAATGATGAAAATTCCTATTACACAGGCACTAGAATACATCATACATACATACATACTAATTGCATGTAATTCCAAGAGGAATTCGATGCTTTTCGACAAACGGTTTTTGAAATTAAATTCAACCATTTTGATTTGTGAGTCTTCAAACTCTGATTCTCCATTAAAAAAAAGAAAATCGCCCATGACTTGTGAGTCTTCAAACTCTGATTCTCCATTAAGAAGAAGAAAACCACTCATAAAATTATAGTTACAATCGTAACCAACAACCACTTATCTTGTATGAAAGGATCCACACCATGTTTGAATGAAGTGTCTCTTAAAATATACTTGAGTATATGAACACACTTGAACAAATTGTTGCAGAATATATCAAAGATCGTTTGAATTACATATAAGGAAACAACTAAATAGGCAATATAAGCCATTAGCGATGAGAAAACATCTAAATGACAAAAACTGCATGTTATTGATGATTGATTATTGAAAAAACTAAAACCTAAATTTTTTAAGAGAGCGACGGCTTTTTCAATTATAATTTACATAAGGATTATCTGATATGCATGGCATATCTGAAATATCAGATTATACCAAACAAATCAAGAACAATCACAAAAAGATTCGGGAAATCAAACGGAAGTTGTTTTAGGAAGTTCCAGAGGAAAAAAAATAGGTGAGGGAAAGCGGGACGACCTATCTGTATCACATTCACAACACCCTCTTTATCCCCATCGAGCGGATGTAGCTATGAGGTTGCCTAACGGTCATTCAAAATACTTTTTACTCCCCAGCTTTTGATATTATGTTTATAATATGGATTTGGCTTTTGATTTGGACAAATTTAATTAGTAGAGTTCGCATGGAAAACAATTAAGAAGCTAATCGATGTTTGTTTATTTTATCAAGACGATGAATTAATTTATAGAGATTCATGGCTAGAGGTGATGAGATGATGATGATGATGATGATATTTCTTAGTGGATAAAGATAAAACATCAAGAACACAAAGAGTATCCCGATCAAAAAAAGAATCATCTTTTTTCGCCAAGAACACGACCAAAAACAATTAGTTCAAGAAAATATATATAGGTTCGATCCATTAATACGGTGAAGATCAAATCTCAACCCTATACTTGGGATTCACAAAAAATGGTTCGTGCTAATTGAAATTTTGAAACCTACGAACCTATAACCATCATATGAAGGATTTTGTCAATATCTAAACCTTAATAAGTCTGAGAAAACATAAGTTTCAGGCCCAAATTTGTTTATTTTAAACAATTCGAACCTTAATATTTTTATTTGTTTTTCAGATTATACAACCTATTCAATTAATCGTAACACCTCTATGGAAAGACCGTTGGATGAACTACAATTCATATAAAAAAACTAAAGTCAAATATCTAAGATGTTTATAACTGGGATCAAAGTGAAGGATGCAAACATTACATATTAGGTGTAATGTGTACTCACTTTGATCCCAGATATGAACATCTTGGAAATTGATTTAAACTTTAATTTCTAAACATATGGTGCTATATCTTAAAAACATAAATGAAAGATTCAGGAAAAAAAAGGTCCAAACCTACAAATTAAAAATAAATAAAATAATACCAGAACCAGAGCTAGGTTTAGAGTCATTTAGCTTTATTTCTAAACCGACTTCCTCGTATGATGGTTTTAGGTTCGTATGTTTCAAAATTCCAATTAACACGATTCATTTTTCGTGAATCCCAAGTATAGGGTTCAAATGTGTAGGTTGTATAAATGTCTGAATTAAGTTTTTAGATTTTCATAAAAATAATAAGTTTTAGTTCGATTACTTTTGAAATAACAAAATAAATGAACCACTTATATAATATTGCGAATTTGAGGGCGACACAAAACTAATTAGGGGCGACTTTTTTAACCCAATCCCATGGGTGTGGCTAGGCGGTGACCTAGGGTATG
This sequence comes from Papaver californicum, assembly GCA_023531435.1. Taxonomy (NCBI): domain Eukaryota; kingdom Viridiplantae; phylum Streptophyta; class Magnoliopsida; order Ranunculales; family Papaveraceae; genus Papaver; species Papaver californicum. The sequence continues at coordinate 6,849,201 of JAJJMC010014687.1, forward strand.
TAAAAATACTAAAATACCCTTTTACTTATCAAATAATTACCACAAAACCTTTCACTAATAAAAGTCTAAAACCCTAAACCTAAAAGCTTAGATGTCATAATCGGTAGTTTCGTGTTTGTATTTAACTACCGATTATGGTACTGTTCTTCATTGTTCATGAACATCATGCACAATCGTTAGTTATGTTTAGTCATAAACTACCGATTATATTCCTAGAGCAAAATTTAGGCATAATCAGTAGTTTCGTATAGGGTTAAACTTCCGATTGTGTATGTTAGTGATTCCTCAAAAACATCGATCACAATCGGTAGTTATGTTTACAACTAAACTACTGATTGTACTCATGTCTCCAAATTTACACATAATCGGAAGTTAATCTTTTTATGTAACTACCGATTGTAGTGTGTCCATATGCATAATCGGTAGTCATGTAGAGCCCGGACTACCGATTATGCATAATCGGTAGTTACTTTGTTTAATTACTACCGATTATGTAGTGATTAAACGATGTCTTCCTGGAAAGCACGGTAAAAGATCTCGTGGGTCATCTAGTGCTGATGCTCGTCGTCCTCGAAATTAGATTTTGGTTGTTTTGACAAAGAACATCATTTTGAAAGTTGATTTGTAACAAAGCTGTTTACTTTATGGATATGTTTATGATGTTTAACATTACTTGTGTTTAATATTCTAACATTTGAATGGATTATGCATATTGAATCGAAAAGGCATACATTACGTAACATTAAAGGAAATGAAACACAAAAAATCATTAGATTACACTTACACACTTAAGCATATAGGTTGAAATGAAGCAAGGTACTTTCTTTCAAGATGCGATAGCAATCCTCATGCATAAACGTCTTCCCATGGATAGTTGCATATTTGTCGAGAGCCATCACCCACTGAAAAAGACAAATCAATTATAAGTTTGAATGTTTGAAAACTCTTTTTAATGAACGACTTATTAATTGACACACTTACTCTTGTCACACTAGATTCGGTGGGATGAGCTTCTTTTCTTACTTTCATTTCCTGTTTCAAAGCTTCCAATCGTTGAAACAACTTCTCAAACTTTTTCTTAATGACTTTGAACGTCCTAAGATTTTGATTTCTGTATAATCCCACAAAAATCTTAAACAAACGCTTCCACCAAGAATCGGATGTCTGATCCACCATCCAATCTTCATTAACGGGTTCGTTATTGTGGGTAATGTACGTTCTTTCGTACTCGTGTGTTGTGATTGTAACCCACGATCTAACAATGGCAACATCTTCATCAGTAGTGTATGGAGTTAACATATTCAGTGCTTCAAAGGTTCGGGTGAGAATGAGTTGGAAAATAAAAATGAGAATGAGAATGAGATTGAAAGGGATATGGGAGATTGAGAATGAAAGGGATAAGTGAGAATGAGAATCACCTTGAAAGGGATAGTTTCCTTTTATAGTGTTTAATTACCAACGACTAGTTTTTTTTTAAAAGCCGTTTGGTTGGGTAGTACAAGCACGGTCGGATGAAGATGAAGTTTTTTCTTCCCTCAATTATGTTGAACGCGACCTACGGATTACTCGTGAAGAAGTATGTCAATTGATGCTGGATAACCGGGATTATTCACAAATGATGAACGATCCTGATTGTGAATTGAACAATCCTTATAATCCCCTCAACGATGTTGAAGTTACAACTGAGGAAGATGAAGCTGTTGATCATCCTAAGAAGAACGAGAAGAAGAAAAATGAAGTAAAAGGTTGTGATACTAGGACCAATGAGAAGAAGAGAGTAACTAGGAGTGGAAGAATTTAATGAAGTTCTATGCTGTGTTTTATGTCGTTCTTTTCGGATGTTTTTAGTTATTTTGAACAAGTTATCTGAAGAATATTGACAATATTTAGTAAGTGATGCTAAGTAATTTTCGGTTAGAGCATCCATTTAGTAAGTGATGTTAACTAATTTTCGGTTAGAGCAATTTTTCTGAACTACAACGCACATCTTCTCTTTTGCCTTGTTGAGAAGCCATTCCTTTGCCTCCGCCTTACTTCCAAATGTCTTAATGCGCATATAACAAAAAAAATATCATAAGCCTAACCATGTAACATACATTCTGAGAAAAAGTTAAGAGTGGGTATGTAACGTACCAAATTATTTGCATAGTGTAGGGAAGTATCAGGACCCTCGTATGAAACAGGATTAACCCATTCAATAATCTACGTAAAATAGCAATGAGTTAGACAATTATAATCGGTAATTAATTACGTTCACTTCCTACCGATTATGCACAATCGGCAGTTAATAATACTTCCGTGCTATCGATTATCTAAAATCGGTAGGTAATATGTATTCCTAAACTACCGATTGTAGCAAGAAATCAATTCAAGTCCTGTACACATATAATCGGAGGTAATATGTATTCCTAAACTAATGATTGTGCTTGTACAAAATGTTGATTTTTTTAAAAAAAATCAATTTCCAATTTGGGGCTACTTATTAGAATCGGTAGTTTAAGAATTTGTTAAACTACCGATTGTTCTTGTACAAGAATTTCGATTTCCAATTTGGGGCTACTTCTGATAATCGGTAGTTTAAGAAAAAATTAAACTACCGATTGTGCTTGTACAAAATGTTGAATTTTTTTAAAAAAAATCGATTTCCAATTTGGGGCTACTTATTAGAATCGGTAGTTTAAGAATTTGTTAAACTACCAATTGTGCTTGTACAAAATGTTGAATTTTTTTTTAAAAATTCGATTTCCAATTTGGGGCTGCTTATTAGAATCGGTAGTTTAAGAATTTGTTAAACTACCGATTGTTCTTGTACAAAATGTTGAAATTTTTTAAAAAAATTCGATTTCCAATTTGGGGCTACTTCTGATAATCGGTAGTTTAAGAAAAAATAAACTACCGATTGTGCTTGTACAAAATGTTGAATTTTTTTAAAAAAATTCGATTTCCAATTTGGGGCTACGTATTAGAATCGGTAGTTTAAGAATTTGTTAAACTACCGATTGTGGTTGTACAAAATGTTGAATTTTTTTTTAAAAAATTGATTTTCAATTTGGGGCTACTTATTAGAATTGGTAGTTTAAGAATTTGTTAAACTACCGATTGTGCTTTTACAAAATGTTAATTTTTTTTAAAAAAAATTGATTTCCAATTTGGGGCTACTTATCATAATCGATAGTTTAAGAATTACTTAAACTACCGATTATGAGTGTTCAAGAGTTTAAAAAAATTGCAATTTTCAATTTGGGGCAACTTACATAATCGGTAATTTGTACAAAATTTAAACTACCGATTGTTAGTGTTCAGGAATTTTGAAAAAATTACGATTTCCAATTTGAGGCAACTTCCAAAAAAACTTCCAAAAAAACGATCCCAACGCTTCATGTTGGACTCGTATTGATTCAACCACTCCTTACAGGTTAGTTGGGAAGTGATCCGACCACCTCCAATCCGTTTCGTCATTTTACACGAGTATATAACTTTTTGAACTCTTGTTCTTCGCCAAATTGATTTCCTTTTTTCATCATTTCAATATAAAATTCTCTATCCTCCAATAAATGTGCGGCCATCTTATTTCTTAAATATTGCCATTGGGTGATATTCTCGGTAACCGCCTCACTAAAGTTTCCTATTTGTTTCAAATCAACATGGAAACCACAATTGTCATCCCCATAGACATCGTCGGTGGACAAAACATATGGTATAATGAGTAGAGGGAGTTATTCCAAATACTCATTGTGTATAGGTTTGGTTTGACTAAGTTGGGAAGGAATCGTAGAGACCTTAGCTTTGACTTGTCGTGAGATTGGTCCACCTTGATCCTTCCTTGGACGACCCCTTTTCGCTGGAGCCGGCAAATCTTCATACTCAGCTTCAGTATGTTCATGCCTAGAAAGGTCACGACGACTTGATAAAAATTCCTTCAACTTTTTTCTTTGAATTGACCTCGACTTTTCGGTATTCGGCCTACCCATCGCCTTTCCTTTTATTGGTTCATGAACAACCTTTTGACAGGGGTGAAGGGTTTCCTCTAAATAGTGCATCAATATTTTATTTTGTGCCACATTTGATGTAGATTAACGCTCGTGTATTCGTGCAAATATTTCCGTCTCCATGAACGAGGCACCAACAACCGCCGGGGTGCTTGGAGTTAAATTTAATTGCTTCCAAAAGGGATGAATATCATTAATGTCAATCGCTTCAATATACCTTCCAAGCATGTGACGATACGGGAGTCCAATACCTATCATCGTCTTGCAGTTGCAAACCGTAGTCTCATCATCGTGATCTCTGTACAACTCCAATTGTTTCATCATGAAATTGATTACCCACCAAGAAACATGGTAAACTATACCCCTTAGAATATCTTTATGTTTTAAATGTGCCAAAGCGAATCTATGCCGACTTTTTTCCATTGAACCATAAATCTTAATGAGGTCACGTTTGGTGAACTCATGGATTGCTTCTTGGACCGACACGATCCCATTTTGGCTACCGACTAGTATTTTCTTTAATCGGCCATGGACCCCTCGGCACTGCTTGTTGCCTCGTTCTTGAAGTTCCGATATTCATATGTTCATGCATACACAAACTTATCCTTATGCGGTACCAACCATTGTGATTTGCAATACTTAACTGTTTTGGGATAGTTCTTGGCCCATTCATCCTCAAAGTTCTTCAAGTTGTATTCATAAACTTCCTCCTTCATCGACCAAACTATCTTATCCCATGCTTTTAGAAATAAAAACCACTTCATTCCATCCTCGACCAATTTTCATCGGCCAACCTTTTCTCTTCTTTTTGTTCTTCCACGGTTAGTTTACTAATACGTTCATCATCTTCCTTCGACCTCTTGGTACCTTTGTTTTGTTTTTTAGCTTGGATATGATGTCTGCAATTCGACCATCCCATTCCGTCATTTTGATCTGTGCTAGCGCCTAATAGATTATAGACAACGAAGACAAGTTGTTGGGGTTGTCCGCCTTTATCTTAGATAGGATTGAACTCACTTTCATTACGGTCCTCATAGACTTCACCGTCTCCATTTCCTTTGGTTTTAACTTGGCAACCATTACGTGCCCAACAAGATTTTCCGGAACTTCATGGTTGTGACGACCATTAGCAACTCTAAACATTTTCCATACTTTACCTTTCTTACCTTCGGGCATATGGAAGATAATCTTAATTGGGCATCCAATCTTCTTTGAATTACCTCGGTATATCCTCTCCGTCTTCTTTACGTATTTATAATTCTTTCCCATATGACTCTTTCGCTCGCCACCTCTCTCACAAATCATTTCAAATCGATCAATTTTCACGCAATTGTTCTGAACTACAACGCACATCTTCTCTTTTGCCTTGCTGAGAAGCCATTGCTTTTCCTCCGCCTTACTTCCAAATGTCTTAATGCGCATATAACAAAACAAATATCATAAGCCTAATCATGTAACATACATTCTTAGAACAAGTTAAGAGTGGGTAGGTAGCGTACCAAATTATTTGCATAGTGTAAGGAAGTATCAGGACCCTCGTATGAAACAGGATTAACCCATTCAATAATTTATGTAAAATAGCAATGAATTAGACAATGATAATCGGTAGTTAATTACGTTCACTTACTACCGATTACCAACAATCGGTAGTTAATAATATTCCCATGCTACCGATTGTAGGAAGAAATTAAGTCAAGTCATGAACACATATAATCGGAAGTTTAGTGTGTTATACCACTACCGATTATAATACAATCGGTAGGTAACTATATGACATTAACTACCGATTGTAAAGTCTGCAAAATAATATCTTTATAGGTTTGGAGAAATTCAGTTTAGGGGCGACCAACACAATCGGTAGATAATAAGTTCTCCTAAACTACCAATTATGCAAACAAATATTAAAAAAAAATCAATTTGGGGCGACTAACACAATCGTCAGATAATAAGCTCTCCTAAACTACCGATTATGCAAACAGAAATTCAAAAAAAAATCATTTTGGGGATTTTGTATAATCGGTAGGTGGTAATCTTCACGAGACTACCGATTGTTCAAATATTTTGGAACAATTGTACAATCGGTAGTTTATGAAGTACCATAAACTACCGATTATGGTACGTCCATGGCATTAAATGCATGCAAGAATGAATGTTTTTTGTTGCCGATCACATACAAACGCATACAAATTGGGTTTTGAGCTTCTTAACACAATACCTGATTGTTTGATACATTATTATCTTCATTTTGATGTGATTCATCGTCTAGGTTTTCTTCCACACAAAAATTTAGATCATCCAACAAATAACCCAAATCGTCGTCTCTAAACGTATTTGAACCTTCAATACTATGTTCTTCATGTTCAATCTCACCTTCTTCCTCATACCCATCCATGTTTGTGATTGAATTTAGTTAAAATCTGATTTCCCAAAAATTCTTCTTCTTCTTCTTCCTCTCTAACACACTCTCTATTTCTATTCTAAAACTAAAACTCAAATTCATAATCTAATACTAACTTAAACCAACTTAATAACTAATTAATCAAAACTAACACTAATTAAGCAAGGGTAGATTAGCCATTATAAAAAATAGATGGATAAGGGATGTCTTGTGATTACTTTAAAATGACCTTATTTTGTTTTATTAGTCGCCCCTAAATTTGATCTCTGGACAGCGTCATTGTGGTAAAGGTCGTAATGCCAGAGTTAGTTTTGGATCGCCCTCAAATTGACTAGGTTATATAAATGGTTTGATTAGTTTCACATTCAAGAAGTCCAAATCTCCGTTTGTATTTGAATTGAGTTGGTGTTGAGTCATTGTGAAGAGAAAAAGAACGAACCAACCATAACTCATTCAATAATGAACAAAAAATGGACAAACTATACCTCTATAATAACGTTATTGGACACACTACATTTCATAATAAAAAAAATTAAATTGTGAATAAATCTCCAAGATGTCCATAATTCGCTTCAAAGTGAATGGAGAAAAAAATTACTTATAAAGGGTAATTTGTCTAATTTTGAACCGTAATTATGAACATCTTAAAGACTGATTTGTAAATTTGAATTTGCCCAAGTGATCTGTAGTTCATCCAACGATGTTTACATAAAGATACAATCTGTCAATTTTGGGTTATTATTAGACTAATCTATGATCGATTGAGCGTAGGGTGAACATTTCACAAAATAGAAGTCAGAAACAATTTGAAACAAATATTTTCTTTATTTTTATATCTTTAGTAACAGTAATATCCAACTCCCAATATAAATATTTTAATTAAATTAGCAACAGTTGTGTTCATTTTAAAAAAGTTAATAGATAAACTGAAGAAAAAAAATAGTAGAACACTTTTTGGGTATATATTTGATTGTTTACATCAGAAAATTTCTCGAGACTTCGTTACACGATGAAATTTAACAAATTTTATCTCGTTTGAAACAAGAGGAGGCCTTCTGTCATATAAAATCATAAGGTCGTGAAACCTGGACATAAATACCGTCTAAACAACCTGTGTTCAGTCAATCCTAACTCATTTAATAATGATCCAAAATGGGAAAATTATACCCATATGGAAATTTCATTAGATGAACCACAAATCATATAAAAAGAAAATAAAGTCTATATCGATTTCTAAAGGGTCCATAATTAGGCTCAAACCTAGTATACATACGAAAAGGAATCAAAGTGCATCCAAATTTAAAAGGAAGTGAAGTTGCTATACGAGTAGAAGAGCATCCAAAACGATAATGTGAAAATCGAAGAGAAAAAAACTAAACTATCTACGTAACTTAATATGTAACAGGAAATCTTCAAAAGTCCTCGGAAGAAATCAGGAAAATGGTTCTGAAACCTAGTTGTTACTTAACAAAAAGGTTTCTAAACCAAAAGCCATATGCTCTTGAAACTAAACAATAACTCAACTTGTTATTTAACAATAGGTGGAAAATTCACCTTCATGGTACTGTTAGTTTCAAATTTATGAAGTCTAAATCTCTATTTGTTTTTGAAATTGAATCGGTGTGGAATCATCATGAATAAAATAAGAACAAACCAAATAACTACGTACATATGTGGTTTAGAGGTTTTTAAAAGAAACGGGTAAGCCGAACCATTTGATATATTGGTTCGGTTTGCTTAGTGTGTCAGAACCCAGAAATTTATACTGTTTGATTTTGGCGAAATTTGGTTTTTTAATTCGATAACTTGTTTTCAATCGACCATAACTCATTCAATGATGAACCAAAATGGACAAACTATATCTATCTATCTATATATATATAGAAGGTAATTGGAGGAACCAAAATTGGACACAGTTGATGTTATGGTTGAGTTCGTGTGTAAAACCCAACCGTAATATACATGTTCTTCATATTACGGTTGGGTTCGTGTGTAAAACCCAACCATAATATATCATGTTCTTGAGTATTACAGTTGCGTTCGTGTGTAAAACCCAACCGTAATATATCATGTTCTCGAGTATTACGGTTGGGTTTTCTTCAATACCCAACCGTAAATTGTAAGGTAGAAGATGAATATTTAAGGATATTACGGTTGGGTTTTAAGCCATAACCCAACCGTAAAACTCTCTAACTTTCACTCCAGACTTACGGTTGGGTTTTAAGCCAAAACCCAACCATAACTAATCTTTAAACCTCAATCGTAAAATTAGATAAATATATTTTAATATTTTTCATTTCTATCTTGTAGAGAATTGAAAGACGAAGCTAACCCAAAAAAAATGAGGTCAATCGGACATCGTATGAAGGAGTTATGTTCAAAACGATGAAATGTATCCAAGAATATTTACGGTTGGGTTCGCCAATAAACCCAACCGTAACCAGATTTACGGTTGGGTTTATTGGCGAACCCAACCGTAACTATTTTTGGATATAAATAGATTTCACCGTTTTGATCATAACTCCTTCATACGATGTCCGATTGACCTTATTTTTTTTAGGTTAGCTTCGTCTTTCAATCTCTAAAAGATAGAAATTAAAAAATCTTAAAATATATTTATCTAATTTTACGATTGGGGTTTAAAGATTAGTTACGGTTGGGTTTGGTTGAAAACCTAACCGTAAATCTGGGGAAGGTTTATTCTTCATATTACGGTTGGGTTTTTAGGCAGAACCCAACCGTAAATACATGTTGAAATTGTAACAAAAACTAACACAATAAGTTACGGTTGGGTTTTAACCCAAAACCCAACCGTAAATTCTACTGGATACCACAAAATTGGATTCTCTAATTTGTGTGATTTTCAGTTTTTCTTTGTTTGAATGACCCAATTTACCTTCAATCTAGTTAAAATGATTGAATAAGTTCACTTTTTTGATTTTGAAACCCAAATTTGTCCTTAAAACTCAATGCTCCAAGGGATGGCTTACAGTTGGGTTTTAAGACAAAACCCAACCGTAACTATGGGAAAAAAATGGTGTTCTTCATTTTTCTTCGAACCCAACCGTAATTGGTTAATTCTTCATATTACGGTTGGGTTATTAAACAAACCCAACCATAACAAATCTTTAAACCCCAATCGTATAATTAGGTAAATAGATTTTAAAAAATTTTAAATTTTATCTTGTAGAGAATTGAAAGACGAAGCTAACCCAAAAAAAATGAGGTCAATCGGACATCGTATGAAGGAGTTATGATCAAAACGGTGAAATCTATTTGTATCTAGAAATAGTTACGGTTGGGTTCGGCAATAAACCCAACCGTAAATTTGGGCTCAATGAAGCCCAAAAATCTCAAATTTACGGTTGGGTTTATTGGCGAACCCAACCGTAAATATTCCTGGATACATTTCATCGTTTTGATCATAACTCCTTCATACGATGTCCGATTGACCTCATTTTTTTTGGTTAGCTTCGTCTTTCAATTCTCTACAAGATAGAAATGAAAAAAATCTTAAAATCTATTTATCTAATTATACGATTGGGGTTTAAAGATTTGTTACGGTTGGGTTTGGTTGAAAACCTAACCGTAAATTTGGGCAAAAATGATGTTCATCATTGTTCTTCAAGTTACGGTTGGGTTTGGTTGAAAACCCAACCGTAAATCTGGGAAAAAATGGTGTTCTTCGGTGTTCTTAGGGTTACGGTTGGGTTCGACATGAAACCCAACCGTAAGTTTCTCTGAACAACAAAAAATCAATCTTTCAAATCGTGATTTCATCAAATTTGAGGCATAAAAAGATCAAGAGTATAAGTTAGAGGTGTACTCAATGCTACTATGGTTTATTGAATCAAAATCTAGGGTTTAAAAAAAAAACGACAAAATTTTCTTAAATTTCATCTAGTTTTTTTCCCACCAAACATAAATTCAAAAAACAAAAAAATTTTCAAATCATTTGATTAAGTTAAAGATTATATTTAATTAATCATGATTAACTTAATTTTTTAATTAGTTAGTTTAATTAAGATTAACTAATCATGGGTGGTTTAGACATTGTAAAAATATTATAAATAAAAAATTTTTGAGTTTTACTTCATAATGTCCCTATTCGTATTATTATTGGAGCCCCTCTATTATCATTGGAGCCCCTATATCAGGCTCCTAAAATAAATGTGCTGACTAAATTCACGTCACTGATGAAGAAAAGATTAGATATTTAACGATCTCTCAATTCTCGAGACAAAGAAAAAGTTTATATTTTATCAGAAACCTAATTTGCTCATCAACTGAAATTCAAATCCAAATGGGGAATCCTAGATTTATGCCCTGGTTTAACAAAAAGATCACGGATCCTCTTCTTCTAATACTCCGAAGGTATGGATTTAATATTTATGAATGAATCAGTTTAATTTTGGAAATTTTGATTCATTTCTGTTGGTTTTAATTTTATATTTCCATTTCTGTTTACATTGTAACTTACTGATTGCTTTTGATTTTATGTAATGATATAGAGGAGCTGAGCCAAACCAACTGGCATTATCTGTGGCACTTGGACTTACCCTAGGAGT
>JAJJMC010014687.1:6860165-6903201 GCA_023531435.1 Papaver californicum
CCAAACCAACTGGCATTATCTGTGGCACTTGGACTTACCCTAGGAGTGTTCCCAATCTTTGGTTTGTAGCTTTACAACACTCCTAATCTCTGGTTTTCCTTTTTTTACCCCCTTAAATTGTGGTAATGGTTCTAATATGGGTTTAATTCAACTGTCCATGATGTTCAATTTTGATATGAATGTCAATTTTCCTCGGGTTTGATTTGATTGAATAAGGGGAATTTTTAACTCTTCTGCAGTTATGTGTGTGGTTTATAAGCTTTGTTTAGCTGGTCACAATTTGGTGCTTCAGAACCTCAATATTTGAAAATAGTTTGAGTCTGATGTTTGGTATTGACAGGGGTTACTGTATTTCTCTGTGGGTTGGCTATTGCATTACTTGGATCTCGTTGCCATGCGCCTAGTGTTATGCTTGCTAATTTCATTTCTGCCCCGATAGAATTGAGGTATATTTATGCTTGCTCTTCTCAAGGCTCGCCTTTTTTCTGTAATCATCATTAGGCTTAACGAGCTCCTTAACCACTCGATCACTACTATGTTATTGCAAGAACAAACTTGATCTATCTCATCACGGTACTGATCAAAATACTGATCTGAAATAGCAAATGTCACAGTGAAATTATATTTGTATTTAAATTGTTCCAAGTTTTGTTTTTTCCAGGCGACTTTAGGCCTAAACTGCTTATCAGTGTTGTGAGTGGGGATTTTCGATTTCAACGTATTCACAACATATCTTGCCATTCTTAAAACTATGTTGGCTTTGATGTCTAGATTATTAGCAGGTCCACTGGTTTCACTACATGAGTTTGTGACAAGAAATCTTTGAAATATTCCTGCCAGCTAACCAGTTGGTTATTGTTGCATTTTAATGCATATCCGTTTATCTTTTTAACTTACGATTATCATTATGTTTTATTTCTTTCTAGTTTGGTGGTTCCTTTTCTTCGTTTAGGTGAAGTTATAACTGGAGGTTCTCATTTTCCCTTAACCACTGATGCACTAAAGAAGGTGTTGACCGGCAAAGCCTCTCACGAAGTCCTACTTAGTATTCTCCACGCGGTATATCTCTCGCTTGCTCTCTGTTTCTCTCTCTCCTCTTTTTTAATATCTCATACTGAAGAGTATCATTATCATATGGCAGTTGCTAGGGTGGCTTGTGGCGTCCCCTTTCATCTTGGTTGTACTCTATGTGATACTTCTGCCGTGTTCTAAGTTCCTAGTTCACAAGTTCGCTCCACTACCTTCAAGCCCAAAAAAGCCATTAAGCCCCTTTACAGATGTCAGGCTCAAGGTAAGGGATGGCTAATAATCATCTTATCATCCCATTTTATCCAAATATGACATTGTCATTTTGCATAAGTGTGGAAAATTTCTCTCTCAGATTCTATATCAACCCGCTGTACAAAAATCATCTCTTCTCATACAAGCTGAGAGTATGTATAATAACATCCAAGTATTTTAAGTTCAGAACTTTGTTCGTCTGTTGTAAGTTGTAACCTCTTTCCTGTCCGAAAAGGATGTTAGTTTTTCACTTCTTGTTACCTTAACTACAAAGGTTCCATTCATTTTAATTTTGTAGCTGATGGGAGCACTTGATATTGAATCGTAAGTAAACTTAGTTTTTACTGTGTGGGAACAGTAACATAAGATTAAGAAACAATTATATCAAGTTTGAGTTCTTTACCTGAAGATATACGTTGGTTGGGGATGGATGAATGTGAATCTCTAAAGTTGCCATGCTTTTTCTTCTGGTGCATCACCCTTGCACCTTCTTACCTAGCTCAAAGTACTAGATTTTAAAGTTCATTTACTAGGTCGTGGGTCGTCGCTCAGGCAGGTCAAACAAACTTAAATACGCATAGGTCCCCTCATAAAAACTCTGAATACTTGGAATCAAACACTAGCATTTTGTAGGTCATTGTTCAGAACTTTAACTAAGGCAGGTGGAAATCTTGACCATGTGGCTGAGTGTTCTAAAGCTCCAACACGGTTCAAGAGTTTATTGCTACCTGGTTCAGATACCTTTTCACACAATTTCATGACGGAGGAACAGAATACTGAAGCAAAAAGAGGCTAACCAAGTACTAGTTGCATTCCCCATCTAAGCTGGATTTCTATTCTAACGGTCACAATTACAAAATTGTTATTCTGCAAAAACTATAAACATTGATGTTTTACATAATAGCACAACACAACATAATTTACATCAAAACAAAGAAAACTAGATAATGGCACGTTCCAAGCACCTCTCTATCAAAACCTTCACTTGCAGACATAGGGTGTTCCGACAAACTTCAGCTTTACCATCCTTCGTTGGAAAAACTGGTAGAACAACATTTGTTGAACATCATTGGCACCATTTAGACGTGGTTTCCATGTCACGTTTCCAAGTATTCCTCCGGTAATAGAACCCCAAAAACAGCATAGTGATGATTCAAGCTTTTCTCTCCTTGTAGTCTGTAAACACTGCCTAGTGCACCACAATTACGGTTCGGAAAAGCATAAAATATTCACCGAATTCTTTGATGAACAATTGCCATTGCTCACCTTCAAATAGAAAATGCATGGAAAAATAGACGGTTATTATCTAATAAATGTTGTGACATGATATCCTTCCGAAGTTATAAAGGGCAATTTTGGTTACAAGTACTAATTTCAAGATAGAATAGAGAGGTGCTTGGAACTTGCATCATACAAGGCTCCCAAATGACAAAAATGTCGCAACCAGTGCACAAGTAAGGCCTTTCACCCCCTTCAGAATGGGAACCACCATTGAGCAAGCTTTCAGAACCTTGACATTCTGAAAATGGCATGATTCAACAACAAAAGCTTAAAGAGATTAAAATCAATAACTGTAAGATCCCTTGGGAAGATCCTACGAACTATGATGCAAAGTTATCGGCGTAGTCAGTCGCTGAGCGATACAAGCAAATAAAAATAAACTCACTTTTGCAAAATCAAATTTCTGTCTTTTTGCTGGTGAGCTATTGGGAGAAGAGATTGTGTGATCAACTTGATTGATAGATTGATCTTCAGGATCCACCGGCCAGGAAATAGGCGCCTATCCCTGGGGAAGCATGTTCAATGGCAACAAGAGCTGCATGTTGCAGAGGATGCCACATGCAGAGGATGCCAGGAATATGCGTTTCCAGCAATAAAGTTTTGCTCAGTCCAATTCCAAGGATATAGACAAGAAACGCCAGTGTATGATTCTTTATTTTCAGCAACTGCAAGACGGGAGTTGGAAAACGGAGTCTCCTTGATTGCTACAGCATCTGTATCAGATTGCTGGGAAGTAGCAATATCGTTCTGTTCAAAGGAACCACATTCAAAGATGGTATTCACTGTGGATGTACTTGACTGACATGTTTGATCATTTGCACTAAGAATCACCTGCCTAGTTGAAGGTTCTACTATAACTGCTGCATTGACTACCTGCACCACAGAAGCAACAAATTCATCAAAACGCAAACACACTAATGTAGCTATCAAACAAATATATGAGTCTGGTTGGCATGAAAATCAACTTCTAATGATGTAATGGATCAAGAAGAAGGCGGTGTATGGAACTTACTAATTTCCTTCACAGAAGGCTTCATTAAATACAGGAAAATTACCATTATTTCTATAACTTTAACTATAAACAAAAAAGTTACAATTAAAAAAACAAAGTAAGAACAAATGACGGCCTATGAAAAACACTAACCTTGACAACTGAATCTAGAAACCTGTGTTTTGTAAATAGTGTAAAGCATTAATTACCAATTTAGAATGAATTATATTATTTTATCATAATTGAAACATCAAAGTATACAAAAGAATAACCAATCACAAAAAAACAAAGAACCAGACTTGACCGGAAAACAAGTGGCTAACATGGCATAATGCTAAACATGGCACACTTATTGAATTCAATCAATTAATATAACGGTTATAACCATTACCTCATTGGTGCAATGGCCCACTTTCGCTAGTTCAAGAGCCATTTTCATGAAGTGGAATATCGATTCTGCATCCTCCTCATTAAATCCTGTAATGCCCTCAATATTACTGTGGTTGGAATGAGAGAGCATAGAACAAATTAGAATGAACTTATTTTCTTTATCCTTTTAAATAAAAATGGAAGTACGATAGCATTGAAATCCACCAACACTTGTGAAAAGAAATGGCATAGATTAGAGTGTTATCGGTTCCGAGATTGAAAGTGGTCAACCAGCTGTATAACAAGACAAGAGTTTATGAGTACACCTGAAGAATGGGTGTCGAATAAATCATAAAAAATGATTACAAGTTCCACTTACTAGGTTGGCGGATGATAAGATGTTGGCCAAAGTTTGCATTGTTCGCTCCACTCTTCTTTTGATATCGCAGCATACTTATGGACCTAGCAACACAAATAATGACCTTAAGAAAGCATTCTGTTACATCAAGAAAAACTCAAAACAAACTAAAACATAAAAGTTTAAGAAACTGAAAACTTCAGAATTGATATTCAAGGAAAATATACACATTTAACACTGCCTAAGCTATTGTCAACAGTACATCCCAACCCAAAACAATGATATCACATTCACAATTAAGAGAGAGAACAGCGAATTACTTTTGTAATAAAAGGATTCAACTGGTGGGCCTTCATCAACTCAAGTACATCACCAGGTATACTCTCCAACTCATTCCTATTCTCACCAACAAGACATAAAATCAGTATTAACTGAAAATCCCCTGTCAAGCAACCCAATGTTATCACTAATTAAATATCATTAACACCAAAAGAATAACACAAAAACGAATAAACATAAGTTCCTATAGAAACCTCCTTCCACGGATTTCTTCTTCCACACCCTCTTAATATGTCGATAATTCTCCATTGGCACAACTTTATTTAACTTCCTGACTACAAAAAGTAATCAAAATTTCACTCATATAATTAAACAAACACATTTTAATCATAAAAAAGTTCAGCAATTGAAATTACAAAAGAAAACAAATACTCCTACATTACAACCTTACAAGAGTATTGGTAAGCTTTGGCTCTATAACTGAAGCAAAGACCTCAATTG
This sequence comes from Papaver californicum, assembly GCA_023531435.1. NCBI lineage: Eukaryota > Viridiplantae > Streptophyta > Magnoliopsida > Ranunculales > Papaveraceae > Papaver > Papaver californicum. The sequence goes on from JAJJMC010014687.1 coordinate 6,865,226, forward strand.
TTGGTTGCTCATCAGGTTTAAACGGAATCTTGTCTGGGATGTGAAAAATTTCCCACTTCTTCATCGCAATATTTTGGAACTACAAAGTTTGTACTCTGTAGTTTAAAAGATCAGTATAACGTAATCCGTTTAAAACTGCCTAACTAATGAACTTTACAACAAATTGCTGAACAAAGAGAAACAAAAAGATCTTCTTTGAGAAATAAAAAGATCTTCTTTTCCTTGAAAGACTTCTGTTTGCCTTGTTAATTAAATTCCCTTGTGTCTGAGATCTGCAACATAACAAGAAAAGGACTAAAATGTCAATGGAATGAACCTTTAGTGGATCAAGACCATCATAAGAAAACGTTATGTACTTTTAAACTGAATCAAAATATTTACTGAAGCACTTGAACAGATGATGACATCTATTTTAAAGATTCTAAAGCTACAACTCCACTGAGTAGAATGCAGACTGGGAAGGACAATGATGCATGCCTACTTCTATTCGATCTAATCCAGCCTCTCAGTGTTCCTCGGTGATAAATCCAAGTTTTCCACGAAGCCATCAGCTTAAAAGAGTACAGGTTTACCAACAAACAACGAGACTAGTGAATGATTTGATGCAAAGTTTTCAGTCATAATACCAACAACATCAACTAATATCACCCAAGTTCTGTATCTGCATAATTTCTCAAGGATTAAGTATGCACGATACATTAATGTTTCAAAACAATAATTTTTCAAACACAACTTGAAAACCCTAGAAATTATTATCAGTATAATTGTGAAATCTCAAAATTAAATCATACAATCAGATGAATCTTACATAGATCACATCATTCAATCACAATTCTCAATACATAGGTTGTACATTATGAAAAATTTCAAATAGTTTGAAAATTAATACAGATATATATTAAATTAAATTAGAACCCTAACAATGACACATAGAATACAATACACAATATAGTATAAAAGATAGGGTGCATCCATGAGGTGGCAAAACAAAATAAAACAAAACAAAAACTGCTATGTACTTATTAAATAGCAAACCAAACAGCACATAACTGAGCCACAACAAAATACCAAAGACTAAAATAGGGTCTAAACCCCTGTATGAGAGTATGGGACGTTGGGAATGCAAATTTCATTTTGTTAAAATCAGAATAGTCAGTTGAATCCTTTCAGACCAACTTGAAATCAAACTTCATTCCAAGAGTTAGCGTACTTAGAATATAATCAGTGACAGAGGAGCAACTAACTAAAAAAAAATCCTACGAGATCATGCATGCCTACTTTTATTCCATCTAATCCAGCCTCTCAGTGTTCCTCAATGATAAATCCAAATTTCCAACAAAGCCATCACCTTAAAAGAGTACAGGTTTACGAACAAACAAAGAGACTAGTGAATGAATTGATGCGAAGTTTTCAGTCATAATACCAACATCAACTAATATCACCCAAGTTTTGTATCTGCATAATTTCTCAACGACTAAGTATGAACGATACATTAATGTTACAAAAACACTAATAATTCAAACACAACTCGAAAACCCTAGAAAATATTATTAGTGTAGTTGTGAAAATCTCAAAATTAAATCATACAACCAGATGAATCTTACATAGATCACATTATTCAATCACAATTTTCAATATATAGGTGGTGCATTATGAAAAATTTCAAACAGTTTCAAAATTAATATGGATATATATTAAATTAAATTAGAACCCTAATGTAATCATAAATAAGATGGAACTAATGAGAAAGAAATTGACAAGAGCTTACCAACATAAACTGTGCAATCCCTATTTCCAGGCATGATTTGTTGCTTCTATCGTTGATGAACCGAGACGAGAGAGAGTTCTTCCCCCTCCTTATAAATAAATTTCTGTTTTTGAGAACTCAATTGGCCTTGCCCTTACTACACCCTTCTTGTTATCAAATTCCCATTTTACGCAGTTTCTTCTTTTATCTTTTTACTACAAACACTATATTTTCTTACACCTCGGTTACACCTTACTCTATTCTTTCTTACACTCGGTAGGCTACATTTCAGAATTTAGAGGTCCAATGTCTGATCTGAGGAGTTGATTTGTGAAGCCCTACAAAAATTTCTTCAAGGTTTGAGTATTATTTTAGGAAAGTCTCTTATCGGAATTCCATTACGTTGGAATTACCATCTTCGTCAAGATCTCTTATGGTTAATTTGCAGTAATTTAGGGTGAGTGAAATCTGTGATTATCATCTGTCTTTGGATTCACATTTCATGTGTTGTTAGATCATTCATTATCGATTTAGACTTATAGTAACAGGAAGTATATGAAATTGTTTACTCAAGATCTGAAATCTCTGTCAAATTTGGGTTAGATGATGATGGATCAATCTGGATTTGATTTGGTTGTGTTTGTTGGGGATTTGGCTTTTGACGAAGATTCAAGCCGGTAACTATTTCTTAGTAAGAACCTTTTTATCAATTTCTTTTGGTTTTCATTCTAACGACTTGAAGAAGGGTTTCTTGTGCAGCGATGATGTCTCATTGGAAGGATTAGAACAGGAATTAGAAGAGTGCAAAAACGACGATGTAAGTAACTTGAATGCATATTCTTATAGGTATTACTGAACTTACTAATCATGTTTCTTAAGTTCTATTACTATGATAGTTAGTCTGCAAACTGAATCAAGTTACTGAATGTGTTAGCTTTAGTATGTTGCACAAATGTTTGAACACACTTGGTATGCTACCGCCAGGTTCTAGCTACTGTAGTTATTGCAAAATCATCTAAGTTCCATTAGTTGATCATTGTGATGTGCTTCAGTTGATAAACCTTATGTGTATCTGTAACATGGACACAATGTATAACTTGATGATTTATTTCACCCCATTATTACATTAGTTGATATTTGTATCATTGCCTGTGAACTGTTAACTTTTGTGCGAGATTTTAGGCAGATATTTATTGAATGTGCATGATAGTAATTTGTGGATCAAACTATTTCTGGCAACTATGATAGCATCTCCCTTTTTTACCTTATGTTGTGATGTTACTAATTTTGTAAATTACTTCCCATACTTGTTTTATTCTTTCTTGTTTCATAGGTAGTGGCAAATATACTGTCCAAAGGAACAAAATTGCAAGAATATGCTAAGGGGGTTGAGAATGATGTGCGACAAGTGGAATTAAACTCTATTCAGGTTTGATTCAACCATCTTTAAGATCTGACAAAAGCAATTATATTGCAGTAATATCTTTTTTTATTTTGATGATCTCAATAAATGAGTCGGTCAGCTTTCCAACAATTGTGAAGTCTTTTGGGTGACATCATTACCTGTTTCAACCATGCAGGAATATATAAAAGAGAGTGACAATCTAGTCTCCCTTCATGATCAAATTCGTAATTGTGATAGCATTTTATCACAGATGGAAACTCTTCTCAGTGGATTCCAGGTATCTCACATTCTTATACATTACCGTTCTTTACTTCTATTCTATGTGCTGAAAATCAAAATCGTGTATTTGTGGTACTGCATTTCGATGGGTCTCAGTAATTTTGCTAGCATAATTTTGTGGAGTGGAACTGTGAAAGCTGATTTTTGTTTATAACATAGTAAACAAATTCCTCAAGCAAGTTTTTGTGTACACAGTGTTCATGATCTAATTTTGAACATCAGTTATTAAGGATGTTCAATGATTTTGTTTGCACATTGCTTTAGTTAATTGGCTGCAAGTCTAGAATTGCCTAAACAAACCAAACTAGTCATATTTACTACTTCTTTTAATCAGTTAGATCTCAGACGTACAAGCTTTTTCTGTAGCACAGTAATGAATATTTGGACAGTACCAAGCTTGGTCCAAGTTGCTCGATATATCGTAGTTTTATAGTGGAAAAGGTGTTATTTAATGCTTATAACCGATTGAAGTTTTGTTTGGTCAATACCAAGCTTGGTCCAAGTTGCTCGATTAATCATAGTTTGGTACTGGAAAAAGGTGTTACTTAATTCTTGACCTTCTAATATTTATCTTTTGCATATCCTTTGATTAATGCTTAAAACCAATTGAAGTTTTATTCAAGGACATAAGATTCAGATAGGAATAAGCATTCAGATGTTTAATGAATCATGCATGATTTCTTTAAGTTGAAACCATTTCCCACGTGCTTGTTCTGTTCCTTTGATCCCTTGAATGTATTTATTTAGCTTTGTCATGGTAATTTGTCCGTTTGTGTTTTACTAGCTTCTTTCTTTTTTCAGTCCCACTGCATACATTATAGTTTAGGCAATGTGTGGTTTCTTTTTGTGATGTACCTTTAGTTCTTATATCTTTTCTAATGTATTATATCGTTGTTAAATGAGAATCTGGGTTGTACACAATGGCCACGGGATACGTATCCGTGTGTCCAATACGGCAATTCTAAAAAACTATAATACAGGAACACAGCGGTATACATAAAAATACCGCTGAATTTTTTGAGATATGTAGAAATATAAACTGAGACAAACTTCAATGTTAATTCAAAACATACAATTTTATCATATATCAGAAGTTCACTTAGATTTTTGTTTATACTACTTACAAAAAGTCATATAATGGAGCATGAACTGGTCATGTATCATGTATATGATTGGTCCTAGACTCCTAGTCCTCACCTGTTTGCATTCTCTTCATCAAAAATAAACCTTTTTTTTTAATTGTAACCACCCTTAAAGGTAGGTGACCCTCACTTTCGATTCAAATAATGGTTTTTAATGTAACAGCCGTATTTTTAGCGTGTCCCCGTATGTGGCTGTGTCCATACGCACAATACGGGGATCCCCTAAAAGTATCCGCGTAACCCATTCCTATCATATGAAATCACTAACAGTTACAAAATTCTTGTGCTAGGGAGAAATTGGTTCGATAAGTTCAGAAATAAAAAGTCTGCAAGAGAAGTCCATGGATATGGGTCTTAAGCTGAAGAATCGCAAGGTAGTTATTGATTATTTTTTTTAATGTTTATGCCTTGTTGTGGCTTGAAATGAAGACAAAATGCATGAAATTGGTACGAATTTGCAAATCCAAACCGTCATTAATTATTTCATATTTTCACTTGGTCCTCACCAACAATGTTGAATCCTCATGTTGATGTAGTTAAGGCTCACATCAACTGATCTTATACTTGGACCTAATCCAGTTTGCTAAGTGTACCCACAAATATATCTCGCTTTCAGGTTTCAAGCAAAATAATTAGCTGTGAACAAACTGGTTGTTTATAGCTTGCTGGGATATAATGAGATACTGATTGAGGTTTATGATTAGGATCACTCTATGGGGTGGTAGTGATTAGATTTGTTGAACAGACATTCTTCTCAGTTCATTCTAATTTATCTGAGTAGATCATTTTACACAGTAGGAACGTCTGACAATACCGATGGTTTTTCTATAATTTCCTTTTTTCTTTTCTTTTCTTTTCTTTTCCTCTCTCTGCTTTTAATAACATACAATGATGGTGTGACTATGCTTTTTACAGGGGGCAGAGGTGAAATTAGCGAGGTTTGTTGAAGATATCATTGTTCCTCCAAGGATGATTGACATAATAGTGGACAGCGAGGTAGTTTTTTTTTTAGCTCTATAGCATCTTTTCTTCGTCTCTCAGAAATTATGTTTATGTGATCGTTTGTAGGAGATTCTGCATACATGCTCACACCTAGCGTTTCATATGCAGATAACCTCCATATAAGAATACTCTTTATAGAAATAAAACAACCTTCATATAAAGATTAAATTTTCTGTGGTCCCAACTTGGTGTAATTTCCGTAGACATAACCTTTCTATAAGAATAATGTTGTATGGTTCTAAGGTAATTCTCATATAGTAGTTCTGCTTTACTATTTTATGTGACTTTCTTTATTTTGCTTTCCGCGGTATTTAGTGAGAACAAGCACGGTATATAAGAATCTCGTATAAAACATAGTCTCAAGCTGTGGTCAGTATCCTTAAATTCTGTCAGAAGAGAAGATATGTCACATTGTATGAATGAAGAATCTAATCTGCTCCCTTGTTATTTCATAGCCATTTAGCATGACAGACATGGTTTTATGATGCAGGTTAATGATGAATATATGAGAACTCTAGAGATGTTAAGTAAGAAGCTGAAGTTTGTTGAAGTGGATACAATGGTCCAATCTTCAAAAGCTCTGAAAGATGTTCAGCCTGAACTGGAAAAACTTCGGCAAAAAGCAATTTCAAAGGTTTGATATAAGACAAGGATTTATGTATCTTAAATTTTCATGTCATACTGATTTTTGTCTTAGGCCCTTGGGGACAACTTTGGGAAAAAGTAGGTTAAAAAACTCGACGTAGATTAACTCTAGAGTCTAGACCAACTATCTTTGTGACTTGAAGCATGTTAAGTTTTTGAAGAGGAATCATGTGATGTCTAGTGAGAGTTAAAGATGTTATGATAAAGTATAGTTCGTATACCAGAATTTGAGTATTACAGTGTTCCACAATGATAAATGTGTACATGTCAAGCCAATCCATATCTCCTATTTCTGCTCCACCAATGAAATATGAAAATTTTGAATGTCACCAAGCCTCTTAATTGATAGTACGTGCTTTAGTTGTTCGAGCATATTTAGAAACCTAATACTGGCTAGGTATTCATGAGGTTTATGTCATTTTGCTCACTAGATTTGATGTTGGGCCTGTTGTTTAGATACTGTCCATCCTCTAGTTTACAGATATTTCACTATCTGTGATCTATGAACTTGTTTACAATTGAAACTACTATAATTTGCTAATAAAATGATAACTTGATTTTCACTTACAAAAATCATTATTCAAAATATACGTATCCAACTTTGCATAGGTGTCAGAATTCATTGTTCAGAAGCTTCATGCCTTGAGAAAGCCCAAAACGAATATTCAGATCCTTCAACAAAGTGTTCTTCTAAAATACAAGTAAGTTTTGTCTCTTGAATTCGAACTAACATCCAGATAAAGGGATGTTGGTTTCTTTTATGCTTTTCCTAAGCTAAATTCCATATGAACTTGATCCTAAATAAACCTGAAAGAGTTGTACTGCTCTTTTGTTTGTGTAAATCACTGTTAATACTTTAGATTGCTGAGTCCTCCTTACAGTATCTGTTTATGTAAGTACTTGTTTTTCTTATCACCATCTCTTTATTTAAGTTCAACTGTTGGTGGAGTGATGCGAACATTTGTCCATTGATTTGTACCAGAAATAAAGCAACAGAAAAGGAAACTGTGTGGAAAAGGAAATACAGAAGTTTATGTATCATTTATATGGGATTTTGGTTCTATTTTACAGTAGTTAATGTTGTTTTTTTCCCACTAACATTTATATTAGCGATAAGTCATTATCTCGTGAAATTCCAGATATGTGATAATCTTCCTCAAGGAACATGGTAAAGAAGTATTCATGGAGGTTCGTGGCGCATATGTTGACACAATGAATAAAGTAAGTAGTTTTATTCCTTTATGAATATCCTCTTCATTCACCTCATGTTGTTCGATTACATTCTGAGGAGGATAGGTGAATCTTCACCTGATGTTCTTCCAATAGATCAGGGATTAGCAGTGTGACGAGTTATAAGATTTATTGATTTGATAATTACGTTGGTCTTCCGTGGTCATTTCTCTGAGGAGCTCTAGTATCTTGTCTAATCATCAGGCATTTTAAAACGCCAAAACTGGAAAGATAGCATCGAAGAAGTTTGGTGGATATAGATAGAAGTCATTTTTAATTAATGATACTGTTTTTGGAGGTTGCTGATGACACTATCTCTTTAATAATGAACCATGACTTTTCAATTTTGCTGATGTTTTCTTATAGGGTAAATAATTAGCCTCATGCAACAAATTGTTATGTAGTTAACTGTTGAAATTTGTTTGCTTTATTTTGCAGGTTCTAAGTGCACATTTTCGTTCATACATACAAGCGGTAGAGAAATTACAACTAGATATTGCAACACCAAGTGATTTGATAGGGGTCGAGACTAGGGCTACTAGCCTTTTTTCAATAGGAAGAGAACCTTTGAAGAACCGATCTGCTGTATTTGCATTAGGGGAGAGAATAAACATTTTGAAGGTCTTTTTTTGGCACTAAAATTCTTTCCCTTAATAGTTAATTTGAATTATTATTTTTTAGCTGTTGAATTTTCTTTATTATTACATGCATATTCATCTTGTTCTTACTCTTAAGAGAATCCTATTCTTACACCATCGTCGTTTCTTACCTAGCCTTAGGGGAAAAACAGGTGGATAAAAAATTTAAATCTCGGTAGTCGTAGACACGCAGTTGTGATGTCAATCATTTGAAAATACAGTTTTCCATCATTTTTCTTAATTATTTAATGAAGGAAAACTAGCTCTTCAGACAGTCATAAACTGGTGTCTGTTTAGAAGAATCTTCTAGTGGTCCATCATATCTAACTTACACCATAGCTTCAAAACATCTTCTCACAGGCTGTATGTGACATGGTTCCAGCCAAGATACGTCCATAACTAGCAGCTGATCTTCTTTCTAAATAATCATGTAGTGTGTTTTTCTATATATCAGGAAATTGAACAACCTGCGTTGATTCCACATATAGCAGAAGCCAGCTCTCTCAAATACCCTTACGAAGTTCTCTTCAGAAGTTTGCACAAGCTCCTGATGGATACGGCAACTTCAGAGTAATACGATTTTATTTTATCGAACAATTGTATAATTCATGATTCTAACATTTCTGGATCATATAAGCTTTCTGGCATTTCTCTCATCCTTCAGGTACCTTTTCTGTGATGACTTCTTCGGTGAAGAATCCATATTTTACGAAATATTTGCAGGTATTGACCGGTATTATATCCCAGGTTCTTAACTAGTTGATGTGTTTGTAATTCAAAACGTCTGGAAATCGTGATGTTGATAACTGATGACCTTCCAATGTTTGTCTTCAGGCCCATTTGCGGTGATTGATGAGCATTTCAATTTGATTCTTCCGAATTGTTTTGATGCTATCGGACTAATGCTTATGATCCGCATAATTCACCAACACCAGGTATGGTTTGTCATTGTTTCTCTTAAGAAATCGCACTTCAATTGAAGTCCTTAAATGATCTGAGCAGGATGTTGAACAGTTTGTCCACAGTAACTGAAATTAGGATGTAATGTTGAGTCAAATTGCTTCTGCATCACGGGATCTTAATAAATGGCGTGAATCATGTTATTAGCGTCTTAGAGATACTTAAAGGTCAAGATCGAATAAGGATTCTTCTTCACTGCAGACTTATTGCTTATTTAAAAATTGCCTTATTCATACTCTGATTTAAATAAATGCTTATTCTTTAGAGATGTGGTTCTTAGCATGAGAAGTTTGGGCGACCCTCAAATCCAAGGTTTTGGTAAACTGAAGTGGTCCCACACTGCAGGAATACTCCAAATTAAACAAACTAGAACATCAAGATAGGATTTTGTTTGGCTAACTTAATATTTTAGCACAGCAATTACCATAATATTCATCATTGGACGTTACTTCACTGAGGCCCTAATGCTGGGGGATTGTAAAAACATTAACATTCTTCTGAACAGTTTAAGTTGACTCCAAAATACACACTGGCTTGTGATTAGAGGAGTTGATAAGTGCTGATTTAGTTTTTTAGCTACAGTTATGGTTTTTGTTACTTTGCCCTAGATGCCATGATTAATGGGATTCTTTTTCAGCTCATCATGTCTCGAAGAAGGCTTCCATGCTTGGACTCGTATTTGGACAAGGTATGTTTTCCTGAACAAATTCAGCTGTATTGGTTTTTTATTTTGTACAAGGAGGTGAAAGTACCAATGGACTGAAATGGGGTATAAGATGCTGAGCTTGGCCATAGTCGACCATTTGAGTCGCTGCAAATTGGAAGGTGGGGTTCACATTACATGTGGCGGATAAAATCTCGCTCACTGTGAGTGTTAGGCTGTAGGTGCTGGCACCACCTCTAGGTAAAGAAGGCTTGCATCGGTTTAATTGTTGTTGGTACCGTTAAAGCATACTGTAGCTGTATATAGGTATCCTCAGATGTGAAAGTTGAGGAATTGTTCTCACATACCTACTTCTTAGACACCATATAGACACACTATGTCTATTAAAGTAGCACACCAGAAAGTCATCCACTGACCTTTCACTAGACACTCATTCTAATAATTTCTGGCAAATTACATTACTGGTTTTACTCGATCACTTCATCTGATCCAATCGAATTTGAACAGATTAATATTTCGTTATGGCCTCGGTTCAAGATGGTATTTGATATGCATCTAAACAGCTTGCGTACTGCCAACGTAAAGACACTATGGGAAGATGATGTCCATCCACACTACGTTATGAGGCGTTATGCTGAGTTCTCAGCTTCACTAGTTCACCTCAATGTTGAATATGGAGATGGTCAGGTTAGATAGAGTTAATTGGTCACTGTCAAGTTATATTAATTTGCATGACCATGATTATTGATGAGAGTAACCATACTTAACTCATTTTTGTACTTGCAGCTTGAGTTGAACCTGGAACGTCTGAGAATGGCTGTTGATGACTTGATTAATAAGCTCGCTAAATTATTTACAAAGCCAAAGTTGCAAACTGTGTTCCTTATCAACAATTATGATATGACTATGGCTGTGCTGAAGGTGAAGAGAATATACGTTTTATTTGGAATACCCTTTTGCTGAACAATCTCTGTGTTCTGTTGAACATGATCATGACTTTGATCCTTCTTCTGAAAGTTTTGGGACACGGTGCAGTCTCCCGTGTATACTATTTTAGTGCATGACAGGCAATTTGCTCCCTACACTGACAAACCTGCAGGGATCGTGTATTAATCTGACCAATTAGATTATCCATTTGCTAGGTTTCTGTCCTAGGCCTAAACATCTTTTTGAAAGAAATGGATTTAAAAGTGAGAGTGCCCTCTTGCCTCGGTGAAAGCTAAGGCTGCCACATGAAGCTGGTTAGACTAATCTGAAGACATCAGAGGAAGAATTATGTGTTTCAGATCATTGTATGATCTGCATGTAATTCAAACTGCCCCCCTTAGATTCTCAAAAAAAAAAAAAAATCTCCAATTGCTGAACTGCTGCTTTATTATCAATATGTCTGTAAGCTATTCTTATTGTATCTCCAAACTAATGTAGGAAGCTGGTCCTGAAGGTGGCAGGACACAGATGCATTTTGAAGAGCTTCTTAAGAGCAACACGGGAATTTTTGTGGTACAAACCAAATCTTTAGTTTCGTTTAATTACCTTGATCATCACACTGACTATATGTCTTACTAATGCTATCAACAAGAACTGACTACTCAATTATCTGGTGCAGCAAAATCTAGGTCACCTGTGTATATTGAGAAATATTTCTACAATTTTGTTTTCAGAAGTTTTGAGTCATTGAGCCTAAAAATGTGATGAATTTTGTGGTACAGGAAGAATTATTGCTGGAGCATTTTAGTAATTTAATCAAGTTTGTGAAGACTCGAGCTTGTAAGTATTGATTCAATTCTTATAATGCTTTTCCCACTGAAGGTGATTTGCGAGACTTAATTTTGCCTGTTATTGTCCAGCCGAAGACCCAAACTCTAGCTTGGAAAAGCCCATATCAGTCTCTGATGTTGAGCCACTTGTGAAAGACTTCGGGAGCAGGTGGAAAGCTGCAATAGAGCTAATGCACAAAGATGTTATAACTTCTTTTAGCAATTTCCTCTGTGGTATGGAGATCCTCAGAGCTGCCTTAACCCAATTGCTACTTTACTACACACGGCTTTCTGATTGCATCAAACGTATCTCTGGTGGTTCGACATTAAACAAGGATCTGGTTTCCATCTCTTCAATAATGTATGAGATCAGGAAGTACTCAAGAACTTTCTAGGTCCTTAATTCTTGTACAAGTAAAGATGATTTGTTCCTACAGACCTGAACTCTAATCAGTAAAGCATTAAAAGAAAGTTCTGACAATATGGTGTTCCAAGTTCCAACATTTCACGGACATTATTATTCATTTACTCATTTGTTGTAATTGATTATAAGAACTTACCCTATTTCCCTTATATGCAGTAGAGCTCTTATAATGTTTTTATTACTGAAACTTCGCAAAGTTACTTTCAATTTTCTTTGCTCAGTCGTCCTCTTTCAAAAATCTGAAGGAAGCTTTTGCACAGGTGAAAAATTCTTCCTGGTGATGTGAGGAAGCCAATACTAATTAAAAAAGTGTTTAGGTCTTTGATTGACAAAGAGCCAATTCTGATCGACTAATTGTTTTTGGATTTTAATCTGCTGCAAACCAGGTGCAGTAAATACCCAAGACAAGGAATTTTAAGTTGGACGTGCTTTAAGGAATGTAGAAAGAGCCACTACATAGAAGCCAGTGCATTATATTATATGCACTTAGTTAAATAACTCGCCATAGTTCGTTACAAAGCACAGCAATAAAAAAAAAAAAAAAAGATGCAGGCATGGAAGAATTCCATTTTCCTTGTCTTTCCAACACCAAAGCAGATGAGATCAACAAACAAAATCGACAAAATCCCCTTATCCCTAACGACAGAAGCATCTTCTGCCAATTTGTAGTCTGCCATCTCAGCTCACAATTAGCCACTATGGGACAGGCACTGCTAGATCCCAGCCACACCTTCCTTCAATTATATACCCACTAATGATGAGCAAAGCAAAAAATGGTACATCATGAACCCTAATGCCACCATCACAAGCCTCATATTTGGCCCCAGAGATATGTTAAGAAAGCGTAAGTCGTAGGTACAGCAATAATACATCAGAATTTAAAAATATCACATGCCATACCATAATCAGCCTTTCTCTTTCCAAGACAGAACGACAGATTAGATAACTCGTTCTTGTAATTAAGCCTGCCCTGCTACTGAAGATTGGTCCTCCGTTGTAGCAACATCAGAATTTGTCTTAGTTGTTTTTACATCACTGTTGACTGGGAGCTTTGCCTTGGGAGATAATCTCTTGACCTCCTCGACTGTGTAAATGAATATTTTCCTTACCATGCCACAAAATTCACTGAAGGAAAAAGGAATCATATCAAAAGTCAAAACAAAATAAAGCAAGAGAAACTCCCGAAACAAGGCTAACAGTGGATCTGCTAGAGAGAGTTTTCTTTAAGTAACTCTTAAGACTGATAAAGTTACCAATTTAACATGCACTGGCAGTATGGAGGTTATCTGAACTTACTGCCATGGGTCGTCACCAACCATCATCATGTCATCCTCATCATCTGTGTAAACCACCTGCCATTTCTTAGAGGGACCAGATAGTTCGCCTTCAATGCTAAACATCCCCTCAAGCTTCTTGAGAAGGTCATCGTAACAATCTAGCCGTGTTAAATCAACAGCTCTACCAACTGCAATTCCTTGCATGTGAACCTGAAAATTTATAAATTCAGTTTGTCACATAACATCCACCCGGAAACAAAAGTACCAAACTTATCGATAGGGTAATTCAAATTATCAATATATTATATGATAGAAGAACATAAAGGATGACCAAGCGAGTTATAAATGCATAGCATGCTTGTGCAGCTCAATGGAGGAAAATTCAAATTTCAGATGTAAATATAATACTTATAACAAGGCAACGATAAGACACATGGAAATAGAAAGACTTCCAACGAGTACGATAAGATACAGAAAATGATCTGTAGGGATTGCAATAAAGTATATGAGCCCATTAGGCAGCGAGTTTCACCTTGTGGGACAAGATATTATATACATTACAGGAGTTGGTCGTATCTCGTGAAACAAAGCATACTAATGCCTGTAAAAGCTCCATAGTGTCAATGCTCACATTGACTAGGATTATAGCTTGAATAAATGCATTACCTTCGTGCAGCTCCGAGTTTGCCTGCTTTGCATCTCCTGAGGAGACCTCAGACATGATTTCTCAGGGTCACTGCTTAATGCAGGAACATCACATCTATTGGCATTTGACGGTTGCGATTGCCGGTCAGACTCTGCATCTAAAGACGGCTGATCTTCACCAAGGCCACCTAACGATGCCACTACTGGAGAATTCTCCTCCACGTTAGTGTTATTGACTAGCTGGATCCCAAATAGCCTGTAGCCGTTACTAGTTTCCTGTCGCTTTTCAACAGACTCTTTGCTAGGTACCGAAATGAAAGAGTCTCTCTTAGTCTGGTTAGACCAATACATCGCATTGCTGGACAATGCCAATTGAGAATTTCCACTAAAGACGCAGCTATTTGCCTTAACAATTGGAGAGAAGGGGGAATTTGAATTGGGCGATTGGTACATTTCTCGCCCTCTTTGTTGTTCAGAATGTGAGAAATTTGAAGGAGACTCAACTGGAGATTTCCACATACCTATGGGTATAATAAACCATCATTCTATAACCATTGTTAGGAATAGATATAGATGGTGCATGATGCACTAGCACCATGAGGACAAGTGTCTTACCAAATACCGAAACATCTGGAGTTGGTGAAGGTAATCCTGGTGGTCGAGCTCGTTTGTTCCTTTGTGCTGGTTGCGAAGTTTGAGGAGCAGCTGCTACAAGTGGCTCCAGTTCCCATGGTGAAACTCTATCTGGGCGTGGGATGGATGAAGGTTCATCCCATTGTACCTGGATATGTGGATAAGGATGAGCAAGTCAACTAAGGTAGCACTAAAATAAGGACAATGAAAGTAGGATACTAGGATATTAAATCACAGTGATCACAGTGAAAGAAAGAAAAATCAAGGATTCTATGCTTGATCCCAAATCCTAATTCCTAGAAAAAGAGGTGACTGGTCCAAATTCCTGCTGTAACTGGAATTTTGAAAGAGATTTTTGAAGCTACCAAAGACAACCTAATTGAGGAAATGTCGCCAGCTGCTGGACTTAAGGCCCAGCAACTAAACCAAGACAACAACGTGAATTTAGGATCATTTGTTCACCCCATTTAACAATTTCAAATTGCACATAGCGTTGAAGACCTCATGACATTTATGTTTGAATGACCAGATTTAACATTGCAGCCAAATTAGCCTAGTAAAAGTAAAGCATTAACATAAACTTCCTTAATTTGCCCATCAAAAAAGTACACTTTCTTACCTTTAGAGATCTCCATTCAGAATCCGTCCACCATTGTGATGCATTTTCTCCAACACCCACTATGGTACCACTAAACCTATCCATTCATAAGAGTTAAAAGCAAATAACTACCTTTTTCTCACATTGTCAAGGTAAATAAGAAGCTGGCAAGAAAATCTACCTTCTCTCAGGAGCCTCCTCACCCTCAAATCTCATTTTAAACCTCATCCCAACAGAAAGCTTTTGTTCCCTAGCTTCGAGATACTTGTTGACACTAACAATAAACTCGGAGCGGCTTGTTCTGTCATAATAGAATGTAAGTTTGATCCTTTCCTTTAACTCCATCAAAGATTCTCAAAAGTGGGGATAATATTTCCATAGAACTTGAACAGGTTGACTTGGTTTACCAAAATTATAGGAATTATAGTAACAAGCGTTGCTCAAAAACAATGAATTGTATATTTTCAACAACCCAAGTACTACAAAAATAAATAGTAATGCTTCATATATAGGAACTCAAGGCATCAAACAATTAAATATCTACTACAATAAGGACGACCAGAAATTAATTTTAGCATCTAAGATTATATAAGATTGTGCCAGGGTAATGAACAAACTTTGACCTTGTGGAACTCTGTTCGGCAATATTCAGCAAGCTAAATTCTTTGAGGAAGATGAGGATTTTAAAAACTGTTAGTAATAATACTGACAACCACGGCTATAGCTGAGACCAAATGTCATACCTTGGTTTATAGAAGACGGAGAAAAGTGTTCCGGTTGCTATGGCATGAGATGCGGTAGCGAGGACCCCGAGATGCATGCTGTGGCTGGATATAACAGAGGATGGCAAATTACTAAGTTGCCTCATCAGCCTCCTTACACCGACACGCAATTCTCCAGTTTCACCCCTGAAGAAGTTAAAACGGAATAAATTATAGTCAGGGAAGAGGACAAGGATACTGTTTTAAGTTTAATTTTCAACTTCAATTGAGAAAAGTAGCTCACCTAAGAAATATAAAAGCGTCCCCAGCTACTAGTCTCTTGGAACTGACGAACACACTCCACCCAGTTGTAAGCAGATGGCGCCTAGGTTGCCCTACAAGTAACATTTCACTTTCAGTTGCTTCAAACAATCGAAGATTAAATAAAATAAGACTCTTTTCTGCAGAACCAGAAATGGATAAGGACAACCGAATGCGGTATGCTATCATTTATCTTCCACCAACAATATATCAACAAATGAAAAGAAACATGGGGATTCATGTCACAATATATAAATAAATAACTTTGTAATATGATGTACGACTCCAGCAATAGTCTAGCATCATGAACCAAAAAAAAAATAGAGCAGAAAAAAGTTAAATATAGTCAGTTTCATTGACATTGGACCGGACTGGTTTTAGCATGGACATAACCTTATCTAGCAACTAAGCCTTCAATAAAATGATCATACTTAATATTCAAAACCAATTAGCAAGTTGCAAATAAGAAAGCAAACCTCGGAAAATATGACGAAAGTGCCATTCATTTCCATGCAGATCAGTGGCAACCAATTCTTGCCAAGGTGGATGTTGGCACATATCCTGTACAGCGAAGAAGAGATGAGAATGATAAGAGGCCAGGTCACAATAGTTACAGAATAGGTAAATATTAATCAGAAAGCTAACCAGTGGTGGTAAACAATCGTCTGCATGCCTTCGAAGAACAGAAAATCCACCATGAGTGCTTGTGTCAGAGGCGGTAAGTGTCTTGCAAAACGAATGGACTATACACCTTGATGGTTCAGCAAGCGGAGGATCTGGGCTGGTAACCTCACCTTGCTAAGGCATTGAATAAAAACGGGGCAATACAGAACAAATACAAATCAAGGAGACCAGAATTGTAGCTAAGCATTTTAAAGAACAAAATGTAATGAATAATGACTCTAATTCAATATCCTATGCACAGAAAGGGAGATACCAAGAGATATAAAACTCACATCTGATTCAGGAAGAAGAGTTATCTGGGCATAAACCTCATCTGTTTCGGATTCAGCCTGTAGTTACAAAAAAAACACCGATTAAGGACTAAGGTTGTTTTGTATCATGAAAGCTAATAAACTCATAATCTTATAACACAATCTTACCCGGAGTTGAACATGAACTACTTTGCAGAGGATCTTAGATGGAAGATTGAACAAAGGCATCTGCTTGTCCAGTGGCTGAAGCGTTGATGCCTCAAGCTGTACAACACACAAGAGAAAGAGCAACATATCCATGGATCATTGATGTGGTAAATTTATTCCAAAAATCAAAAGTAATATAGTTAAAACAACACTCTTTGAAGAGTGTATCTGTGTGGAGATGTAACAAGTCTTTTCTAAAGTGCATGTAGAAATGAAGCGAAAGGAGGAGCTTGAGCATTATTACATTAGAAAACATCCTATGTCCCCTCCAAAAAGATAGATATGTGAAACACCCACGCAGCACAATATTGAGGGCAACTAAACCAACTTCTACTTCTTGGAAAGATGCATCACTTGTGTCAACTTCCAACCAATTAAAACAAAATATTTTCATCAAGCTCCCTTAATGTTAATCCTAACAAAACATATCATGAGAATGCATATGAGTTGAGTCCTAAATATTTGGTGTGTTCCCTTTCAGTGAAACACATAAACAAGCTCCACATACCTGCTCCATATGACCCTGAGGAAAGTAATAAACACGCTCCCCTTCACGAGGTACAGTTACCAAGGGTCCAGCACAGGCGTGCCAGAGCTCCCTGTACAGATCATCACTAAGGGACCCTGAAAAAGATATGTAAAATATAAACAAAACCTCAAAAGAAGAATGAGAAAAAACAAATGGACGAACTAGATTATACAAACAAAAAAAAAATCAGTTTCAACGCTGGCATCTTGGCTAAGAGAAGAGAAGTCCAGAGTACAGTATAAGTCTAAGGTTTTGAGTTTATTCACACGTCTTCAAATATTAATACATTTCCTATGGTAGGCAACTTCAATCCTACCTTCAACCTAACGAATGCGGTGTCACAAGCTAACCAAATGCATGTATAATATTGCCACCCCGTGAAACTGTTTTACATATTAGTATGTCAAAGGTGCTAATCAAATCAAACCCAAGACAAGATACAAAACACCAGAGATAAGAACCCGAAGAACTAGGTTCAACCAACAATTTAAAATGAGGAAAATGTGAGGCACTTTAGATTCGTGCATAATAGAACACACGAATTATCTGTGATACTTGAAAATAAAAATGAAGTTAATATCCAATCGGTTTAAGAATGAGATTTAGCAACAACTACGGAGAAAATTAACATTGATCTATAACTTAATATGCTGCATAATTTATTGGGAAAACCTGCCTCGAAAAGACGTCTATTCTAGAAACGGCATATGATATAATAAACCAGGTTCTTTCAAATAGTTCAACTGTTAGGTTAGGTGCAGCAAGGGTGTTAGTCAATTTAATTTCATAGGTTTTGCGAAAAGCACCCACCTAAGTGGAGCATGTTTACAGCAAATCTATCTGAGAATTAGTCTCTTTTACTTTCATTTGGGACATTCAGTAGTTGCAAAGATCCACTGGTATTTGACATATGGGTAGTAAATTCTTTTAATCTAAATCTAAATTTACTGATAAAAGAAGAAAATGACAGCAGTTATTTCAGAGGTTTTTGGCTGTCCATACTATTCCAACTCAAGTTTGTAGAAGATAAGTGTGACTTTCTGTGTAACCTATGCTTTAGAGAAGGGTTTTCTTTGAAAAATCAAGCTAAACATTTTTGATTTTTCAATTAGACAATGAATCAGTGTGAAGAATCAAAAGAAACCAAAAAATATAGCTTCGCTAATCATAAACTGGGATGAGAAACAAGATACCTTAAGTTGGTTGCAACAAAAATCATAAAAGCGCAAACACAGTAAATGAACCCAGTAACAATGTATAAACTATCAAAAAGCTAGATCATCAAGTTCTCAACAAAAAATTATCTTCCTTAAAGAACAAAATCTAACACACTACATAAAGGAGAGAAGATCCTGACCTTGATTACGTCCATCAACAGATGATGAATGATTTGCCGGTGCGAGCGCCATAATAAATACCAACACTAATCCCCTCCCCTCTTCTCAAAATGCAAGGACTTTTAACAGTTTTCACAAGCAAAAGAACACCAAATAATTGTCCTCTTCACTTCAACTACCCCATTCTCTAGTGCACCGAACTGAAGAAGAGAAAATCGTACCAGGTTCAAGATTTTTAGTCCTCTCACCAACTACAAAATTAACTTCCCCAGTACTCAAATTTGCAGCACAAGCCAGCCAGCCAATGTATGTAGAATTAATTCTGTAAAACAAAAGTTTGTCACACGATGTAATAAAAACGAAGAACGGTCCCAAACATAAATGACATAAAACAAGCAACCCAGGTATTAAACACTAGTCACCCTTTAATGCTCAAAGTTGTCTGACCTTTAACAGCAAACGAAACCTCCTTTGTTCAGGCACTGAAATACATACTATAAATCTTATCCATATAAGAGATATAAGTACATCAGTAGATAATATAGTGGGTCGACCGGTAAAGAATGTCAGTTTTTTTCCTAGAGAAGAAAATCCCCAAATATAGTAAGCAGTACCACAATTAGAACAGAAAAAAAAACCCAAATTATACTAAGCAAAGTAGCAGTGAAGCTGAAATTGAACTAATTACAGTAAAGTATACGACCTTTAGATGTTTCAGAACACTTCCTTCAATCAACTTGACATAACATCAGACGAAATATCCAACAATCCCACAGTCCAACCCGATACAACTTCTCCCGTATCGATTACAATTACCCCGCTACCAAATCCAAACAATTCAATCAAAAACACTCGAAATTGAGAAACCCAATTTCCCGATCGCTGATAAAAAACATATGAGCAACCCCAAATTACCTAAAAAACGAAACCAGCTAGGGTTTCTTCCAATCACAAAATGAAAGATCAAACCGATTAAGCTGGCTGAATTTGAATTTTGATTTCACCGAAATACTGAATTACAGTAGTCTTCTTCTTCTTCGTTATGGTGAAGGAGAGAGTGCGTAATGCGCATACACCACCAGTTCTTCTTTTACTTTTCTTTTCTCCGGTTTTCAGTAATCAGACAGACACCAAACTACAGCGTGCCCTGAAACCCCTACAAGTTTCCTCTTTCAAGTGCATTGAATTTCATTTTACTTAATAATTAAATAAATTAATGTTAAAATAATATAATTACAAAATGATAAAAGGATCCTTAATTACTTGAATGCCCTAATGATGATATAATTGTGTGCATAAGAGTTAGCAACGCTTTGGATGACATTTTTGCCCTTCTTATTTGAACTTTGAAACTTGGAACTTGGGAAATACAAGGTTGGCAGTTTGGCACACTTGGAACTTGCAGTCAACAAATTTGTTAAACTTATCAACTGCAATGGAGTGAAAGTACTCTATAAAAGTGTCACCGACTTATTTTATTTTTGAGCTTTTTGGAATTTCTTTGATCTCATCAAAGTTCAATAAGTAACTGTAAAAAAAATCCCCAGCAACAATAATAAAAATTAAAACATTTCTAATGATATTATGTGCTTTATTCAAACAACATAAAAAAATAAAATAAAATTTATTATTAAATACGTGACATCATCTAATCTAAGTGGGACCAAGGAGTATGGTAGGCATGTGTTGTGCAGGATCAAAACCTTAGTTATCTCAATAGTTGTTTCTGATCACGAGGTGAATTTGAATGAACGGTAAAATCTGTCCTTCACCGACACTGGAAAGACGCGATAAAGAGGATAACTTTCTAGCATGGGATAAAACTACCTACCCAATATTGAATACAACGGATATAAGATATGTGGCAGTAGCTAAGTGGATCGGCAAAGAGGTGATCATGCAGCAGGAGTAATGTTCGCACATTGGTTACCGTGGGACACAACACGCAGAGTAATAATACGCATCAATGGTGTGGAAAACGCAGGACAACTAAAAAGAAGGTAGACCTTACAAACAGTTTTAAAGACACTCATCTCCACTAATAGACTAAGGGAAACATTTTTGGAGAAGGGAAGAGATAGAGATAATATAAGATAAAGATGAGAGGCATAATGTAATCTTTTCCCTTTACTCAAAGTTGGAAGGGCTTAACAGAATCCAACTCCACTAATAGACTAAGGGAAACATTTTTGAAGAAGGAAAGAGATAGAGATAATATAAGGTAAAGATGAGAGGCATAACGTAATCTTTTCCCTTTACTCAAAGTTGAAAGAGCTTAACAGAATCTTTAATTTACACCTTCTATATAGGAATTGCCCAAAGGAAAGTGTCTTGTGACTTATTCTCGAGTTAGGAATACAAAATGTGTGTTTGACAAGTGATTCAAAATTGGTTATCCAGAAAATCAAACTGAAATACCAGGCATTGGACGATAAAATAGAATAATACATGACACTGCCCCAAAATCTTGCATACAACAAAGGACTTTCACACATCTTTGCATAAAGGATAACATGTACGCAAATGCACTTGCCTTTATCTCATCAATGATGCAAGACAAGAAAATAACAATCGTAAAGATAGGACGCATCTATGAACCATCGATAAAGTTGAAGTCTGAGATGACGATAGAAGACAACGTACATGAAGATCTCACATATGATACGTCCCCAGAAGACGATGTGATAATACACGCAAAAAAGGCCTTAGAAGACATACCTGATCCTGAAGAAAACTAGAGATTATCATTGCATCGGTACCTCGAGAATGATATTCTACTAGCAGATACAAAATAAGTTAGGAAGATCGAGTTAAGAGTTGCCAACTACCATCCGTGCGATGGAGTTCTCTATCGACGGTCATTCCTTGTACCCTTGTTGCGTTGCCTATCCATATGTGAAGGTCACCGCATCCTAACTGACATTCATTATATAGATACGAGGAAACATAGTGGTATATGATCACTAGCTCAAGAAGGAAAGATGTAGGGATATTACAGGCCATACATGATCCAAGAAGCAACAAAGTTTGCCATGAGATGTGAGGAATGCCAACGATTTTTAAAAAAAAAAGATAAAAGCACCTACAATTGTCCTCAAGTCCGCGCTCAGTCCTTGGACATTCGTGAGATGAGTGTCGACATCGCGGGACCTTTGGTAGAAGGAACGCATAAGAGAAGATTCTTCATTGTGGCCACCAACTACTTCACCAAATGGGTAAAGGCAAAAACATTAGCCCACACCAGAGATGTGGATGTGTTTAAATTCCTATTTGAGAACGTGATATGTAGGTTCAGGATACCCACGACAATACTATTCGATAATGGGAAACAATTCCAACGGAAGAATATCGACCTCTTGTTCAAACCTTTCAACATACAAAAGAATAAATCAACTTCAATCTATCCGCAGAGCAACGGATAAACAGAGCAAACCAATAAGACCATTGCACTCAGTATGAAAAAACCCTTATATGATCACAATGGGAGATGATGTGAGCAATTATACAAGACGCTCTAAGAATATCGTACCACCTGGAGGGAAGCAATGGGTGAATATCACGCCCTTTTTCCTCACATTCGGAGCGAAAGAAATAATCCTGACAGAGATAATCCTTCTCATTACCAAGACATAAACATGGGAAAAGAACCTCACTACTGAACTAATACTGGAAAAACTTGATGACTTGGAAGAAACTATCAAAGATACGTGTGTACAATCCTAAATTAGCTATACTAATGATCCTAAATTATCTCTTTTGTCAGTTGGAATTTCTCTCAATTATGTATTTGTACATTATCTCCTATTAATGTTAGGATTTGTACGTATAACTAAATATCTTGTAACATTTATATAAACTTGTAATCTTCTTATCAATGAATAAGAAAGTTTTGTTATTCAAAAATATCTCTTGAGTTGGTATCACGCCAGAGATTCTAAAACCATGCAAACTCTTCAACAATGGCAACAAACACCATTATTCTTCAACAGTCGCACATAAACTATATCATCAATATCAAACTGATGAAAGAAATTATCTTCTACGAAAAGCACAATTCAAAATATTGCTAAAAGCTTACAAACTAAAAGGTTACGTCGATGGAACTAAAACAAAAGCACCATAAACTATTCTTAATTCTGAAGAAATTAACCTATAATTTAAAAAAATTGAAGAACAAGATCAGATCTTGTTAGGAAGGATGTTGTCATCTCTGTTAGAAAGTGTTGTGACTCGGTGTATTTGATTTTTCAACTTCAAAAAGAAGTATGAAAAACACTAGAAACTCGGTTTGCACCTCAAACTAGAGCACATCAAACGCAATTTCGAAGGGAACTCCATAGTCTAACCAAAGGTACTAATACTATGCAAGATTATTTTTTGAAAAGCTAAATCTCCAATGCCCTTGCAGCCTCAGAGAACCCAATAAGTGAAGATGATATGCAACAGTCAATCCTAAGTGGAATAAATCAGTCTTACGATCCTATTGTCACATCTCTAAGCACTATGGCAACACTGGACATGGACACTTTCTATGATCACATACTTACCTTTGATATATGTCTTGAGCAACAACTTGCTCTAATTCAACAACCCTTATCCAATGTAGCAGTTACAAGAGAAAATAACTACAACATGCCGGATCAGCGAATAAATCTCAACAACTATCAACCAAGAAGGCCACAAAGCAATCCAAGAGGCAAAATCAGAACTCCCAATGCCCCTGTCAGTTATGTGGTTGAAGAATCCACACAACCATTAAGTGCTGGTACATATATGAAAAGGACCTCGTCCCACCATCAACAAGGAAGACATAAGGCAACCTTGTTTTCTTGTAGAATTAAGCAACAACAGTTGGGTTACAGACACTAGAGCTACACACCACTTGACTTCTGACTTGAACAAGCTGAATCTCAGCCAAGAATATAATGAATCTGAATATGTACAAGTTGGAAATGATAACAATCTCCAAATTAGAAACATGGGTAATGCCTCTTTTACCATAATAACATGCCCTTTCATGTAAAAAATATTTACCATGTCCCTCAAATAAAGCTAATTTTTTTTTTGTCTTTCAATTTCGTAGAAATAACGATGTTTTCTTGGAGTTTCACATAAATTTCTTTATTGTAAAGGACCTTCACATGGGGAGAATGTTGTTACAAGGTCATAGTAAAAATGGACTATACGTCTTTGACAATGTTCGAGAGATGGGTAACCAGTTTCCGCTAAAATCATTTATCTCATAAATTGTTCCAGTTTGGCATCAGCGTATATGACATATCAATGTTTCGCACATTGACTAGACTCATAAAAGAATTTTGCCTTTTTGTTTCCAACAAATCAGTTGATTTTTGTCATTCTTGCCATGTTAGCAAAAACAGAAACTTATTTTTCCAGTTAGTAAAATTGTCTATAATAAACCATTAAGCTTAATAGTATATGATTTATGGGTATCTCCGCATGTTTCAAGAATTTTTTTTCGATATTATTTACTTTTTTGCTAGATGTTTACTCGTATTATACATGATATTTCCTCTTGTCCAGAAATATAATGCATTGTGAACCTTCATACATTTTAAGAAATATAATCGAAAACCTTACAGAGCACTAAAGTGAAAAAAATTCAATCTGACAATAGTGGAGAATATTAGAAGTTAACCAAATTTATAAATGAATATGGAGTTGTCCATATGTTCTCATGTTCGCACACCTCTGCCCAAAATGGCTTAGCTAAGCGTCGCATACAACACATCAATGAATTTGGTCTCGCTTTATTATTTCATTCCTCTATGCCTAAATCATATTGGTCAGATGCATTCACCACTGCTTGTTATTTTATCAATCGTGTCCTTACTTTTAGAACTGAACCAAAAACTCATTTATAACTTCTTTTTAATAGGTTATCAGACCACTCCTTTTCAAAAGTGTTTGAATGTCTCTGCAACCTATGTCTTCGTCTATATGTTAATAAAAAACCAGAGCCTTGATCTCTACCTTGTGTATTTTTCAACTCACATAAAGGTTATTTATGTTTTCATACACCCACACACATGTTATACATCTCGCGACACGTCAGATTTGAAGATTTTTTTTTTCCTTTTGTTGCTAAGTTACATGATCACCCTGTGTTAGTATATGTACAACAAAACCCTAACACCAAGGTACTTTCTTCACCATTTCTTTTACCTAACTCATCTACCACTCAATATTACCAATCACACCACAAACTACAGTGCAATTTGATAATCCACAAACTCCTTCTCCTGCAGTACGAAAGATTGAACCACCCATTGTTCAAACTATATAACATCATCCTATGGTAACTAGGTCAAGGTCAGGTATCTCCAAACCTGTTAATAAATTTTTCCTAACAGTTACAAAATACCTTTTGCAGGACTCAGAATTATTGGAACCTACCTACTACTCCAAAACATACATTAATCATAATTGGAGAAAGGCAATGGATAATCAGTACAATGCTTTAATGATTGGTCCTTGGTAAAATATGAAAAGGGGATAATATTGTGGGTTCAAAATGGGTGTTTCCATAAAGCAAAAGTCAAATGGATAGTCGAGAGATATAAAACACGATTGTTGGCAAAAAGGTTTCACCAACAAAAATGTATAGATTATGGAGAAACTTTCAGTCCGGTTATCAAATCATGCTCAATACGTCTTTTCTAATTATGAAAACTAAAAACTTCGACAATTAGACGTAGTAAATATTTTTTTTCATTAAGTGTTTGATAAAAAGGTCTATATGAAACAACCTATTGGATATACAGATCCAAACTTCCCATATCATGTGTGTAAGTTGCACAAGTCCTTGTATGGACTCAAGCAGGTACCAAGGGCTTCGTTCTCGCACCTAGGTGGTTATTTAACCAAACTTGGTTTTATTGGTTCCATTGCTGACAACTCTTTATTTGTCAAAATAAAAAATAAAAAACTGATTCTGTTTGCATACATATGTGCTTGTGTATGCATATGATATAGTTATCATATGATCAAATCAGTTGGTCATTGATGAACTAATCTCAGCTTTGAGTGACGAATTTGCAGTAAAATATATGAGGGACTTAACCTTCTTCTTAGGTGTTGAGGTCATACGTAACAACAAGGGATTATATTTGAGTCAACATAAATATTTGGATGATTTACCCAGAAAAAGAAACATGGATGGAGTGAAGCCACCCAGAAAAAGAAATATGGATGGAGTGAAGCCAGTAAGTACACCTCTAGCAGTCAAAAATATAAAGCACAACGTAGTTATAAATAGCAGTTGAGATGGATTCTTAGGGGTATAAAGAGCTGTTATGATATGTTTTGAGTGGGATAAAGGAAGACTAGGATACGTCCATGGTATAAAAAGTGCTCAGGATTATATGAATTTCAGAATGGTTCGGATTCCCCTTTGAGTTTGAGAACCAACGGATGTGGTTCAATCATCGATGTATAGAGGGTTAGGATTTGTCCTCACCAAAGATGAATCTAGGGCTGCAGACTATAGTTGTTCGTATAATAAAACTTTCTTCCGCACGTATGCCTCTTTGTGATTAACGATTGATTTTAGCACTCAATCGTTCTCTCTCCCTGCCAAAAGACTCAAATTCTTCGTTGTCCACCACTGCATAATCCTAAACTTCAATATCTTCATATGTTGATAAATTCAGGTCTTCTGCATCACTCTGGATATCAGTGAGTGAATTGATTATAGAAATACTCCAAAAGTATTGGATTGATTCAGATATAGTACCATGTACAGAAATTGGTAAATGTTGTCCTCACGTAAGAAATATCCGATCACCTGTTTTCACCATATATCGATCGACCTTCCTCAAATTGAAAAACACGGAAAAAGGTACAATCTTCCTCAAATCATTTTGGTTCTACTTCTATTTAGGGTTTGATCAGTTATTTGGGTGTTTATTGTTTTGAGGTTTATGAACCCATTTATTTATTCAGTGTATTTTGTTTTTTTGTTAATGGATGCTTACGTTGATTAACAATGTCATTTGTTTTTCAAATATAATGAAAAGTGTAGTTGATTGCCGCTGCTTCTCTCTTTTGAAAACTGCTTGAGTTGTGATGGCGAATTTAACTGCTGGAGTTAATGTATTATCGCGTGTCCTAGCCATGAGTTGTTATGGCGAATTTCTCTCATTTTGAGTTTTATAAATTTTAGATTTTATGTTGTTTTGTTTCTTCAGGTGAATGTGTTTAATTTTTATTAGAATTCTCAATTCAACTACAAGTTACTCTCTTTAGTTTTTGTTGCTAATAATCTCAATCTCATCTGTATCAGATTACCAACGCTTCAATTCGTAATGAGTTTTATCCGGTTCAGTGAACCTTTTATCCGCAATTGATTGGATTGTTATCTATTATCAGGCTACTGTTCTAGGTTCAGGTAAATTCATGAATCTACCATCATCTTTTTTGTTTTGTTTTTGCTGGAAAGTTGTTTTCTTCTGTTTTTCTTATCTGTTATCATCATCTTGAATATCATCTGTGTGCTTCAAAGGGACGAGTTTACACCGCGAGTCTATGTAGCAGCTTCAATTAATAATAGGAGTCCTCAGAAAGCTCAAAAAATGGAAGCCTATATGGTTGACCAGGTTAGTGATATTTCTTATATTTATGTTTTCTGTTTCCCGTTTTCCTTATATTTTATTACTTGAAAATTGATGTTGTTCACAGTCCACATAATACTTGAGTTTCTATTTTGATCATGGGAAAACCTCTGCAACTATTCATGGGAAGGTATATGTTACATGGTGATCAGGAAGTTGGTTTAGACAATGGGTTTGTTTCTGATTGTTGTCTTTGTCAGTTTTAAATGGCCAGTGATTTGTTGTATAACGACATTAACTGTTTTGAATTGGTTGGTAGTAATGTATTTGATATAGTTTTGGTTTGTGGGTTATGTGATTATGACATTATAATGGTTTACGTTTAAGTTTCAAGGCAGTTTATGGTATGTGTGTTTGTATAGTATTTTGTTTTTTTTGAAGTGTAGTTGCCGTTACGGCACGGCTCCTCAATATACAACTCTTTAATTGTTGCAAGGCCTGCCCTTTCTGCAGAACCTTATCGCCTACGATTATTAGTCTAACCCATGTCATCTCTGATGCAATTGCCACGTATAGTAGCACTTCCTATGGAGGCTTTCCACCACTACCTTTCGTACACAAGCGTGAAACTGCAACAGGTAATTGCTAACTTATTTTGTTGAAGTTGCCTAATTTCAAGATTATATACATGATGATTAGTATTGTATTTGTCCGCCCTCTACTTTGTGCTTTGTAGATGTTTGACCTTACCTAAGATTTATCTTTAGTTTGAGGGTGGTGCCAGGTCATATATGATCTTGGATATTGTCTTTTCTATCCAAATATGTAAGATTTTTTGCAATCATCTTGCAGGTCAGAACGGAGAGATGATGTCCCAAATAGAGTTTGTGGTGAGTCTCGAAATATACCACTTGAGCATAACTCCTTTACATCACCAGTGAATAATCGTTTATCGGGTAATAGTC
The DNA here is from genome assembly GCA_023531435.1 of Papaver californicum. Taxonomy (NCBI): domain Eukaryota; kingdom Viridiplantae; phylum Streptophyta; class Magnoliopsida; order Ranunculales; family Papaveraceae; genus Papaver; species Papaver californicum. The sequence continues at coordinate 6,893,840 of JAJJMC010014687.1, forward strand.
TAAAGTCAAAGTTGCCTCCTTCATCGTTTCTGCAGTCTGCTTTTGCTAGGTAAGAATTTGTGTGGCATGATTCTATTGATGTATTACATTTATGTGCACAGTCTTACTGTCTTCTTGGTCCTCTTCTGATACCTTTTGCATAAGGGTACTCAGTTGCAGCCAAAACAGACCAAACCCAGGAGGTGGGGGCAAAACGTGTGCAGAGACAAGGATCAATGTTATCTTTAGGAAGGTACTACTACGTGTAAAGATATGCGGAGGTTGTTTGCTGCTTGATTATCAGTGCATGTAAGAACCTCATCATTCATTAATAGACTTTAGACACATTTTGTTTTTTTTGAAGAGTTTGTGTAAAGTAGAGTTAGTTAACCGATAAAGTATCTAATCTGATGATGGGTTTTATTTCAGGTTTCATGGTTTAATTAATTGTGGTCACAATCAATAAAACGATCTCTGCAACTTTTTGGGTTTCCTTGGTTGCAGATGCTGCTGAGCCTTTGGAGCGGACAACCATCGACAAAAACACCTCCTCTAATCGAAAAAGAAGCTTGGATGAGCCCTTTCCTTGGTAGTTATTACGAATGGTGAGAAAAACAAACTACCCTTAAAGGTTCTTAGACTGGAATAAGGTGTAACTGTTAGGGTAGATGAGTTAGCTTTGTTCTATAGTTGAATGGATGAGTCATCTCACTTCAGATCTATTATGTCGCCCATGATTTAGCATATTTATTTTTGTTGTGTATATGCTCTGGTATGTTATCCCTTATCGTAGGTAAGATATGTTCCTGAAAACTACGCATGTTAGCTCAATTTCAGATCATTTGAGATCTCTATTTTTGGACTTTGCTTTTGAAAATAGTAATGTCCGATTGATCACCGAAAGTTTGAGTAATATAGCAGAATGGTTTTATAAAACTGACATTAGCTTTTTGCATTCTACAAGTTTAAATCCTCCCAAGTGATCAGTTTTCTTGCATGAGGTTCAAAATAAGATTTGACCAAACATCTCACTAAAACTTTCTTTCAGGTCTTTGCTGATAACCTCATCGAGTGCCTCCCAGTGAACCTGGGAAACTTCAGCCTATAAAAGTTCTCACTCTTGATTGGAATCAGATGACTTCCTTTCCTGATGAATGTAAGTTTTGTATCTTATATGTAGTTAGGTGGAAGTTACAAAGTTGTAATCTTTTTTATGTTCATTTGACCTTTATCACAAGTGTATGTGATATCCAAGTAGTTATTTCTGTTATATGTTAAACCTTGACAATATAGTGATTCTAACCACTCTCAATTTCATGTACGTTGTGGTCATGCTGGTTACTAGTTAAATCCATTTCAAGAAAATTATTGACAGGTTTGCCTGAAACTATAGGAAGCTTGCATGGTGTGAGTAATAAATAGAAAAAGGAAATAACTTAACACTAAGACCTTTTAGTTTAGGTCAACAACTCATGCTCAACGTCAGCTAATATTACCAAATGCATAAACCAACAGAGTTGTCATATTGAAACATCAAAGGCATAGAAGAGAATTATATATATGTATTTTTTAAGTAAATTTCTGACCATCTATGTTGCTGACTATTAGTAAAATCACGTTCTGAATCGTTCATCTATATGTCATGATTGAGCACGAGTTAACCCATCTATAAAAAATGGCTGTCACCAATTTAAAGAATGGATTGGTTTGTATTTGGGCTCTGCCACAACTTTGTTGTCATCATAAAACTTAAAAGCCTTTTGGATCATTTGCAGTTCAAGTATGATTTGTTTGGTTCCAAATATTTCTGATATTAATGTAATTTGATTGAACAGGACCATACATAATACTATCTTAGTACACAGTCTTATGGTTTTGAATTCTAGAAGTAACCTGTTGATGTAGAGCATTAGCTCATAATCCTAACAAAACAGGCGACGACTTTTAATTTTGTTTTTGTTAGAAATCCACTTCGTAATGAAATAACAAAACTAATTGTTTCATCTTACGAAATTTAGGTGCGAGGGATGAGGCTTTCAGAGTAATGCTTGCTGCTCATCTGATCGCGTATATGACTACCCATATATAATTGCAGAATCATATAAATAGGACTTTACTGTCCTCTATTGCTCTGTTAAAAGCACAGGCAGAAAACTTGCGTTGTCATAAAATGGAGAGGAAATAGTTCCAGCTGGAGCTATTCCTTCTGTGTATGATACGTTGGTGGATTTGGGAATTTTACATGTGCTGATGTGCGCATGTGTATGGGATTTTATCAAGTGATTCTGACTGATAGTGAAACAATTAGGCACTTGAAAAAAGGTTGGTTATTTGTTTGAACATTTCATGGTTTTCTCATGGAGACATGTAGCTTAATCGCCTTGGCGCCGCGTGTTTGCAATTGCAGGTCCATCGGATAAGCTGCACAAACCAAACTGTTCAAAGTGCAGTTGAAAAGGTCTATGACAAGTACAAACCTTTTCAATTCTTGGCGTACCGGTGAGTGAATTGGTGGGTTCCTTACTCTCATTCTAAATCTGAAGCTTCAACAGACTTGAATTAAATTCATTGTTGGGATGTGTCTGTGCAGGTCAGAGATATGGCACTTTTATGAGGAAACATTCGGGAAGACAGGTGAAATGCCTCACTCAAATCATCAGCTTATTACTGCACATAACGTGAGAGGTAACAAAAAGAAAATTGGTAAAGGCACCTAAAATAGAATATAGCATGATGCCATCAGATATATAAAATATCCAATCAACAGGAAAAAATGCCATTGTTTTGTATTCCTCTTTTTGAAGATGTTAAAACTTAAAACAAAGTTCCATCTTGAATGAGCATTTTGACATTTCTTTTTATCGCATACTCAACAGGGATAGTTACTGATTTTTGCTCATGACTAAGAGCGTTCATTTTATAGGATCACATGCTCTATAGGAATATATTGAAAAGTACTTGATAAACCCGTACAGAAAACAATTATCTAAGAGTTTCTCTTCTTTTTTGTTGTATGTTAACTCTTTTCTGCCCAATCCACCATTTGATAACACAAACATTAGTTTTTGAGCCCTTTCAACAACATTAGCTTATTTACTACTATTCCTACAAAGCAAATTGAAGTATATATGATTCATTTTCACACTCCCAGTTGTTGCCTAAAGAAAAGTTAACTGCACTGCCACTTTTTTCAACACCTGGAATTCAGGCAGATGAGTCTCCCAAACCAAGTAGCTAACACACAAGTAACTTATCAATTGGCCAGGTGAATCATTCGTATTGCTAAAATAAAGTGCGAAAGTGGTTCAATTTGGCGGCGAAGTGTATTCCGGAACGATTGGTAAAGAGGGAGTGCCGCACACATCAACAACAATGAGAAGTGGAGGTGATGCAAGGGACATGTATACCGGTGCAGCTTACATTCATCATGTCAGAATCATAGTCTTTGAAGGAAAAGTGTATTGAATGGGTGATGGAGTGTATCGACAAATCTAATTGTTACAGTGCTTATAACTATGTTCAGTACATTAAAGAACCTGAAATTTATTTTGGAGGTCATGAGAAAGAGAGACTATAACTCATTCTATGGAAAAATCATACCTAAAGAGAGACTGTAGCTCATTCTATGGAAAAATTCGTACCTAAAGAGGCAGCTAGCCAACTTGCATTCTTTCGTTACAAACCTGTTTACTTAAATTATTTGGGGTGAATTTGCAGTGTGTATCTATTTTTCCTAAAGAGGCAGCTAGCCAACTTGCATTCTTTCTTTATGAACCTGTTTACATAAATTATTTGGGGTGAATTCGCAGTGTGTTTCCTAATAATTTTGATTCATGATGAAATACGGCTGACTATTTGCTTTTGATACTTGTGTTAGTACCCGAAGTAATATTAAATTAAGTTTGAATGTTAATAAAATAATGTGAAACCATTTCCTAGGATGAGTTTTAACATACGGAGTGCTTAGTTCATCTGGCAGTGATAGTTGAGAACCTGCATTTCCAAGAATAATGGAATTGTTAAAACGAAACACTCTCTCTAATACAAGACTATTTTTTTTATTCTACTCTAGAATTTACTCAATCAGCGCACACTTCAGCTTACTTCAGTTTGACTGCATCAGTATAATTTTGCAAAAACATTATATAGCACCGGAGACACACCAAGTTCCGTGCCGTTACGGCATGGGTTAAGGCCTAGTACTTACGTATAAAAAGACCTGACTGTTGCTGTGAACAAAGCTTATGAATATATACATGATCCATTTATCGAACACCGGGAGCATGTCAAGAGAATACTCTGCTACTTAAAGCATATTGTAAACTACAGTCTCCATCTGCATCATACGTCTGATACTTCTTTACACGCCTATTCTGATGCTGACTGGATATGGAACCTAGATGATCACAGATCTACTAGTGGATACTACATATTCTTTGGAGGCAACCTGATATCCTAGAGTGCATGCAAGCAGAAAACTGTATCAAAGTCTAGCACCGAGGCACAATACAGAGGCGTAACTATTGCCACTTTTGAATTACTATGGATATAACCCTTACTAAAGGAATTATGCATAGAGATATCACCATCAACATTATGGAATGATAACTTAGGTACGACTTACCTGGCAGCAAATTCTATGTTTCATGCTCGGACGAAACATATTGAAATAGATTTCAGTTTGTACGCAATAAGGTAGCAGCAAATGAGCTTCAGGTTCAATTCATTTCTTCAAAAGATCGGCTAGCAGATGTCTTTACCAAGGGCTTAGCTTCTACAAGATTCAATACTTAAGACACAAGTTGAACATTGTTCCACTCACAGTCAACTTAAGGGGGAGTGTCAAAGATACGTGTATACGATCCTAAATTAGCTTTACTAATGATCCTAAATTGTCTCCGCCGAATAAGTTTGTCAGCTAGAATTTCTCTCAATCATGTATTCCTACATTATCTCCTATTAATGTTAGGATTTGTACGTACAACTAAATATCATGTAACATCTGTATAAACCTGTAATCTTCCTGTCAATGAATAAGAAAGTTTTTCTATGCAAAAATATCTCTCGAGTTCAACAAGAGAAACTATACTGCAGGAGACAGATAATTATCAGCGACGAAATAGCAAGGGAGTACAACGAAAAATTTAAACTATGAAACTTCGTAAATGGGCATTATATGCTGCATAAAAACCCACAATACTAGAAAGCGGAAATGCGGAAAACTCGCACCTAATTGTGGAGGGCCATATGTAATACACAATGTAGTAGGTAGGGGATCGTACTATCTATGCAACATGAAAGGAGAAGTCTTACGACGTCCATGGAATGCAATATACTACAAACCTTACTATCCATAGAAAGCTTAACGCAGCGTAACATTGCTACTACGCCAAGAAACCAGAAGAGAAGAAGAACGGCAGATCAGATCAGTCACTGTGTTTCTAGAACTAGCAGACCCCACCTTTTCAATATTATTTCAGCCGGCTATAGCACTGCGTTACTTTTTCAAAATCGTACACAATAGAATGTATATACGCAGCATCAACTGGGGCAAGCACTACAAGTGCAGTCCCAGGCAGACGATTATACTGGGAAAAGCACATTAAGCGCAATCTCTCCTTAACCTGCGTAAGTATTTATAAATGTATGACTAGGAGTGACATCCACAAGAAAAATATGCCTAACATAATACAAGCATATGGACACTGTCCGGAACATTTGCCTGTACATAACTTATGCACCATGTTATCGAGAGAATTCAAATATGCAATGTCTAGTCAGCCCTTAGCCAGAGTTTTAGTCGCAAAGCGCCTGATTCATCAAAGGTTACACAAGGTAAAAACCCCTTGTGACTTAAAATTCAAACCCTTATCTTACCCATGCGACAATAAATTTATGCACTCACATAATATAGGGGGCAAGAATATGCATGCAAATATATGCATAACGAATAAACGAACAAGAAAGCTGGTCGATGATCGTTTCATTCCAAAATATATCAACTGATTACACCCATGAGGCAAAATATTTCAAAAGGGAATAATCAACAATAGTCATAAATCACAACAAAAGGAAAATAAGAAAGTAAAAAAAAACAACGATTGCTACAACTGAATAACACTTTCACTATTGTTGATGGGTATCTTGTGGAGAAAAACTAGCTGGAACCATTGGGCCTTACGAAGGAGCAGGACGAGAAGGTCTTGTATTTTTTCACGCATCCATCCGAATCCACCTTGTCGAGAATCTTTGTTATAAAGAGAGATCAAACGAGAACGATAAACAGATAAAGAACACAGAGATTTAACGTGGTTCACTAACTGTTACGTTAGCTACCTCCACGGCAGAGAAAACCAGAGTTTTATTGCTGAGCAGAATACCAAAGATACTTACTCTAGGTACAACGTATGCCTATATATAGGCTCTGCCCCTCGGACTCCCAGTAGTATTCCGGCAAACAAATGATTCAAGGCATATCAACAATCTTGTTAATCTCGGTCGCCACATGTATACGGGTCTCAAGTTTGACGTCCACAATATAAGTCCGAGCCTTCCCTAGCCGGTGCTTCAATATGGCGATCGCAGTTGTATACTCCTTGACGCAAGTGTCTCGTGAAGCAACAAGGCTTAGGCTTTCCTTGTTGAACAACTAAGTCTATATGCACCTTCTCAAACTTTTTATTTGTGGTTCGAAGCCGTTCCTCGAAGCCTACGCAATATAAAAATGGATCAGAAGAAGAAATAAATAAACAATCACAAATTATAACCTCCAAACTACATCATGCATGGGTGAGGATTTCTTTTAGCTATTTTACAACCGCATCACGAGCTTTCTCTAGAAAGTTGTACTCTTGGGATAATTTTCGATAATTAGGGCCATAGCTCTGAAGATCAAGTTGACACTGACCTAGTTCTACTTGCTTCATAGAATGTGCATGTTGCAAGTGACTCATTTTAGTTTGGATTTCCTCCATCCCTTTTTCCAGTCTGTGCATGTTTAATTCATTGGTGCGCTCCACTTCCAGCAGCCGTGAAACTTCATCCCTAGAATATGCGTGTACATAAGCAAGAGCATTATCTCGTTCCGTGGTTAAAATACGTTAGGAAGATTTAGCTGCAGGGATTCCCAAAACTCTTCAGGGGAAGTCCCAGAACCCGCAGTAAGAAATCTTCTCTTTTGCATAGCAGCGTAAAGAGAAGATTTCTTCCAGTCGACCTCTGTCGTGTATTGGTATTGAATGGAGCTCAAAGTGTTTCGACAATTGATCAATTTCTCTTTTTGTTCGCTAAATTTTTTCTTAAATCTTTTCAAGACATCAATACCCTGATTCCATCGAAGCTTCAGATTGACATTTCAATTCTCAAAGACCGTATGCTTGATTTGAGCTGAATGATTTTTCATATAGGAGCACAACCGAACCTCTAGAACCCCCCACTGACCACCAGGAGGGCCAGTTCAGAAGTAACACTAGCACGCGGAAAACTAGAGAGAAACAAGGAGTACAAACCTTGGATACTGGACTGTGCGGTTACATCCTGTGAACGTGCATTTTTAAGCTCCTTGCGGGACACTTCAAGCTCTTTTTGGGACACCTCAAGCTTTATGCGGTCCTTGTAGAGCTTTTAAGCCTCCCGGTCCAACTCGTCATTTCGTTCGTTATGCCCTTATGAAAGATGGGTTCCCAATAGCTCATTCAACCTGGTTATTTTAGACTTGGCCACAACCAAGTTGGCATCCAACTGACGAAATTTGATCTCCAACTTTGAGGACTTCGCCTTGTAGTATTGATAGAGAGTGTGAGTACACTGCTGACTCCAGGCTAGATGCGAGGATAAGATTCAAAGGATTAAGTATGAAAATACCAACTTACTTATAAGACTAAGGCAAAAAACTCACTGAGAAAAAGGAATTCTAAGCAAAGGAATAATCTTTCCCCATCTGTAATAACAGTCATCTCAGAAAGGGTAGCAGGATGAGTCATGTCGAAGCTGGAACGCAAGTCAACTTCCTGATAAAAAAACCAGGACGAACGTGCCTTTTCAGACGGAGAGGCTTGAACACGTATGTGCACCTCAGCGTTGGAATCAGAATCACTCTCAACTAATGGGGCAGAGCAGGGAACAACCAACAAACCACTGGATTTGATCCACTGAAAAACCTCTTCTTCATTGTCAAGATCTAACTCGGTAGAAGAGGCCAACACATCATTTACCTTGCTCAAGGAAGGAGTTCCTTGCTCAGCTACCGCACCACTGTCCTTCACAACATCATTACCACCCTCACCTACCGCATTCTCCTTGAGTGACACCTCTTCCTCATTGTCTGACTGTAATTTCCGATCATCGAAGACTGGAGACAAAGCCTTAAATGTGGACCATTGAAGACAGGCGTCTATAGTTTTGCCATCAGAGTGAGCACCTAAGGTGGAACCCATAAACCCCTTCCCGAAATATGATTCACTTGCAAACACTTCCATACAATCGGGAACAAACTACACAGGGCGTAGCTGCTCAGAAGTTTGCTGAAGGAGATCTTCATCATTTTGCTCACAGTCATGAGTGGGAGATGGCATGCAATCAACAACATCCTCACGATGCATATCCTAAGGAGCAGTATACACCTATTTTCGCAGCACCTCCTGCAGACTAACAGTTACGTCATGATGAGGAGTTCTTTCAAGAGTAGCATTGTCATCCCTCTCTGTAGTACGTCCAGATGTATTCTTACCGGTCCTCCCATTACCATCAGGTCTTTACCAGAACCACCACCTCTACCATCATATTCGAGATCTTTCATATCATCCTCAGCATCTCCACCTACATGGATATTGACTTCCTCCTCCCTGCTCTCGTCAACTTTGACATTGGAAGAAGTAAGAGCACCAAGCTTTTACCTTTTTGAAAGCCTGCGAAACACCTCATGCATCAAATTACAGATCAAGGGGCAGCATACTCATAAAAAATAAAAGAGAATCAATTCATACCTTGACAACAACGCCACCCGCCTTCCTTTTTCACAGACTCATAGCTTTCACCTTCTTCATCCTAAAGAATTAAAAAGGAAAACATGAGGGATAACGCACAAAGAACATACGGGATACGACAGGACTTTACGCAAAAGAAATTACCTCAACATCACCATACTGGAAGTTGAAACCGTCGTAGCGTTCGGGATCTCTTACTGACCACCCTAAAGCCCAAGGACCCTCGGTCACCAGGGGAGTGTGGTGTCATTTATGATCGTGATCCAATCAGAGCCACTCTTCCCCGGGAAGAGCTCTCTCATTAGTCGTACCTCTGGTACCGGGAACAAAACGAAACTTGGTAACCTATTTCATGTTGGCATAATAAATTGAGTTCTTATCCAAGCACTCTTGGGATTA
>JAJJMC010014687.1:6903211-6930175 GCA_023531435.1 Papaver californicum
ATGTCAAACGATTTGGTTGAGAGGAATTCTTGAAAGTATGAATTTCAAGCAAAGTGGTCCTACAACACTCTTTTGTGATAATAACTCGGCTATTTCAATCTCAAAAGATCCAGTTCTTCATGGGCGAACAAAGCACATTCGTCTTCGTTTCCATTTCTTAAGGGAGCTTGTTCATGAAAAAGAACTCAATCTTGAGTATTGCAAAAGTGAAGAGCAACTTGCGGATATTTTCACAAAGCCACTTGGAGGTCCCGTATTTTCAAAGAATGTTGAAGCATTGGGAGTCAAGAGCAAACTCAATTTACGGGAGGCAATGTTGGCATAATAAATTGAGTTCTTATCCAAGCACTCTTGGGATTACTTTTATTTGTCTAAGTTCATTGTGTTGTTGTCAAAGAGTCACATAGAGATTTGTAAAGTCCATCCTATCTTTATGATTTGTCAAAATGTCTCTTTGTATTTTGTGATCTCCTATCTATAAAAGGGAGTATCATGTAGTTCATTTTTATCAAGCAAAACAGAAAACAAAACAAAGCAATACAGGAGAAGAGCAAAGCTCTCAAAGCTCAAGTTATCAAAATATTTTTTTCTTTCCAAATAGATCCTAGGCCTTCATTTCACCTAGAAGACGAACCTCACCATTCTGCGGTTGCTGCTCAGAAAGCTTGATCCTGTGAGGGTAAACACTCCATTTCTTGTGATTTTGATTGGAAACATAATCGCCATAAGTAACATAAAATTCTCGGGAGTAAACCAGATGCGTTTTGCATCCGAGGTATAACAAGTCAGACTGGTCTCATCCTTGCTACGCATCTAACACCCTTTCAGAACGTGCACCAAGTCCCATTGTACTGAGGCACAATGCAACAGTGAGATCCTTTCAAGCCTTCTCTGCATTTAGCAAACACACATCATAATAAAATGAATCTTTGGTGTTATACAAAGGAATCCGCATACCAACCTCAATTGCACACACCGTGGTTAGCAGGTGCAGGTGATCGTATTTCAAATTCTGTAAAATATCCAGCGTAAGATCATCACACTGGTTGTACAAACACACTTTAAACTTCTCAAGCCCAAGATTCGCCTTCAGGCTTCCAAGTTGATGTGCTTCCAGCTGTTGTCATCATTTGTTCTTCTTTTTTTCTTTTGCAGAGCGGGAGACGCACGATGTTTACCTGTACCAGCGGGTGCGGGAGCTTTATTGGATGTGGAAGGTTTCGTTGTCACATGAGATTTTCCAGACGAATAGATCTAAGAGGTTAGGCAACTATCACAGGCCTGCCCAAGACGGGAGGTTTAACTGACGCAGGAACTGTGTCAGGAGCAGGAGGCCTATTAACCGGGTATTGAGAACTTTTCTTAACCTTATCAACATGTTTGGAAGTTGTTTCTACGGAGTCTTCTTATGCATGACACCTTCTCCACCACGTGAAGCCATTTTTCTGCAAATCCAGAAATAAAAACCCTAAACATGTCACTAACAAAAAAACATGAGATTTACTTTTTAGGTTTGGGTTTATGTCTATGCTTTTATAGTTTTAATGCACCGATATTGTTAAGTTTATTTAATCTATGATGGGGATTGATTAGATGACTAAGATCTAATGGTTAATATTGATTATATTTAAAGGTTATTAGTTTACGGTTTCACCAACAATTTTCAGTTCGGTTTCGTGGTTCCACTAGAACCAAAACTATCGATTTATACATTTTTTAACCTATCCCCACACCGTTACGTAAATGGTTCTGTTCGGTTTAACGGTTTAACCGGAATCATGGAAAACCCTAGTATTTGTTGGATCTTTTTTTTCAACAGGATTCCGACGTTCAATTGTAAGGCTGAACATTTAAATGAGCTGACTAACTACACCAACCAATCCAACCAGAAAAATTTGAACTAAACATAAATATCCAATGGATGCAATCAGTTATAGATTAAAAAAGTTCATATATATATATATAGTTAAGAAATGGCCAAACTGACAATTAATCGATTGATATCTATAATATAAAAGAAGTGGTTTATGTCTGTCTCGAAGGCAATAGCCAGACGACATCGCCCGAAGAGCACGATGGACGCTCAAGAATCCACCTCGCTTCATCAAGCAAAGGACGACCATGATTAAAGATTATAACCAGACTTGAATACTAAGGGATTCACCAGTTATCCATTACCTAATATATCTCCAACTAGCCATTAAAGATTTCAACTCTCCTATAGTTACCAATTGAACAAACGGCAATTGAAGAAGTTCCATGAAGCAAAATCAGAAGAAACAACCTTAATTTTGTATTTCACCATTATCAAACTATCATCATCATCTCATTGAAGTGAAATATGAAGAATCCATGTATTTCAGTAACATCTATCAAATTCGGGAATAACTAATGCTTAATTCCCAAAAACACACTCTGGCTTAACGCCTTGTTCGCAACGAATATTTTCCAAATTACTCTCCTGAGTTTAAATATGCTACTTTAGCGCTTTTCTCAAAGATAAGCCACGAATTATGCGCCACTCCTCTTGGACGCGCCACAAACAAGGAGCAATGCCTTTAAAGAAACATTGTGCCTCTGAGCTAGGCTAACCCTAGCATTTTCTTCCATTAGCGCCAGGCTAGCACTAGCCACTTGGCTTAGCACCACTTTGACGCTAATTTCTTACCCTAGCGCTGAAAGCGCTAACTCCACTTGTCTAGCGCATCTCGACCTAGCAACATCCCTGAGAGCAGTGTTCGTGGCCAGCACGTCCTTGGCCTAGCGCGTCCCTGAGAGAAGCGTCCATGGTGCTAGCGAATCCATGGAAGTGTGTTCCATGGCCAGTACATCCTTGGACTAGCGCATCCATGAGAGGAGCGTCCATGGCAACCAGGATGTTCATGCCTAGCGCATCCATGATCTAGCAGCGTCCATCCTGGTGCGTCCTTGAGCACTAGCGTTTTGACAGCAGCGTCCAGCCTGGTGCGTTCTCGAGTACCCGCGTCCCATATTAGCGCGTCCTTGGCCAAGCGACTTAGCGCAACCGCCCTTGGCCACAACCTTATCGACGCTAGAATATTGGTGCTAACTTCCTTCTTGACCTAGCTGACTTCTTTGAGAAGCGCTAACATCAAACATCCTTGGCACTAGCTTCCTATCCCTAGCATAATATAACTTTCTTGCTAGAAACTAACATATTAGCCTCGCTCTCAAAACACTAGCACATTAGGTATTGTACCTAAAAGAGCTAGCACATTACCATTGCGCTAAGAAGCTAGTGTTGGCTTTGCTAACTGCTTTTTTTTTAAAATGTGTCATTCTTTTTACTGGCCTAATCTAATATGATTATCTAATAAGCCTTCTTGCTTGAGGATCACTTTACAATTTTGGCCTCAAACGTCTTTCAAAATTATGCCAAGTCACTTCTAAGCTAACATTTGACTATTAAAATTATGTTATGCTATTTCAAAGTTAGTAATGACTACTAAACTTACCAGAATCGACACTGATTAGTCTGATTACCATTTCAGTGAGTTGCACAACTTGCCTCACTTACTTAGCAAGTCATTGACTTGACTTGCCTTGACCTAATCAAAACAATAGTGGTTTACGACTCCACTATCTACGAGGTATCAAATACAACACATAGGGGGGTTTTCATCTATTCGAAACAAGAACAAGACAGAAGAAACTAAGATATACAGAATTAGCGATTCATCTCAGAGGTAATCCTTTCTTCTTAACACACTACTTATCACACTGATATTTCTCAACCTTCTTTGCTTCCCTCCCCTAAGACCTACCCAATCTTCTCCACCTTTGTGATCAAAGCAGGACATGAATGATCATTTCTTGGTTTAGGCTCGTCCTGTTCGAGCTTGATCTCTCAAACCTACTTGAAAGTACTCTTTTGCAGTATATTTGATTTCACCCTAAAACACCATAATGATTTCATAGGTTCTCCTTTTTGAGGTATTTTTTTATTTTTTAAAAATCTAATTTGTTTTGAAGAACCTGATTTTATTTTGGTGACATAATTTTCTACATAATTTTCGTTCTTCTCTGTTTACTTTCTTACTTTCGAACTCTTTAGTTTTTTTAGAATCTTCATCACCAGGTTGACCGTTCTCTATAAATCAATTAGATTATAGACTATGTCGGAGACAGGCATACACCACCTTGTGACTCTGTCATAGTCGACAATTAAACAGATTTGGTTCAGATTAATACTCACTCCGTTTCAGGAAAAGAGTTACTTTCTCTTTAAATTTTTGTTCCAACAAAAGAGTTACTTTCATTTTCAAAATAACAAACTTTCAAAACTACCCTTGTTATTTTAAGAAATGTTATTATTCTCATCATAAATATATATGTAGTATTAAATTTTTTGTTAGGGTAAATCTAAAAATACATTACAAAAGTTATTCTCTCTCATATTGCCTTAACAATTGTGCAAATAGAAAAAGTAACTATTTTCCTGAAACGGAGGGAGTATTAGTTAAGAAAAAAACATCATTATCGGTTGATACGATGACTCTACCTCCACAACTCATTGTAAACTACAAATTTCCGATCACTTGCAACATTTGCCAAGAAAATAAAAATTTAGAGTATCATATATGCAATTGATTATACATGTAAACATCTGAGTTATCTTCCAAAAAAAACATTAATTACATTTGTGCCGGTTTAAGTGCTCAACATGAAAAAAGATGAAGGGATATTGGAAATGAAAATAAAGTGGCATTTGATTGTGTCCAACAATCAATGTTTTTTTCTTTTTAAAAAAAATCTTATATCAATCGGAGTTAATTATATTTATTAAGAGTTATTTATGGATAATTTGAATTCTATTTTTTTTTTCAAAGTTTTGGATCCGATACAGCATGGATATTACATTGTAGGTGTCCAAGGTAACACCACTTTATTTAGCAACTCAAGGTGGTTTTTTGGACTTTCAAGAATTGCTTGTCTAAAGAGCAGATCGAATTAAAAAAAATACAGCTGGATAAGTCAAAATAACTATAAACAAAGAAATAATGCTTTTATTCTGAAGCATCTAATATTATAATTAATAGAATATGGCCTTTAATTTTTGCACAATATGGAAAGAATAATTCGTATATGCGTTTTTTTCATTGTTAACCAAAGTTCCAAAATTATTAACGTGCAAGTTAGTATCATTTTTAGTTGCTGTTCAGACGTCTATTCACGTTTTCACTTTTTGACATGCTTTAATTGATGAATAATTAGTGATTGATCGGGTAAAATAAATCATTTTACCTGGGATTTTAGAACTTATCTAGGTATTGTTCTACACCTCAGATTTTTAACCGATTGTCATTTTCTACAACCCTCGATTCACCACATTACTGAGTGATTTTATGTTGTATGTGGTGATTGGGTTTCACCTATTAGAAGCTATCAGTGGTATCCCTTTGAAAAGGGAAGGTGGTCTACTACTCTGTAAAGTCATGGTGTCATTATTCATCACCGCGAATTGATCAACCAATTGTATAAAGTTTTTTTTTTTAATTGGGAAAAGAGGAAATTTATTAAAAAGAGAAGGTACTTAAGAGGGGTATCTCAACCCAATGAATATAAACCGAAACAAAAAGCAACTGAAAACCGCTAAAACCGGTATTAAAATCTAGAAACAAAATCAAAAATAGCGAAATAAAAAGTTCTATAAGACGATCACCATATTTACCGTTAGGCCTAACATCCTTGTGTTAAAGTTAGTTCTTTTGGACCGAATCAAACAATTGTATAAAGTTAGATCAATGGAAAACCCATAGAAGAGAGACATATATATATATATAGACAATGACTCTATCAGTACCCATTTCTGACAATGGCGTTGTTAACGGACGACCCCAGACAGCCTAGAACGTCACTCACACCCATTATGGTATATGATTGTCGATGCATCGGAGTCTCCGGTATTGCATCATGTAGAGTTTATATTCTTTGTTCTTCCTTTCATAAATTATGTAAAGGTAATACATTTTAGGAAATTGATATTGAATTTAGCCAAATCTCTTATCTGAGGATTAATTTTGCATAAAGGAGTAATATCTTGACTTATTTCGACATCTAGGCAAGTCCATATAGTTGGTTATAGCGTGTGCGAAGTCAAGAGGAAGAACTGAAAAAACATTGGAGAATGAAACACTGGGTGCGCTAAGAGGTTGGAGGATTAAATATATGAATCTTAGCACATTAGGTAAGTTATTCGGCATTTCTTCGAGACATGTATTTCAAATATCCGTTGGTTCTTCAATTGCGTTTTCCTTCTACCGGTTGTTTGATGTGATTTTTTCGTTTTTGCTTGGCAAGTGCTTATTTCACATTGAAGGATTTTCGTGCTTTTACTTTGTTTTCCAAAAGTAAAATTTACAACTCCTCTACTATTTCCTTTAACCCGTAGTGAGCTGTCGTATTTGCAAGTCAATTGGTGTTGTATCTACATTTACAAAAGTAATTTTATGTATATATCTGAGAATCTTACGCGCATATTTTTCAGGTGTTTTTTTCTTATGATTTTCTCAAATTTTTCACCAAGCGGTTAATAATACTTTGTTTTTTTTTGCAGGAGCTTTGTTGTATCAGTATATTAATCAGTAATATGTTTACAGTTGCAAAAAAAAATTCCCTCTGGATAGCGAGAAGATGATTTGGTGACGCCATGTTTGCCGGTGGATTAATGTAAGCATAAAAATCAGTCAAAATCACGAACTAATGCTATACTTATGCCAATCCATATATCTTTCATTTCATCGCCAGTGGATCAATATAGTACTAAGCTAAAATGAAAAAGTGATAATAACTCTTTTCCTGAAACGGAGGGAGTATAAAATTACTATATGATCACATGTTATGGGCTTTAGAACATGTGAGCGTGCATAAATCTTCCATTTATTTGTGAAATTATTGAAATATAGGCACCACGGATAAATTCAGATTTTGCAAACAATTGGAAAAGAAAATGGTTCTTGATACCAACTGTTGCAGCAGATATTATTGAAAAGAAAGAACAAGATAGTTTTGTACATACCTCGAATTATTACTATGAATAACGACTATGAACAAAGATAATTATTTAGATTTCGGTTTTCCGACTATAAATAAAAATTAAGATTAAATTTGAACAAGTTTAAGAAAATAATTTTACTAATCAAATTCAATTGTATAGAACAATGACTTGAGGACTCTTAATAGACTTTGGGAAAACCCTAACTTGTGCAACAAGAGAGGATGAAAAAACCCAATAAAACCGACTCAAATCCTAATTTTCTATTTTTGGTAAATTTTGGTCGATCTAAAATAATAAAAGTACTCTTAAAATAAAACTATATGTCACAAACGGACTCCTAACGAAAAAGTAATTAATAAAACAAAAACTTTTCTAAAATAGTAAAAACACCTGTTTGAAGCCCTAAATGATGGAATTTGGCTAAATTATGAAGACCATACGACGAAGTGGCATGTCTTAATCGTTGGCCCGTTTCCCATCAAAATGGACCCCTCTTGAGCTAAATTATGACAATCGGATTTTTAACCTCCAAATAGGCTATAGCTTACTCGTCTGCATCAGTTCCCCCAGCGTATTCACCAAAGTGAACTACTTCCCGGGATAATCACCTAAGTATGGTTAGTCTTAGACACATGATATCAGTACGTTTCTTTCTCAGCAACAACAACCGCCTTCGCATGAAACATGATAGTGTTTCGACTCTCGTCACACGGAAAAGAAATACGATAAACAGTGTCCAACATGACCCAAGAAGTTTCCTGAAGGGATCTCACATTATCTTCTCTACGTTAGGCACAAGATAATGCAACATCAGCAGACATAAGATGACACACAACTTTAGATTTATGATCACGAAGCCTGAGAGCATCCCTTAAAAAGACTGCAACAACGGAAGACAAGACATCACCAACAACCACAGTGGCACCAACGACAGGAACATTAAAATTAACAACATGCCTCAATTTTATATTTCACATCATCCTCTTATAACGAAAGTCTTGGTCATACATATAAGTACCAATGGAAGAATCATCACAAGAACCAAAATATACAAAAAAAAAACCCGTCAAATGTAGTCATTTTATGGAAGAAAAATGGAAGGTAGAAAAGGGTGTAACTAACAACTAAAACACTTACCAGAAGACATTGCTAAAGTTGCAGAAGTAGACACAAAACGACCAAAGACCGAAAATTCCATTAAAAGATAAAAAAAGTATTTATATAGTGCCGAAACAAAAAAAAGACACATCTACCCCTCATCATAAACGTCACGTTTCAACAACATCCGACACTCCGAAAGATACCTCAACCAAACTCCTGAAGACAACAACCAAACATATACCAAACACATCAATACACACCCGGTCCAAGCAGATAGAAGACCTTCCGCCAGAGAAACCACTGAAGATCACCACTTCCTTTAAGGTAATGGAAAAAAATGTCGAATGTAGATACCATATTCCATATCTAGGAATTACTAGATAATCATGTTTTGAGGGTCCGTTTAATGGTTGGTCCTCCCATATAACTTGTTTAGACGCTAGTCCGTTTTCATGATTTTGGACCTAAAAAGTTAATTCATACTCCATCACACGTGTTTTAGAAAAATTATTCTTTCAAAATACCCATAATAACCTTGATATATATGAACAAGCAGACTAAATCACTTCATCTTCGTTTTCTTTTCCATATCTGCTCGAGCTATGGTCTGGCGATGAAGATCTCTCTCTCTATCGGATCGACAATAAGTTTTTCGTTAAATAAGATCTCATCTCATTTTGTTTCATTTCAATATCTCTTTCTCTCTGAATAACTGCAACTTTCGATTTTATTATAGCTATTCTCCGTGGAAATTGAATTTGATTAACATTAGAGACCAAATTAGATACAATTCCAAGTTTTGTTTTCGTGATTTCGATTGAATATTGAAGAATTTAGTATCTCTGCTAAATAATTTTTGAACGCGAAAATCTGATTGAATTTTAGTTGGAATTGTGAGGTAAACTTGTTATTTTCAGTAGTAGTAGATCAAGGTTTTTGGTTAAGATGTTGGTGTTTTTGTTGAACTTAGTTGAAAACTTCTTAGTGATGTTGACATTTGAAATTTTGTCACTTTTGTCTCTATAGATTAATAGGATATGATTATTTTGAATCAACCAGTATAATGATCTTGACTTTAGAAGTGGATTTGGAACCATCATAGATTCCTAGGGTTTAATCGTATATTAGTATTGATTGGTTCCTGTTGATATAGATAGATGAAGTCGTATATGAATTCATAAATCAGGTTAGAGCATAAAATGATTTTCAGGCTCCTTTTGCTGTTTAGTTGGTTAATATGAATTTATCAGCCAATTTAATCAATCAATTTCTTTTATCAGCTTGCTTTAACTTATTGCTTCCTATTTTGATTATTGACTGTTTGAATTTTTGAATATAGCTTAAAGATGGTTTCTCCAATCGACATGGAGGAGGGATCATTGTAGATCGGAATGGGTAAGCTAACTTTCATGTTAGATTTTTTTTGTGAATTTGGATTGTTGGAGATTAGGACACATAAATTGCGTTTCTCAAGCTTACACAACTCCATCTACCTACTTAGTGATCCATTGGAATATCAATTTTGTTATTGTCCTTAACAATGGGGAACGAGAGAAATTCTGTCTACTTCTTTTAATTATAGGAGAAAAGGATTCTTATTGTTACTGTTACTGTAGTTAGAAGTTTATTACATTTATATTTATGTATGTAACTGATTGAAACATGCTAATGTGTGTTCATGTTGGTGTACTTGAATCAGCAGATTGATTTTTTTTTCCTCTTTATAATCATCGCAGAGTATAGAACTGTCTCTGGAGTAGCAAGACCACTTGTTATCTTAGAGAAAGTTAAAGTAGGCTATCTTTCTCTTTTGCTTATTTTGATGGTTATGCAGTTTTGTACTCTAGGTGCTAATTTTCTGTAGGTTATGCAAGTGATCTCTTAGGCTGCTTAATACCATTATTTCTTTTCTTTTTCAGGGTCCTAAATATCAGGAAATTGTTAATATCCGTTTGGGAGATGGTAAACCAGACTTGGTCAAGTTCTAGAAGTTGATGGGGAGAAAGTTGTTGTGCAGGTTATCCTAACTCAAGCCTTTTCCACCATCTCATTATGATCCCGTGTCAATATAACTTCGAAATTTTAACTTGGGCATTTTTCTAATGGTAAATTTTACGTATCTTTGTGACCAGGTGTTCGAGGGAACATCAGGAATTGACAACAAGTACACAACTATGCAATTCACAGGAGAAGTAAGTAACTGATGTTTTTTGGTATTTACATGTGTGGATTTCTAGTGATTTTTTCACTCTGAAGAGAGTAACTGATGTTTTTATTAGATTCAAGTTTTAAAGTAGCATATCCAGTGATGCCTATTAAGTAGCGTCATGGGCTCAGACACACAACTAAATGTTTACATACATATACTTATTGCCTGCTCCTCTTCTTTTCTTTCCTTTCTTCTAGCACTGATGTACTATTTTATTGGAATTGTATCCCTGTGGATTTGCGTTGAAAGCTTTAAAAGAACTAGGAGCTATGCAGTTGGTTTTCACTTTCTCTTAACAATTTCTTTTTTAGGTTCTTAAAACTCCTTTGTTTTTTGGGTGCATATTCTGCAACCCCATTTCATTCTGTTATATATGCCTGCTCTTCCTTGAGACTCAAAATAGTTTATTTTTGGGTACCAGTCGAGCTTCTAATTGTTTGCTTCGGTAATTATATGTGTATATGTACTATGATATGTACTAGGTTTTCACTCAGTACATATCAATATCTACTAGGTTTTCACTTAGTACATACCAATATATACTAGGTTTTCACTCTATACATATTAAATCTACTAGGTTTCCATTCAATACATTTCAATATCTATTAGGTGTTTCGTTTGATGTTGTAGTGTTGATCTGCATTTGTAAACATTTTCTCTCAACATAACCCTCCACGTCGAATTTGGACTCATATTACATTTGTTCATGCTAAGTTGAAAACTTAATTTAGCATTTATATTTGGTTTTCTGAGTTTGAGACTATATTCTAAGTGTCTCACTTGTATGAGCACTAACTGATTTTAGGGAGAAGCAATTAAGATTACTATGAGTTGCTGCAAACTAGAGCGATTCGCTTACGTCAGCTGTGAAGTTATGTGACTGAGCCTGTTGGACTTCTCTTTGTTTCCTTGATCAGAAATTAGAACAAGAGTTTGGATCATGTATGATCTTTTCTACATTCTCCTTATCTCAGAATGACAAGCTTGATACTGTCTAAGTGTAACATAACCTGCTTTTGTTTTTCGCTTCTTGTTTACAATGAGGATTGGGATAATCAACTTATGCTCTGGTTTTACTGGTAGTTTGACGTCTGCGCTTTTCGTTCAAGATATCCCAGAAGTTGTGTCTTCTGGTGTTTTATTCGGATTACTTGGTGCGATGCTTTCTGGACTTATCAGGAATTGGAAAACTTATAGTGACAAGGTCCTCACTTTATTCTTATACTTTCTCATTTTGTTTGGTGTTATCTCTTTCCTCACCGTCTTCTCACTTTCATTCTTCTTTCATTTTCCTGTGATGCCAAAATGCAGTTCACAATATTGGTAGTACTGTGTTTGGTAGCAACTATAAATATTTGTCTTGGCTTGCTGCCTCACGTGGAAAATTATTCAAATGTTGGGGGATTTGTCTCTAATTTCTTCTGGGATTTGTATTGTTCTTTGACCCTTGTCTTGTGCAAGTGCCTCAAAATAAAAAAAGTCTTTTCGAATACAACGAAAAAAGTTCAATGAACTTCAAGCTGAAATTGGACAAGCCAGTGCTAAGGAGTATTTCTCTCATTCTGTTTGCTCTTCTCTAAGTTTTTCCTAACTCATATGTGAATTCTTTTATTCATTCATAGATAATTACACAAATACAAACTGGTTTGTCTTATTTGTTGAAGTTTTATACTCATGTAACAACTTACTTTTGGTTTGGTAGTGTTGCTGGATGCGTCGTTGTAATACTTCATGAAGAGAACTTGAATATTAGGAAATTGTTAATATCTGTTTGGGAGATGGTACAACCAGACATGGTCAAGTTCTAGAAGTTGATGGGGAGAAAGTTGTTGTGCAGGTTATCCTAACTCAAGCCTTTTCCACCATCTCATTATGATCCCGTGTCAATGTAACTTCAATTTTAACTTGGGCATTTTTCTAATTGTAAATTTTACGTATCTTTTTGGCCAGGTGTTCGAGGGAACATCAGGAATTGACAACAAGTACACAACTATGCATTCACAGGAGAAGTAAATAACTGATGTTTTTTGGTATTTACATGTGTGGATTTCTAGTGATTTTCGTAATCTGAAGGGAGTAACTGATGTTTTTATTAGCCATAAGTTTTAAAGTAACATATCCAGTGATGCCTATTAAGTAGCGCCATGGGCTCAGACACACATCTAAATGTTTACATACATATACTTATTTCATGCTCCTCTTCTTTTATTTCCTTTCTTCTAGCACTGATGTACTATTTTATTGGAATTATATCCCTGTGGCTTTGCGTTGAAAGCTTTAAAATAACTAGGAGCTATGCGGTTGGTTTTCACTTTCTCTTAACAATTTATTTTTTAGGTTCTTAAAAATCCTTTGTTTTTTGGGTGCGTATTCTGCAACCCCATTTCATTCTGTTCTATACACGTGCTCTTCCTTGAGACTCAAAATAGTTTATTTTTGGGTACCAGTCGAGCCTCTAATTGTTTGATTCGGTAATTATATGTGTATATTTACTGTGATGTCTACTAGGTTTTCACTCAGTACATATCAATATCTATTAGGTTTTCACTTAGTACATACCAATATCTACTAGGTTTTCACTCTATACATATCAATATCTAAGAGGTGTTTCTTTTAATGTTGTAGTGTTGATCTGCATTTGTAAACATTTTTTCTCAACATAACCCTCCCCGTCGAATTTGGACTCAGATTGCATTTGTTCCTGTTAAGTTGAAAACTTAATTTAACATTTATATTTGGTTTTCTGAGTTTGAGACTACATTCTGAGTGTCTCACTTGTATGATCACTAACTGATTTCAGGGAGAAGCAGTTAAGATTACTATGAGTTGCTGCAAACTAGAGCGATTCGCTTACATCAGCTGTGAAGTTATGTGACTGAGCCTGTTGGACTCTCTTTATTTTTTTGATCAGAAATTATATGTAAGACAAGATTCCAAGGTAGAAGAGATGATGTAGGTACTTAGTATAGTATTACTATGCGTCAACCTTACACCAGAAAAGATGCATGCAATAGAAGATGTTGCCATTATGCTTAAAAAGATAAGACATAAGAAAGAAGAGTATGCTAAAGTTTCTATAAAAGGGGTCACCGGTAACAAAAACAATTAAACATAGGAGGCACGAGAAAGGAGCGCCAACGTTGCCAACATCGACCTCGCTGCTAGCTATTCTTTTGGTGTTTGAAACTTGTTGTACCAAATTTTCTTTTCAAATGATTATCTATGCAGTAATAATCATTTGGTTGTCAACATGTTATGGAAGTTACAATTTAAACTGAACATGTTGTAAATTTGCACTTTCATATTATAAGATCTTTAGATGAAATAAATTTGATTTACACAATTGTCGTAATAGATTTCAATACATTACAAATCAATATAATACAGTAAGTGATCATGTATGCAATCCCAAATTCTACAGTCTTTTAGCACCTTTTTTATGTGCATGTAAAAACCACCCAGTTTCTGTCAATACAACCAGTCAATACAACCAAATATGTACTGCGGTTTTTACCAGTATAATCAAATATGTACTGGCAGTTGACACTGTCAAAAACCACCTAGTTTCTGTCAGTAACCAAATATGTACTGCAGTTTTTATCAGACAACCTAATATGTAGTGGGTTACTTCATATTATGAAGTGTCTATGTCCTTTAAGAATTCATCACAAATCTCTGTCGAGTTCAAGATGTATTGTAAAATATGTACTGGGTAATGCAAAATATGCATTGTAAAATATACCGTAGGATATGTACTGATTGATAGGAGATATGTATTGTAGAATATGTACTGCTCAATAGAAAATATATACCGTATGATCATCATGTGAAAAAAATGCTACAAACAAAAAATCATGTGAAAAAAAACTGGAAAATATAAGTGAAAGGAAAAACACATTTGTTGATGGTGATTCTTCTAAATCACAATCTTCTATTGATTTTTGGGAGAAAAATTTCGCGTTATGCTAATTCTTCTTAGTAAACTAGGGTTTCGTTGTTGGTGATTCTTCAAAAAATAGGGGCTATGCTAATTCTTCTTAGTAAACTAGGATTTCGTTGTTGGTGATCCTTCAAAAAATAGGGCTTTTGATGATTTCATATCATTTCTTCATTATAAATCTATGTTTTGATGATTATCACGTGATTTGATTGTAGATCTAGGTTTTCGTGGACTTTTAACAGAAGAAGAATTAGGAAGACAGAAGAAGAACGACGACGGAGGAAAAACGAAGAGATTTGGAGAAAACCGTGTTTTATTCACACGTATGACAAGTGGGTAGCTAAGGAATTTCCATATTTTCATTTGATTTTAGATTTACGGATAAATGGGTTCTCCCCGGTGGACTATAGGTTAACTAGGTCCGGGTATTCTGGACCAACCAGCAAACCACCCATTCCATATATCCTCCTAAGCCCAAAGGTTTAGTATTTTGTATAGGCTTCAAGCCCAAGTCCAAGTCTATGAATACTTTAGAATATATGTAACCTATATAGTACTCCCTTGAGAAGCACCAGATTATCCAGGAGGTGTTCCCTTAAGCCTATAGATACATAGTCTTAGCCTCAAATGTAAGGACCCCAACTTGAAAATTATATCGATGAAGTGCAAGTTCTTTCTCTAGTATCTCTTTACTTATGTTTTAGCTTAGTAGTGATTTTGCTCCCACTTAGGTGTACTTGTTAGATTTCTAACAACCACACTTTCGAAAACCCTCCCAATATTCTAGTATTTGAATATTTTGGTGTCCTGGTTATACTTTGGTTTTTATAACAACCTTAGTAATATGATAAGCCCAAATTATTAAGGTTGTACATGGTGACGGATAAACCGATAAACCGAAATGAGTCGTTTATTAACGGTTTGGTTTTGGTTTAGAATTTTAAGAACCTATGTTAATGGTTTTGGTTTGATGTAAAACTGAACCGAAAAAACGATAGTTCAACCGGTGATTAACTCTATATATGATCCCACCGTTGGATTAACAACATTTAATCCTATTTGTACGTTTAGGATATAAAATTCTAACTTAAAAACTCTAGGTATTTTTTCATTCTATCTCATTTTCTTTCTTTTCCAGTCTCCACTGCGCCTACTACTCGCCACCTCCACTTTTCTTCTGCTTTTCTTTTCTTCGTCATCTCTTTATCTTGTTCCTGCAAGAAGAAGAATATATTAGAGCTCAAGAACACAGGAGAATCAAACATACCATATGGAAAAAGCTTATTTGTGTAATATGATCTGATTTAGAATTTTCCAAAGTGTTTATTTTATGTCTAAGGTTGTGGATCTTCTTTATTGACTGTTGATTTGGATTGTTTTTTTTTTCTGTTTGCAGACGGAAAAGAGGTGGTGGTGGTGGTTAATAATGGTGGTGGATATTGTATGCAGTGGTGGTGGTGATAGGGGTTACTAATATAGGAGAAGAAGAAGAATAAGAGGGAGATAGATTGTGATTCAATTTGTTGCATAATAATGTTACTGATTTTGTATGTAGTGGTGCTGATGGTGGGATTAATGAAGATACAAACAATATGAATATACCACTTACTCTTTTTGAAATACCATGTAATCTCTTTGTGCAACTGAATTAGTAATCCCTGGGTGTGATGGGTTTTGGTTATTATGTATTATTTAATTAATTTATTTATTTTGAACTTTATTTTGTTTCTAGGGTTTATATTATGATTCAATTTGTTACACAAAAAAACTAAAACTAGAACTAGAACTAGAACTATAACTATAACTATAACTGGATTGTGATTTAATTTGTTTATAGGGTTTATACAATTCAATTTTTGCAGAAAACTAGAACTGTCAGTTACTTGAAACTAACAGTAATCAGTTTACCAGAACCAACTGGATAAAACCAAAACCAAGTTGGTTCGGTTGAGAACCGAACTAATATATTAATGACTTGGTTTTGGTTCTAGAAACCAAAAACCGAGTAACTCGATTTCAGTTCTGGTTTGAGAGAAAACCGAGCCGAACTGTACCATGTACATCCTTACAAATTATGGTATACACTCATCATAGTATCGCAGTTAGGTATGTGTATGATGGATATGTGTGTTATGTAGTTATGGGTATTTACTAGGGATGTTATATGTATAATGAATAATGGAATGCATGGATATCAGTGGAAATGTATTGAAGTTCTCTTTTTTGTAATCTCTTCCAAGTTTTCGTGAATTCTCCTTGTTTCTTGCTTAACTTTCTTCCCTTCTCATCTTTTATTTTTCTCAAATTTCCCATTGCTAACTACTTGATAAGTTTGGGTTCATCAATTGGTATTAAAGACGTTCAATCTTGTCGACTATATACATAAATGGATTTATACAATGATATTCTCAAATACCCTATTTCAATTCTTTCGACGCACATTAGTGAAAGCGATGATTCAACAAAGAAGACTTCATGTATTTGGAAGATTTTTTCAATATATTTGTAGAAAATGATGAAACTGTTCACATAAAGTTTTGAAATTTAACTTCTTTCAACATTGACGATTTATTCCCAATATTTTATGAAGAATATTATAAAGTACCACACAATTCATTTAAATCTCTCTGATATGTGATCATGTGTACAACTTATATTACGGTTTCGTAAATTTGAAACACTCTCAATTTGCTTTGGGATGGAAGTATCGCAGGTATGTATGAAGAATTCATGAACTTTATAAGTTTGGGGTTATTAATAATTTACAATTCTATGAATTTAAGAGATTGTTACTTTGTTATGGTACACAAGTGTCACAAGTATGCATGAAAAATTTGTGGACTTGATAAGTTTGGTATCACCATTAATATAGAATACTAATCCTAACTCGTCATAAGCCCATGCGCAAAAAATCATCTCGTAAACCGGTATACAAGTTAAGGGAACCCTTAGACTTATAAACTATACATTTTTTGGTCATCTTAACGATGTGAGACTAAGGTTCTAACATCTATAGGTATCCTTTTTCGTCATAGCGAATTCGCCAGAGGATTAATATTCAATTTGGAGAGAACTATGTCCATAAATATTTGTCCTCACGAACTAAGGTCCTAACATTCGGCTGTAGCATTTTTCTTTCTAGCGACTTCACTCGACAATCAGTGTTACGACAACTATGCCCACACATACTTTCCTTCACATTAGCAGGCTGGTTGTGGTGGTTGTCCCAAGTACTGTCAATATTCAGTGTTGTGACAACTATGCCCATACATATGATTTTTGTTAAAGGAATAACAAAAATTGATCCGAGGAGAGCAAATTTTGAAGTTGACTGGCTAACTAGGTTGACTCAATAAAATGTTTAACTGGGACACTAACACTATTCCTTGCACATGCTCAACTGTGAACAAAACACCGTCACCTCCTTTTTGACAAATCTCACATTTCTCTTACGTCAAAAGAGATTAGAATCCCTAAAAGTACTTTTAGAAATTCACCTATCACTTTATTTTCATCATTTTCATCAAATCTCATACAAATCCTTCTTAATTCTAAAATCTCACTGATTAATTGTTGAATTTGTATATTTAATTAGGAGGAAAAAAATGGTAATGAAGGAAGAGGTCGAAATAATAAAGATAGAGTTCTTTCCTATGATCATGCTCTTGATAGTCTTGATTATGACTATCTCAGAAGAACTCATAATAGATGTAAGGTTCCTATGCATGACAGATTAGAGAGTTGTAGTCCAAAAATTAACCTACAATAACATCAAATTTTCAAATCCAAGAGGAAAATTGATAAGCATTTGAGAAAAATAAAATTGAATCTAAAAATTGCAAACTTTGAATAGTTAATCGAAAATGAGAAAGTAAAACCCATACATAAAGTAAATTCTTCTTATGAAATCATTTTTAAAAACTCTTTTCCGTTTAATGTTTATGTATCAAACATGAATTTGGCTAAAACTATTGAATTCTCTGTGAAGGAGAGGTATATTTTGATCTGAGAAAAATAAAATTTAACTCATAATAAGATCCGATCTAGTTACCAAATCAACTACGATTTTAGTTCTCTTCGCATTACTTTTTTGCTATCCCTTTTACAAAAATCATACATATTTTCCCTTACATGAGAAGGTTTGGATCGCGGTGGTTAGCTCATATACCATCATTGTGCTCACAAGAGCAGGCTTGTGTCGTGGTGGTTGGCTAAGATGCTAAAATTGCTACCCATCCTAACTCGTCATAA
Organism: Papaver californicum; assembly: GCA_023531435.1. Lineage (NCBI taxonomy): Eukaryota > Viridiplantae > Streptophyta > Magnoliopsida > Ranunculales > Papaveraceae > Papaver > Papaver californicum. Next base: position 6,921,731 of record JAJJMC010014687.1, read on the forward strand.
GTTCATGAATATAAATCATTTCATAAACCGCTCTACAAGTCGAGAGAATCTATAAACTTATAAACTATCCAATTTTACATAATATTAACGATACGTGAACATAATACTGAAATAAATTTGGTTATTTTAAAGAAACACCAGTTAGACTTTGGCAAAAAAAAATTTCCTTTTATGATAAGAAAGTAAATTTAAACAATAAAGTTGTTCGCAAGAATCGGATAGGATAACCTTCCCAAAGTTTTCAGCTTGGTCTCCCGTATTTAAGCAAACATTCCGATCAAACTTTTAAGTAGTGACACTAATTGTTATGTATCCCTGGAGCTAATAGTTAATTAAATTTTCTTTTACAAACAGGGGTCCGGATCGAACTCGAGACTTCTCTCAAATATTCCTTACCCACTGTATTGATAATCGATTCCTTACCCACTAACTTACCACACACGCTGTGAGAGAATAAAATCTGAGGCACACGTGTTTAAAAACTATTGGAGAAGTAATGAGCTATGATGAGACGAGAAACACCGGAACAAAGTCTTCTGAAAATGTAGAATAAACAACTGCCAAATCTTTAAAGTTTACTCCTGACAGCATTAACGCATGACCGACACGTGGGTTGCGGGAAAACCTGACTTATTAGAAAGTAATGATGAGAATTGATGCATGAATAACACGTGTCGACTCTACAAGTTGCGGGACAAAAAAGACCAAAGCATGACGATTCACTATTAAAAAGCTACGTGTCAGACATGCTGTTATCCTAATCCAAAAGTATAATTAAAATATAAGACCGCAAGAAAGTAGCGGGATGATGAATACTTGACCGTAGAGCAGTTGCGGGATAACAAATAATACGCTAACAAAGGTTTCCGGGATTACATATCGGACCAAGAATAAATAAGAATAAATAGGTGGAAATGAAGATTGGTGGGACCTATCAAATTGGCTATAAATACCAAATTCATAAACATAGAAAGGGGTTGGAAAATTAGAAGAGAAATCAGACTGAAGACGTTGAAGAAAAGGCACAGAGCTTAGGTATGAAACTTATGTAAATTTTAATAGTTCATTAATTCATGATTAACATGAATATGATTATATGAAATAGTTTCATCAGAATAAATTATCTTTTCCTCTTTTTCCTCCTGTGTAAGTGAGAATCTGATCATATTAAGAGATCAAATTATGTTACTTTTGGATGAAAACAATTTTATTAATTAAATTGTGTTGTAAATTCTTGTGTCATTTCATTTAAATTGATTATCAACATCAAAATGTTACGGTGATACAATTTATGATAATGAAATGTACTTTCTTAGATTTCATGTACTTTTGGTTGTGATCTCAAAGACACCAGATTTTGGTAATCACAATTTGGCGATAGAAACAGTGACGATTAAAGAATTTATTCTACCTGACAAAATTTTGTTGTTAAAATATTGAGTCATATTCTATTTAAAAAAATTTCTCTTTAAAGTGCAATAATTTAGGTTCATATGAAAAGGTTGAAAATATGATTTTATTCTAAAACCAGACAGTTGATGAATACAAATTTGGTTGTTATGATTAATTTTCTTTATTTTTTACTATTATGTACTAGGGATGCACAAACCCGACCCAACCCGCACCCGGCCCGCCGATGAACGGGTCGGGTGCGGGTGATTTTTTTTAAACCCGTTTATCAACGGATCGGGTGCGGGTGATAACTCCTCTCACCCGACCCGACCCGCCCACCCGCCATCTCACTCATAAGACTCATATGAGTCATATCTTCATCAACTCATCGACTCTATTTTCACTTTTCAGACTTCATCTTCTTCTCTGTTCCATTTCTTCTTCAACGATTCTTATTTCTTACTTCTCTTACAGAGCACACCACCACCACTACCGTGAACCCAACTCCATCATTGGTGTTTGATCATTATGATGAAAGATTTTGGTATTTGGTAGGCATCATTGGGTTCTAAGGATTGCTACAGGGAATGGATCATGCGTGAGATGGTATTTGGGTGCTGCCATTAATTGATGATGGTAGTTGAAGAGAGTGATCATAATAATCACGGTGATGATGTATGATGGAGGAAAAATAGGATTCAGATGGCTCGAGCCTTAGATCGATAATAGAGAGTGTGTGGTGACTGTTGAAAACATGGTAGTGGTTGGAGCTCGAGAGATGAAAAATTAGTTAACGGTCGAGTCTGTGATGATGGTGATGGAGCTTTCGGTCGTGAACTGGTGTACAAGTACTGTTTCTTTAAAAAAAAAAATTTTGCCCTAATTGAAATTAATGTTTGTATCTTTAGTTCATTACATGATTTAGTAGCAATTGAATATGGGTTTTATTAGTTTTGAGTGTTTGTAAATCTGTGATGCTCATAGCCTCATACCCAGCTGCTGTTTTCTTAATTAGGGTTCTTAGGTAAGTTTTAGGTAATTTCAAATTTTCAATTAGCTATGGTCACTGAGCAATCAATGATGCTCATACCCTGTAATTTCAAATTTTCAATGATTGCTCACTTAGGGCAAAAAATTATGGTTTACATTGTGACTTATCTCTCACAATGTAAACCACAATCCCCACGTCCACAAATTTATCTCCAGAAGATGTGACCTATATATACAATTCAGGATTACTCACATTTTTAAAAACTGAACCTTTTTTTTCTTCTTCAGATTACTCAAAATAAAAGAAATTTAAGCACTGAAAATGAACACTGCTATAACCCTCTTAACAAGCTCTTCACTGATACAAAATGGGTACTGCTATTGTTCTTCAACATCAAGAGCAAAAGCTAGTCTAGATGCAAATGAAAATAGATATTGTGTTAATGATAATGAGAAGAAGTTTTTAAAGAGAAGAGAAGCTTTAGTTTCTGGGGTTTCTTTAGTTTCTTCATCACTTCTTATAGGGAGTTTCCCAGGTGATGGATTAGCTGTTGCCTGTTATAAAACAAGTACTTTTAGCTGGAAGAGTTCCTGGTTTATCTGATCCTGACGAACAAGGTTGGTTTTCATTCTGTCACTTTTTTATATTATAGCGATTGTTTTGTAATGCCCATAAACACTAGCCGAAGTAATTGCAACATTGAACACTAAAATTAGTTAAAGAGTCACAGTATTGCGCCTTTTGGTGCTAATTCCGCATATTTGTGAATGTATGGAATATATATGTAGCTGCCACTTAATATGGAAAGAAATTGCTCAGACAGGTTGGAGGACATATAGAAGACCAAATGCGAAATCATGAGGGTATGATGTAGGATGGAGTCCAATCATCCCATACACATTTTCTGTTCCTCAGGGTTGGGAGGAGGTAACAAACTAAGTAACATTCAATTGTAATTGTTGCTCCGTTCTAAAGCTTTCAGGTTCTGTAGTCAAACGGATAGGCCCTTGTTTGATTGATACTAGTTACTGCTTTTTACATTTCCCCCCATTTCTCGATTAAGTTGAACCCGAGATTGGATAATTGGATCCGGTTCCTGTTCAAGTAATATGGACACATTGACTTAAATACAATTTGGGTTCTACCAAATGAAGTTTCCAGTCCTCAGCTGTGTCAACCTAGTACATTTACAGACTTGTGTTTCGTAATGATTTTGTTTTGATTGACACCCGGAGAGGTGTAACCCAAACTACTACAATGAAGTTTTGTTTGATTCACTGGCAGACTATGATGCATTCTTGGGCAATTGTGGCGCTGCAGTAGCCTAGTTTGATGAAAATGATATAAAAGTTGTAAGCATGGAGGAAATTCGTCCTCAATAGTCCAAAGTTTATTTGGGTTTCTCATTGGAAGGTTTGGCAATGTAGGTTCCAGTATCAATTGCAGATCTTGGGGGGATAAAAATCGATTTGAGATTTGCAAGTTCTCAGGCAGGGCGCTTATTTGTCATTGTTGCACCTGTTCTTAGATTCTCAAGTAGTAAGTCTCGGAAGCAACTTCCCTTTTTGATATTCTGATTTGTTGTCAATAACATTGGAGTTGTGTAGAGTATTGCTGTCATAAGTTGTGACTCTTACAGCGTCCCACAATTCCGACAAAGAAAATATTAATAGCTTAATATGGTAATCAAATTTTCTTTTTTATATGTAGGTCTTGGAGATGACTTTAACATTGAAATGGTTGGGACGCATGATAAAGTGATTAGTGCATTTGGACCAGAAGTGACTGGGGAGAATGTAGAAGGGAAAGTCTTAAATACAGAAGTAGCAGAACACTCGGGAAGAAAGTACTATCAGTACGAGTTGGAGACTCCCCATGTCCTAATGTCCACAACTGCTGCAGGAAATCGGCTCTACATATTTGCTGTAACAGCAAATGGTAAAAGCTTATATGGCTTTTTTTTCCTTCTCATTTTTATGGTTTATTTGATGGTTTGCTCAAACCTTGGGTAATCACTGTCTAACTCAAATCTTTTTATATGTTCCTAATTTCTTTGTTTGAAAAGTTACATTAGTTTTAAATTTTATGCTTGTATTGGAATGTAGGGATAATTAGTGAGTAAATGGATTTTTGCATCATTTCTGGGCGGGTGACCCGCACCCGCCCGACTCGACCCGCCATGTGAGCGGCCAGACCCGACCCGACCCGAGGACCAGGCGGGTCGGGTGCGGGTGAGGCCAAACCCGACCCGACCCACCCGATGTGCAGCCCTATTCTGTACTTTATTTCTCAAATTCAAGAAATTTTTACTTAGCAACATGTCATATTTATTAGGTCCTTGATTTTTGTATCCAACTAAATTCTTGATACCTGCAAAGATCAGTGAAATAAATTTTTAATTCATTGATTGAACATGGTAGTAATATGTACCATTTGGTTTCAACCAAATTGTGTTACAAATTTATTAAGAAGGATAAAATCTTTTGAAACACATAATTCATTATTTGAGCTCTTTTAGAATACTGGACAAGAAATTCCTACAACAACACAAGTTTGAGTTCAGAAGAAATTACATCACCACAAAAGTATACATACAAATGAGGACAGTGTCACAAAGAAGCGTGCAAGATCAAGATGCCAATTCAGGCAATCAGGATAGTAATGTTATAGGTGTTTTTCAACAGAAAGAAATACCGAGAAGATCACAAGAGCAAGAACCCAGTAATGACCATATAAGTGACTCTGAAGGCCACACAAGTAGTCGTTCATCTCAAGAAAATTCTCAAAATAGTATTGATCATGTTCAACAGTTAATGGAAGAAATGGATGCAATGCGAAAGGAACAACGAGTTTGTGCGGAACAAATTGCATTGTTGACCAAAGAAAATCAAGCACTTAAAGAAAGATCCCAACATGGTGCGGAACCGTCAATAACTAAACACAGGGACAAGAAGCAAGCTCCAGCAGACCCACACAAAGAAAGAACGAAAGTTAATAGAGATCAAAGAGCAATGGTGGTGCAACCCTTGCGTCAACAAAATGAACCAGAGAGATTAATTTTTGATGGATCAAGGTTGCATAATGACAGGTGGCAAAAATACTATTAGGATATGGAACAAATGCGGGAAGAAATTAAGAATTTAAAGAATAAAGAAGGTGGAAGATTATAGGAAGTGTTAAAAGAAGCCCGATGGACACCATTGGCACCACACCTGGCATATAAATCAATACCGCACGAATGTAGTGTTCCCCTTTTCGAATGCTATGACGGAACAAAAGACCCAACGACTCATTTGAAATACTACAATCGCAGCATGACACGTTGGAACAAGATGACGTTGTTATGTGCCATTTTTTTCCTTCGATTTTGAAAGGAATAGCTTTAGCGTGGTATGACAATTTACCAGAAGGGTCGGTAAATTCTTATACGCAGTTAACCCACAAGTTCTTAGAAGCATACATGTAAAATCGGCCCGCATATGCAGGGATGGATACGTTGTACTCACTTGCCTCATCAGCAGAAGAAACCATTCGAGATTATACAGATCGTTGGCAAACGATCTGCCAAGCAATTGGGGATGTAACTCCAGAGGTCGCAATCAACAGTTATAAGTGGGGAATCGCCAATCGGGAAAGCCAACTCTTTGTAGATATCCATAATATAAATCCAAAAACCAAAGGAGATCTCAGAGATATCATTGAAAAATGCACAAGATTGCAAGACATTCAGAGGTAACATCCGAGAATAATATCATCACCACAAGGGAATGCAAAAAGAGCCAATTCAATAGAACCATCGTCCAGAACCGGGAAAAGGTTTGCGGGAAAATATCCGAATAATGAATCAAAGCGAACAAAGATGGACGAAAGAAGAAAGTTTATCCAACAATTTGAGGAACAAATCTTTACTAAACTCAATATTCCTTATTCTGAAATTTTAAATGCGATAAAAAATAGACCAGATTTTCAGTGGCCATGAACAAAAGAACAACAACCTGAACACACACAAAATTCAAAAGAGTATTGTGAATACCATTGTTATCGGGGCCATTCCACAAACCGATGCAGAAATTTAATAGTGCATGTGCAAAGGTTAATTGACGCGGGGGAGTTAAAAGAATTCATTCAAACAACTGATCCACTACCAAGGCTTAATAAGGGAAAAGCAGTAAATATTCCTCAAAATAATCAAACTATAAACATGATCATATATTCCGAGTCAGGCCAATCATCCATGAGTGCAGCGATCAATATGAAATTGCATAAAAGAGTCCGCAATCATGAAGTATTCAAGGTTGCTGGAAGAGTTACAGAGTCATGGGAAGGATGGATGGCGTCCCCATTAATTTTTTTTTTGCAAATGAGGTTGATCAAGAGGTTGAAATGCACAACGATCCATTGGTACTTATGATAGGTGCATAAATCATACATTTTAAGTAGTTTTTCCTGACCATTATTTGCTATATTTGCGTGAATTACTATGTTTTATTATTACTTTCGAAGTTTAGTTGTCTTTTCAGGTTACAGTTCAGAAACCTGCAGAATGGAGCTGTATGAGAAGAATTACCGAGGAGCCAGTAAAACTCTGCTTAATTTAGGCCTTTCACCATCCACAGTGTAATAAATTGAATTAGGAAGCCAATGGCGAAAGAACGAGGTCATTCTGATCTCGTATGAGGAAGTTATGGGAAAAGCCACATGGTGGCAAACTAGTTTGTGCTGCTAGCGCCCAGGCGCTAAGTTGGCTGAACCGCAAGTGCTAAGGTGCTAAGTGGCTAGTTGGAGGTGCTAGAGTGGTTTGGTGGACTAGTGGCTAGCCTTGGTGGAGTAGTAGCTAGCTTGGGGAAGTCATGTGGGATTAGAAAAGAATATTGAGTTGCTATATCTTGTTGGGATGGAATAAGGAAACTTAGCACATTTCCTAATTCCACTAGGATTGTGAAAGTGGCTAACTCAAGTTCTATAAAAAGAACTCAGGCCTTTCTCATGGCAAGCTTTTTGGAGAGGTAGCTACAGCAAATATTGGAGGCCCAAGAGATATTTGGGGGTCAGGTTCACGTATACAAGTTGGCTACACAATTTGGCTACGCAAGTTGGCAGCCGAAAAAGAAGGCTGGACGCAACTATTTCCGGAAAAGGGAAAAATCAAGTTTCTGGGCTAAGTGAACTCACGTATAAAAGGCTAGAGAGTTTGCTGCTGGAAGGGGATCTGATATTACTACGTACACAGGAGAATTAGGTTTTGAGAAGAAGACAGGCGCAAGTGAGAGGTGGTGGCCACCTTTTCATACAGGCGATTCTGCAGAAACTCTTCGTCACAATTCTTCCGGGTTTGATTGTATCTTTTAATTATTTTCCATGGGTTTTAAGAAACCCATGATGAGCTAAACCCTCTATATTGGTTAGGGATGTAATCTGAAGTTAGAAAACATGTTTATTTGAATGGCACATGCTCATAATTTCATGCAATTTTTAATATCGTTCATGTTCTACTGATTATAGTATTACATATGATTGATTGCTGATTTGTTTGAGTCCGGAATCAGGTAAATAGGCATTGATATCTACAACTAAACTGGAGTTTTAAGAGTCGAATCTGTCGAGGGACTCCGGTTATAGGTAGTATAACATATTTGTTAACGATACTTAAAATTGCCATGCAAGTATGTGTAGAAGCTTGACCTAGGTTGAATCCGAGTGGTGAATTGCGCCGGGTTACTTAGATTAACCTCAACTCACAAAGACCATAGCTATCATTGGATTGAACTTGAGTGGAGGTACTCAATCAGGTTATCCGGTGCTAAGAATTCAAAGGGTGGAGGTACTCATTCTTTGATGATATTAGGAGTTTTGCTGAAGTAGACGAGATAACTGGCTACTTTAGGGTTTTTGGTATTACTAACGCATGAACGTTGAGTATGCTTTGATTAATAACATGTTGGAAAACGGACGATGAATTCTCTAACCAATACTTCTCATCCCTGATTTACGTTTTATTAATTTGCTTTAATTTACGTTTGTTTAATCTAGTTTAAGTAAAATAACAAACCCCCCCCCCCCCC
>JAJJMC010014687.1:6930275-6946246 GCA_023531435.1 Papaver californicum
TAGTTTAAGTAAAATAACAAACCCCCCCCCCCCCCTGTGTTACTCACGTAATTGAAAGTAGATAACAATTTAATTGCCTCTCTGTGGGAACGAACTTGTTCTTATCCCTGTATTTAAATCTATTTTAGAGAGTAAGAACTTGATTATTTTGGTTGATTACGACACGACCAAATTTTGGCGCCGCTGCCGGGGAGGCATAGCGGATTTTTATTTATTTTTAGTTTCGTTTTTGTTTTATTTTTAGTCTCTAATACGGTTCTGAATTTTTTTTAAGTACTTGAATGCGCATACGACTTCGATCAGGCACTTTACTGAACGAACTAGTCCGGGCAGCCAACACGCCACTTCCTCCGAGTACAACAAGCGAGTTTGCAGATTCGGACGTAGAAGCAGAACCGGCAACAATGGCTGACGCAGAGCGCACACTGAAAGATCTAGCGTCTCATAAGCTAGATACGCAACAATGGTGCATACAGACGGCTTCTACTTTTGAGATTAAGCCGGAACTGATCCGTGAGCTTCCTAAGTTTCACGGGATGACTAATGAGGACCCGAATAAGCATCTGATGGACTTCAATAACATCATGATGGCCATGGTTGGGGCTGAACCCGACGTTGATGGAGCCATGCTACGAGCTTTTCCATTTTCTCTGATGGACACGGCTAAGGAATGGTTATACTATTTACCTTCTGGCAGTGCTACAACTTGGAACGGCTTGAAGAAGCTCTTTTTAGAGAGATATTTCCCTGCATCAAAGGCTACTCGAATCCGTAAAGAAATTTGCGGCATGCAGCAGATGGTAGGCGAAACACTGTATGAATGCTGGGAACGGTACAAAAGATTAGTCACTAGCTGCCCACATCATCAATTCAGCGATGCTTTGATCGTACAGTACTTCTACGACGGGCTTCAACCAAGCGACAGAAATCTTCTTGACGCCGCAGGTGGTGGTGCACTGGTAAACAAAACTGTAACTCAGGCTAGAGATTTAATTGAGAATATGGCAGCAAACTCTCAACAATTTCTGAGCCGTGAGTCACCGGTCAAAAGGGTGGCCGAAGTTAGCTCCACACCGCATCTAGAGCACAAAATCAGCCAAATGGAGAAAATGATGCAACAGATGGCTGCAGTGATCATTCCATCTTATGAGGGAGAAGCCGAACAGGTGAGTGCAATATTCCCGAATCAGCAGAGGCAAAGGTATGATCCCTATTCCAATACGTATAATCCAGGTTGGAGAGATCACCCGAATTTCAGCTATGTGAATCAGCAAGTTGCGGCTTCAAGGCCGGCCTTCAACCACCAGAATGGATGCAACAACAAGCGCAACCACCACAACAAGCTCAAAATTCAGAGTCGTCAGAGATGATTTCCATGATGAAAAATATGGCGGCACAGATGCAGAAAAATCAGCAGGATACAACCAAAAATCAGCAGAACACGGAAAACGTGATAAAAGAGTTACAGACTCAGATGACCGCTATGGCCGGTAGATTGAACCTTCTGGAGACACAGAATAGTGGGAAACTCCCTTCTCAACCCATCAATCCAAGAGAAAATGTCAGTGCCGTGACATTGAGAAGTGGTACACGAACTGTACAACCAGAAGAAGCCGAGAAAAATAGAGACCCGAAAGGGCCGGTCCCGGAAAAAGAGAGTAACTGTAACTCTGAAGAGAGCCCTGACGCCTCTAAAAGTGCTGAGGTATGTAACGAAAATTCTAAAATCCCTCTACCTACTTACGTTCCTCCTCTACCTTTTCCTCGCAGGTTTGCTAACTCGAAAAAGACGGAACAAGATGAGGATATCTTAGAAATTTTCAAGAAAATTCACGTGAACATCCCACTGATTGACGCAATTAAACAGGTCCCCAAGTATGCGAGAATTGTGAAGGACTTGTGCACTAATAAACAAAAATTAAACGGTAATGAGGTAATGAGAGTGGGGGAAAATGCTTCGGCAATCTTGCAAAAGAAACTCCCATTCAAATGTACAGATCCCGGTAGTTTCGATATTCTTATTCTTATTGGTAACACAACGTTTAATAAGGCCATGCTAGATTTAGGAGCATCAGTGAATGTTATGCCTGCATCTATATATGAATCTCTCAAGTTAGGACCTTTAAAAGAAACTGGAATTGTTTTACAACTAGCTGACCGTTCTAATGTATACCCTCGAGGTATTGTTGAAAATGTGCTTGTACGAGTTAATCAATTAGTTTTTCCAGCAGATTTCTGTGTACTAGAGATGGCGGATGGATCAACTGATTCGTCTATACCATTGCTACTGGGACGTCCATTCATGCGAACGGCGCGAACAAAAATTGATGTCTATAATGGGACATTGACAATGGAATTCGATGGAGAAATAATACGTTTCAACATTTATGAGACGATGCGATATCCTAGTGACGTACATTCTTGTTTTTCTATTAATGTTATTGATTCTTTGGCTAAACAAGTATTTGATTTGGACAGGAAGGAGAAAACAAAGGCTTTGCATGATAATAGGATTTCTAAGAAACAGTTTACTGTTGGGCAGAAAGTTCTACTGTGTAACTCTCGCCTTTATTGGAAGAAGTCTCATTGGAAAGGACCCTATATTGTGACTAACGTTTTTTTCTCATGGTGCAACGGAGATTCGTTGCTTGATAACGGGAAAGGAGCTTAAAGTGAACGGGCATCGCTTAAAGCCATACTTTGAGCCGTTTGAACCTGAAAAGGTTGCCATACAGTTAGAAGAGGCGCTCCCTCTGGAGGAGTAGCACAGATTGCCTCGTCGGGCTACAGACGTTAAACTAAGCGCTACATGGGAGGCAACCCATTGGTTTTGTATTTCTACCTTTTTCTTTTGTTTCTGATTTTATTTTTAGAGCATGTAGAATTTCCCATCTTGACGTTACATTGGATGATTCAATTTACATTGAGGACAATGTAAAGTTTAAGTGTGGGGGAGTATTTAGGCATATAGATTTTTACGTAGAATTGTTAGGCATACACACATTTGCATGAAAACCTTCAACTTCTAGAGATTTTAGAGTCACTTGGCATACGGCTAGCTACGGTTACATACGGACTTCTACTCGAAACAACTAAACTTAGAAATATTAGAGAACTATATTCGGAGTGCTTAGTTTTTGAGAGGCTAGAGCCGATCAAAATGGACCTAAACTGCCGGTAGAGAGTACAGGTTAGACTTGTCGATCATTCAATACCCATGAGTGAGGCACCAGACCTTCAATTATACGTTTAGAGTGTTTCATCTACGCTAATTCCGGGTAGAATGATGAGCTACCTAACCTCGCACCAATTTCAGCACTATTTTTTATCTTTTGAGTGCTATTTTTTATCAACCATGAGGGTGTCATCAGAATTGCTAACTTATTCTTGTAGTTTGGTTTGCAGTTGGCATCGTTCTCTCGACAACGTCCATAGAAACATAGCATCATCAACAAGCGGAACATCAAAAATTTGAAGGAAAGTTGAAGACAGTCAAGGTACAAGCAACAATTTAAAGAGGAAATTCATATTTGAGTAAGCAACAATACAATTAAACATGTTGAAGACTTACAAGAGCGAAAGAAATCGAAAGGTGTGGATTCTATACAGATTTAGAGACGAAACAGAACTCACGGGAAGAGAAAATACTCATGTAACAAGAAATTGAGAAAAATAGCAAAAGTGTCCAGGAGAAAGTGTATGAGGCAAATAATTTCATGCTAAAAAAAAAAAAAAAAAAAACGTGAAAAAGAGTTGTTGAATATGGAATAAAGAAAAAAAAAATATTTTTTTTGCTGACCCAGAGCTATTCTTTCTGAGTTACAGTGCTTGAAGTGGTATACAGGCCGTGAAGAGAAAAAGAGCTAAAAATCGTCAAGTTCTACGAAGTTCAAGAGTTCATTATCTACAGTTGATACCGAAGATGTTTCTATGGGATGTTGGGAGAGTGGTGCTGATTGTCGACCGGGTGAGAAGGTAAGTAACAATTCCCATCCTCGCATAATGGTTGATTTCCTTTCGTAGAGGTCACTAGAAAAATAAAAAGGGGTTCTTTCTTGTCCCATTTTCTATGGGATCACATCTTAATATGACTCGGAAGGTTACCTTTCCTTCCTACCCGTCAACATGTGTAAGCCCTCTATCTTTATTCTTGCCTACACATATGTGAGAACCATAAAGTGCGTCTTCTGAGTGTCAATTTCATAAATCCCTATTGGTGAGGCAGAATTATTCGGTCACTCTCGAACCGGGACTCTTTTATTTGGTGGTTTTCTCCAAACTCAAGGATTAAGCATGAGAATAATGTTCTTTATATTTCTGACTTCTTATTGTTGGTATGTAGAAACTTTATGTCTTTGTAGCTTTTCGGATACAGGTCCTTTGGAAAATTTGGAAGTTGAAGCAGGTTTTGAGGGTAAATCTCTGATAAACCCTCACGAGACTGTAACTCATCCACTAGGGACACCTAGGGGTTTACAGGCTTGTTACACATGCTAAGTGTAACCGTTACTCGACGAAACGGAGTTGTATTTTAGATTAGTTTAGATTTGTAGTTTGCTCGAGGACTAGCAAAAGGCAAGTGTGGGGGAATTTGATAGGTGCATAAATCATACATTTTAAGTAGTTTTTCCTGACCCTTATTTGCTATATTTGAGTGAATTACTATGTTTTATTATTACTTTCGAAGTTTAGTTGTCTTTTCAGGTTACAGTTCAGAAACCTACAGAATGGAGCTGTATGAGAAGAATTACCGAGTAGCCAGTAAAACTATGCTTACTTTAGTCCTTTCACCCTCGACAGTGTAGGAAATTGAATTACGAAGCCAATGGCGAAAGAACGAGGTCATTCTGATCTCGTATGAGGAAGTTATGGGCAAAGCCACATGGTGGCAAACTAGTTTGTGCTGCTAGCGCCCAGGCGCTAAGTTGTCTGAACTGCAAGTGCTAAGGTGCTAAGTGGCTAGTTGGAGGTGCTAGAGTGGTTTGGTGGACTAGTGGCTAGCCTTGGTGGAGTAGTAGCTAGCTTGGGGAAGTCATATGGGATTAGGAAAGAATATTGAGTTGCTATATCTTGTTGGGATGGAATAAGGAAACTTAGCACATTTCCTAATTCCACTAGGATTGTGAAAGTGGCTAACTCAAGTTCTATAAAAAGAACTCAGGCCTTTCTCATGGCAAGCTTTTTGGAGAGGTAGCTACAACAAATATTGGAGGCCCAAGAGATATTTGGGGGTCAGGTTTACGTATACAAGTTGGCTACACAATTTGGCTACGCAAGTTGGCAGCCGAAAAAGAAGGCTGGGCGCAACTATTTTCGGAAAAGGGAAAAATCAAGTTTCTAGGCTAAGTGAACTCACGTATAAAAGGCTAGAGAGTTTGCTGCTGGAAGGGGATCTGATATTACTACGTACACAGGAGAATTAGGTTTTGAGAAGAAGACAGGCGCAAGTGAGAGGTGCTGGCCACCTTTTCATACATGCGATTCTGCAGAAACTCTTCGTCACAATTCTTCTGGGTTTGATTGTATCTTTTAATTATTTTCCATGGGTTTTAAGAAACCCATGATGAGATAAACCCTCTATATTGGTTAGGGATGTAATCTGAAGTTAGAAAACATGTTTATTGATTGAATGGCGCATGCTCATAATTTCATGCTATTTTTAATATCGTTCATGTTCTACTGATTATAGTATTACATATGATTGATTGCTGATTTGTTTGAGTCCGGAATCAGGTAAATAGGCATTGATATCTACAACTAAACTGGAGTTCTAAGAGTCGAACCTGTCGAGGGACTCCGGTTATAGGTAGTATAACATGTTTGTTAATGATACTTAAAATTGCCATGCAAGTATGTGTAGAAGCTTGACCTAGGTTGAATCCGAGTGGTGAATTGCGCCGCGTTACTTAGGTTAACCTCAACTCACAAAGACCATAGCTATCATTGGATTGAACTCGAGTGGAGGTACTCACTCAGGTTATCTGGTGCTAAGAATTCAAAGGGTGGAGGTACTCATTCTTTGATGATATTAGGAGTTTTGCTGAAGTAGACGAGATAAGTGGCTACTTTAAGGTTTTTGGTATTACTAATGCATGAACGTTGAGTATGCTTTGATTAATAACATGTTGGAAAACGGACGATGAATTTTCGGACCAATACTTCTCATCCCTGATTTACGTTTTATTAATTTACTTTAATTTACGTTTGTTTAATTTAGTTTAAGTAAAATAACAAACCCTCCCCCCCCCCCTGTCACTCACGTAATTGAAAGTAGATAACAATTTAATTGCCTCTTTGTGGGAACGAACTTGTTCTTATCCCTGTATTTAAATCTATTTTAGAGAGTAAGAACTTGATTATTTTGGTTGATTACGACACGACCAACTTACACTGCCTGTATCGGGATGGAACATAAGGAAAATTCTTACGGATGGGGGAAGTTCCCTCAATGTGTTGTTTTATGATACCCTTCGGAAAATGGGATTAAAAGATGATCAGTTAACTCCTTCTTGCTATACAATTTATGGGTTTAACGGATTAGCTTCAAAACCAAAAGGGGAGATCTTGCTTGATGTTGCTGCAGGTCCGATAAGTATTTTGAAAAAATTCAGTGTAGTGGAAGCTCCATATTCATACAATGCCATCATCGGTAGGCACTGGGTTCATCAGTTAAAAGGAGTAACCTCAACGTATCACCAATACTTGCGGTTTCCAACACCGCAAGGAGAAATGGAGATAAGAGGAGATCAAAATGAAGCAAAATCTTGCATCCTAGCTGAAGTTCGTATGAATGAAGAACGACAACAACAACAACAAATCAAGAAAAAGGAACGCAAAGTGAAGGCAAAAGAAGATGCCCTAGACCAGTATATGAGTCAGACTGATGGGAAAAAACGATAAATGAAACAAGTGAAGATGTTGAAGAAAAAGGAAGCACATCAAAAGCAGATCAAGGAAATCATCCAGCATAGAAACCAAAGGGGTCTCCCACACTTTTAGGAGCTCCTAAACCCACCTTTACCCCGATAGAGGAAACCAAAAATGTTAATATAAGAACATGAGAGTTTCCCGAGTTAATAAGGATTGGGACGCTGATGGAGACGGAAAGGGAGCGAAATTTGATCTTATTACTTCGAGATTTTGTAGATATATTTGCATGGAAAATGGAGGACATGCCAGGTATCGACCCAAATATTGTACAATACGAATTGCATATACACCCCGATGCCACACCTTTTCGGCAACGTATACGTAAAGTTGCGCCCCAATACCATGTGTCAGTAGAGAATGAATTAAAAAGCTCATGGATGCGGTATTTATCCGAGAGGTGCGATACCCAACTTGGATCTTTAACATGGTGATTGTACCCAAAAAAATGGAGGCGTTATAATTTGCATAGACTTCACCAATTTGAACAAAGCATGCCCGAAAGACAGTTATCCACTCCCAGCATAGATCAGTTGGTAGATGCTGTTGAAGGTCATGAAGCCTTATCCTTTATGGATGAACAATCAGGGTATAACCAGATCGCACTAACTGAAGAAGATCAAGAGCACACTGCATTCTTTACCCCACGCGGTTTGTATTGTTACACCAGGATGCCATTCGGATTAAGAAATGCCGAAGCAACTTATCAGCGGTTGGTTGACGCAATTTTTAAACCATGGATAGGACATACTCTGGAAGTTTATGTGGATGATATGTTAGTAAAAAACAAACTTGCAACAAATCATTTACAAGATTTGAAAGAGATATTTCAAGCCTTGCGGAAATATATAATGAAGGTCAATCCTGACAAGTGCATTTTTGGGGTCACTTTAGGGAAGTTTCTGGGATATTTGGTTACTAAAAAAGGAATCGAAGTTGATCTCGCAAAATTTCAAGAAATAGTAGACATGCCATCTCCAAGGAATGTTAAATAAGTGCAGAAGCTAAATGGATGTTTAGCCGCACTTAGCAGATTTATCGCAAGATCATCGGAGAGATGCAAACCCTTTTTTGATATTTTAAAAAAGAAAAATAAATTCGAATGGAATGAGAAATGTGAGCAAGCTTTCCAAAATATCAAGGTCTACCTCGCACCTGCACTGCAAAATCCAATGCCCGAAGAAATTCTAGCCTTATATATTGCGGCAACCGAAGACGCAGTAAGTGCGGCGTTAGTCCGGACCAATGAAAAGATTGAAAAGCTAGTGTATTACATTAGTAATACTTCGAAACTGCAGAAAGAAATTATACGAAAATTGAACAGTTAATCTTAGCACTAGTATTTTCTACCCAAAAACTACGTACATATTTTCTGATACATTATGTGCGGGTACCAAGCAAAGCACCATTGGAGTCAGTACTAAAGAATGCAGGAATATTCGGAAGAATAGCAAAATGGAACGCATAACTCGAAAAATTCAACATATTATTCGAATTACAAACTGCACAAAAGTCACAAATTTTGGCTGATTTCCTTGCGGAATTTCCGCTGGATGATAACTTCGAAATTCAAGGTTCGCCCGAATTTAAATATGATAGACATGTTTCATTTTTCATTTCCTAATTTTTATTGACTTTGGTTACTTATTATTTTATGATAGAAAATTTCAAGATTTACCCGGAATTGAAGATGGTGACCCTCAAGATATCTTGAATTATGTAAATCCCAAAAGATGGGAGGTATTTGTTAACGGATCTAGGAATAGAGAAGGTGATGGAATTGGAATCGTAGTTACAACTCCTACAGAGAATGGTACATTCATTCCGCCCCGAGTTCGATGAACATACAAATAATATAGTGGAATATGAAGCTGTGGTTCACGTCATTAGACTTATTATTGAGTTAGGGATAATCGATGTCCGACTCACAAGTGATTCACAATTAATAATTCGACAGGTTGAATTAAAATATCAAGCGTTTGATGAAGACTTGATAGAATATAAAAATCTTGTGCAAAGACTGGCGCTTCAGATTCCAAATATAACCTTTCGGCATCTATCCAGAGATAAGAATCGACATGCTGATGCATTAGCATATATTTCTTCAATGATAAAGGATCGAAATACATCAGCGGTAAAAATTGGGCTTATTTATGAACCATCAATAAAGTTGTGGGCAGTTGAAAATATGCAAGAACAAATGGGGAAAGATATTGAAGACGCAATTATCCAAAATAAAGCAAATTTCCCACAAAAAATAGAAGATCACCAAACCGAAGAAGATTGGAGAGTTTCGGTCCATCAATATTTGCAAAATGGGATGTTACCCGCAAATTCTAAAGAAGCACGAAAGGTGCAATCAAGATCTGTAAATTATCAGTTGCGGGATAGATTTCTTTACCGAAAGTCTTTTTGGGACTGTTACTTTGATGTTTATCACGAAAGGAAGGGTTGCGAATTCTCAAAGATATACATTATGGTGATGCGGAAAATCATAGTGGAAGACAATCACTGGCATTAAAGGAAAAGATGCAAGGTTATTATTGGCCGTTTATGCATAAAGATGCGGAAAACATGGTAAAAAGGTGTGAAGAATGCCAGCGTTATGCAAAAAAGATAAAAGCTCCCGCAACAGAACTTAATTCGGTGCTCAACCCTTGGCCATTTGTAAAATGGGGGATATACATTGTCGGACCATTGGTGGAAGGAACTAAAAAGAGAAAATATTTGATTGTAGCCACAGATTATTTCACTAAATGGGTTGAGGACAAAGCTCTTGCACATATTAGAGATACCGATGTTTTTAAATTCATATTTGAGAATATAATCTGTAGATTTGGAATTCCGGTGGCCATAGTCTCGGATAATGGACAACAATTACAAGGAAAAAATATTGATATGCTTTTCGAAGCATTTAATATTCAAAAGAATAAGTCTACTCCGCTTTATCCGCAAAGCAATGGGCAAGCCGAAGCAACAAATAAGACAATTGCCATGAATCTAAAGAAAAATCTAGATAGTCACCATAAATGATGGTGTGAGCAGCTTCATAATACATTATGGGCATACCGTACTACTACAAATGGAATCCACTGGTGAATCACCATTTTTTCTTACTTACAGAACAGAAGCAGTTATTCCAACGGAGGTCATTCTACCCACTACAAGAACAAAGGCATGGGAGAAAAATTTAAATTCAGTTTTAATGTTGTAAAATTTGGATGATCTAGAAGAAAGAAGAGAAGTTACACTTCAAAAAATGGAGAATTATCAAAGGAGACTGGCAAGAGAATACAGTAAAAAAAGTAAAGATGCGGAATTTTGTGGAAGGACAGTATGTTCTGCGGCAAATCCCGGAATACCAAAAAGATAAAGCAGCGGGAAAATTTGCACCTACGTGGGGAGGACCTTATATTATACAAGGCATTGCAGGACAAGGATCGTACCACTTGCGAAATATGGATGGAGGAATTTTACAACATCCTTGGAACATCCAATATCTCAAACCCTACTATCCTTGATCCATAATGCAATCGTGCAAAAAATTTGCATTCGTAATAGGTAAGGCATATCAAATGCAATCTTCCTTAAAGATCCAAATAAGTATCTATGACTATAACATTTTTCACAACAGAGATGTCTAACATCGTACTGGTCTTTATATCAGGTACTCTCCACTTTGGGAATTGCTCACAGGTAGCAATACAATTATACGACAATTCGAGTTCATATTAGGTAAAGCTACAAATGTAACCTCTCTAAGAAATTCCATGTGAATGTCTATGAGTGTATGACTATTGGGTATTTCGCCAACAGGTGTTCCTAATGTGATATTAATTGTTGTATCTTTCTCTATTTTAGGAGACTTTCGGGACCGCATCCTAACTTCCTCCTGGCCCGAGTGAAGTTAGACATGTGTTACACCCACAATATAACACAAGGTATAAAAATTTCCTTACGACTAAAGTAAATTACACTCATACAATAAATTAATAGTTAATATATATTCAAAATCTATTTTGTAGGAACAAAGTTACAAGGAAAAATGAAAAAGCAACTGCAGTAAAGAAATGAAGAAGAACGAAACAACAAAAAGAAAGCTAAGGAGCAGAAATAGTTCCTTTAAAGGGAGGATTATTTGGAACATCTCGGCGCTTATAAATTGTTGTAAATCCATCAGCTTCTACTCTATCAAGAGTGTTATTGACTGCTTTTACAATTTTAGCTTTAGCTTCGACTCTTAACCATTCAATATAAGCTTTTCTCTTTGCAATCTCCACCTTGAATTGAGTTATTACAGTTTTACATGTCTGGATTCTATTTTTCAAAAAGTTTATTTTCCCTCTCTCGGTAGCTAAATCCCGAACAAGGCTTTCGTTCTTTATAGCCTCATGCTTTAGAGTCTCTTCAACACTCTTAACTTTGGAATAAGAAAGCTCAAGTTGAGATTGCGCTTCATTGGCTTTTGTGGAGGCAAGCTCAAGCTGAGCTTGTGCCTCCTTAACCTTAGCAGAAGATAGCTCAAGTTGTTTGTTGAGTTCTTCAATCCTAGTAGTTACGGCACCAAGCTCTCCCTCATCCTTAGCAGCTCTTGCTGTTGCATCCTTAAACTTTTCTTCAAAACCTGAAATTAAAGTAACAAATTAATTAATAAGGGAATAATATTAAATTTGAAGTTTGCGATCAAATAGGATACCTCTTGCGAGGGATTCAAACTCTACTAGCTCACGACCCATTGCATCTTTCGTAATATCAAGGAAATCATATTCTTCTGAAAGCTTGCTGTAATTGGCTTTGAGTCGTTCAAGATGCTGTTGACACTGAGATAACTCTGTTTCATTATCTCGCAAATGGTTTAACTTAGATGTGCATTTGGCCACTTTTTTGTGCAACTGGAGAATATCGCTCTCGCGATGAAGAACATAATCAAATAAGTTTAGAATTGTAGCTTGAGCATCCGAAAGGGCTTTTCCCTTGGCATAAGCCTCTGCAGTAAAGTTGTCTCTATCTTCAATAAGCTGAGTGATGTGCGAAGAAAGTTTTGAATGATGATACAAATCAGATTGGGAAAATATCGAAAGGATATTCTGCCGCTCTATGCAAAGCTTGCGGTTCTCTTCTTCCAATTTTTCGTACATTGCCCATGCTTCAGAAACGCAACCTTTAGTCCACAACAAAGTGGCGTCAAACTCTACTTTCTTGCGAACTTTTTCCACGTATAAAAGCCGATGTTGTGACTCTAATTTATTATATTTCTGAATAACCGAATCATGACTATCTACAAGATCATTGAATTTTATCTTGACCTCCACATTCTCATTATTAACTTTTACAACATGATCTCTCAACTGCGTAATCTTATGCTGCATCCTAGATACAAGTTCTGAATCCCCTGCTGATCCCATAAAGTAGTTCAGAAAACAAGAGAAATAAAATAAAGAAAAAAGTAACTAAAAGAAAGAAAAAAACCTTGGTTCTGAAGATTCATCACTTGTTAGCGGAGTTTATCATTCTCCCGCTGCAAGTCCAAGGCGTCATTTTCCACAGCTCTGAATTGGGACTCCATCATGAAGGACCGCGCCTTGTAGAATTGATACGCAGTGTGTAAGGCACTTTGACCCCGACCAAACTACGAAATTAAAACTGTAATTAGAATAGAGAATAAGAAGAAATTAAGAAGTAAGTTGACAATTAAAATACCTGTATAAGAGATTGTTGAGGGAAGGAGTACACTTGTCCATCCGCAAGTGCAAGTGTATCCGCAAGCGAAGAGGGCTCGATGATGAAAAACGAAGGATCAACATCTTCTCCTTGATCTTTTAACCAAGCATCTCTAACCACATCATATGGAACAGCTTCCATGGATTTGCGCAATCAGGAAACTGAAGATCTATCGGATTTGACCGAGAGAGAGTTGAATGGAACGGAGAGAAGATTCTTTGACATGAACCATCTGAAAGCTTCCTCTTCTTTATCTAAGAGAATAGAAGCCTTTGTGACTTCCCCTCTTCTGCTCGAGGAAACTCTGTATTCTGCTGAGTTTCATCAGCATCAACCCCGCTCGCAACATCAGCCCTGACAAGAACAATTTTTGTCATAATGCTTGGGGGCACATTATCCGCTGTACTGGTGCTTGTCGGCTCTTTTGCTTCCGCAACATGTGCTTGTGGGTCCACTTCTGCTTCCACAACATGTGCTTGCGGGGCCACTTCTGCTTCTGCAACATATGTTTGAGGTTTGCGATCCTCTTCATCAGTTGTATCATCTTCATTTGAAGCAGTTTCAAGCGGCTCATCCCCAGGTAGAGGAGAGAATTGAAGATAAAAAGAAGGGTCAGGGGCAATGGCTTGATTCGAGGAATCCTTCGCAACATAAGAGGTTTCTTCCACGACATCAGTTTGTCCCGCAGATTCGAAGTTCGTTAATAGAAGGGGAATATGCTGACCTCCTTCTTGCCTTTTTGCAGCAGAACTTCCTTCACCCCTTGAGCGTGGATAATGGAGAGGAGAATCATGAATCTCACCCTCTTCCCTATCTGTAGAAGCACGGGGCGCGCATTTCCTTTTTTTTCGACCCTATAAATATACCGCAATGCTTCATCATAGGAAATTCTAAAACAATATATAAGAAGTCAACGGATAAAATAATACCTTTTTTGGAAGAGGTGCGACCTTGCGTTTAACCCCGTATCATCCTGAGTGCCTTCATCAACCAGCGGCTCAGTCTCCGACTCAACTTGCGACTATAAAAAGAAAAAGAAAATTTAATTGTCAAACGAAAACTATACTCAAGCAATATGTGAAATACGAAAAGAAAGAGAAAAAACTCTACGTACCTCGTTGAGAATAACGAACTTGAAATCAGAAAAATTTAATCGCCAAGGGCAATAACCGTTGAAACGAGTGAGAAGGTCGTACACTACGCTGTTAGGAGCAGACCCGAAGACCCAGGGACCTTCAATAAGGAGAGGGGTGCGATACCATTTATAGTCGTGATCTTCCCGAACTCTTTCCCTAAGAGGAAGCGTTGTTCCAGGAACATACTTCAGTTTCGCTTGTCGATCTCCGTTAGTAAACGAAACCCCTCCCCACCTTTGCGGTTTGGGCCCACTCCAATTCTTGTAATTCTTGGCAGAAACATTGTCCGCATACGTGGCATGGAAATTTGCCACTGTATAATATCTGCTTAACCTAAGGTCCGGAACGTAGCAGGTAAACCCGGTCCTTCCTTGGCTACGCAAGCTGCATTCATCAAGTATTCTCCACCAATTTCCATTGTATTGCGCGACAGACCGCACCAAGCCTTGGTGAGATTGATTACGGCTCGCAAGGACTTCAAATTGATAAGGATTCTCTCTTTGGTACAAGGGAAGCTGTAAACCCGCATTATAGCTCTTGCGGGGATTAATAATCTGTCATTGGTATATTGCAAACCATCTATCATTTCCAGGGAAATTTCATCGGAAGCGCAATCATAAAAGGAGACTTTGAATCCTTCGAGACCGTGGATCCTTTTAAACTCTTCGAGATCCATAGACCTGAAGCTACAACTTTTATGAGCCCGCTTGTCTTCCAGAGAATAAAATCTGATGCACACGTGTTTAAAAACTATTGGAGAAGTAATGAGCTATGATGAGACGAGAAACACCGAAACAAAGCCTTCTGAAAATGTAGAATAAACAGCTGCCAAATCTTTAAAGTTTACTCCTGACAGCATTAACGCATGACCGACACGTGGGTTGCGGGAAAGCAAAGTGCACTGATCAAGACAGACAGCCTTAATTACTTGACTGACAACAAGTTGCGGAAAAATAAGGTGCACTGATCAAGACAGACAGCTTTAATTACTTAACTGACAACAGGTTGCGGGAAAGCCTGACTTATTAGAAAGTAATGATGAGAATTGATGCATGAATAAAACATGTCGACTCTACAAGTTGCGAGACAAAAAAGACCAAAGCATGACGATTCACTATTAAAAAGCTATGTGTCAGACATGCTGTTATCCTAATCCAAAAGTAATAATTAAAATATAAGACCGCAAGAAAGTAGCGGGATGATGAATACTTGACCGCAGAGCAGTTGCGGGATAACAAATAATACGCTAACAAAGGTTTACGGGATTACATATCGTACCAAGAATAGATAAGAATAGATAGGTGGAAAGGAAGATTGGTGGGACCTATCAAACTGACTATAAATACCAAATTCATAAACATAGAAAGGGGTTGAAAAATTAGGAGAGAAATCAAACTGAAAACGTTGAAGATAGGGCAAAGAGCTTAGATATGAAACTTATGTAATTTTTAACAGTTCATTAATTCATGATTAACATGAATATGATTATATGAAATAGTTTTATTAGAATAAATTATATTTTCCTCTTTTCCCTTCTGTGTAAATGAGAATCTGATCATATTAAGAGATTGAATTATGTTACTTTTGGATGAAAACAGTTTTATTAATTAAATTGTGTTATAAATTCTTGTGTCATTTCATTTCATTTAAATTGATTATCAACATCAAAATGTTATGGTGATACATTTATGATAATGAAATGTGTTTTCTTGGATTTCATGTACTTTTGATAGTGATCTCAAAGACACCAAATTTTTAATAATCACACACGCAATGCATTGTAAGCAGTGATAATAAACAACCTAAATTTGTGATGCTTCCAAATTAAAATGGAGCACTACACGGACGCTAGCGCATGTCTAACCACATTTGCTCATTCATTCCTGCTATCTCATAAATTCACGAGTTTAATTTTGAGCATATTTTCTAACGATTATGTATATTTTAGAAGGGAGATATAGGGGCTCCAATATCAATAGAGGAGCTCCTCTATGAGGCAAGGTGACCCAATTTTCCATTAAGGGATGTCCTAGGGGTAAAGTGAAATGTCTATTTTACCCTTTATCCAATAAAAAAAAGACAAATTTGTCCTTTAAAATCTTTCCATCTCCTCCATATCTTCTCCTTCTCCATTTTAATCAAATTTCTCCATCGAATCAAAATTTTATCGCCGATTAAACTTCCAAT